>CM040924.1:30703543-30776043 GCA_023029165.1 Gobiocypris rarus | reverse complement strand
AAAAGTTGTGTGCTAATCTGTAATGGAGAGAGCAGTCAGAACTAATTCAAGTGGATTCAGGCCGCGTTTGACCCATTCATACTTCAGTCAAAATGTGCACACAGTTCACTCACAGTTTAACCTCTTGAACACAATGCTGTTAAACTGAATATACACATTTTTTTTCTTAAATATCCACATAAACAACATATTGTTCATCACTATAGCAACAGTAGACCCCCGATAATATACCTGGGCCTCGCACAGGGCCTAAAACCATTGGACCCGCCCAGAGCCTCTGGATCTGCCATCACCAATCGCTCTCGTTAGGTGGTGACGTAGGTCGTCTCAAACTAGCTCACGATATTCAACATCATCGTTCTCCGTTGACCGGAGAAGCCCAGAGAATATACTCCCAGACGGAGCACTGAAGGAAAATGAAGATTGAGCGGAAGTACGGAGTAAAAAAATATATTATTATTAATATTATTATTATAAGAATCTCTGCTTTTTAACTGTGATATCAAAAGTCTCTGTCTTTAATATGAAATATGAGACTCTTATGCATCCACTGTGGGGAAAACTCCTGTACACTGGAGGAAAACATATGGATAGTAAGGATGGGAATCACAGGTCAACACGCGATACCATAATATCACCATATTTTGCCCACGATAACGATCCCGATACCAGCGATTCTGTGACAGACGATAAATTGCAAGAAAATCTCTCACGATATATCATTTTGTAAATGGAAACAAGCCCCAAAAAAGTCATATGATCATGTATTTCATTATTAAAACTAAATCCTTTAATCTTTTTTGAAATAGCACTAAAGTTCAGTAAGTGCATATAAAGCCATCAAACAGCCATGAGAACAGTTTCTGTGACTAAATGATTTATAATAAAGAAAGTTATAACTTTCTCCAACTTATTCATAGCAGCAACATTTCATATTTGGAAATTGCAAAATGCACACATTACCAAAAATGTGAAAAGAAACACCCAGTATAAAACCTTATGTAATAAAGTATGGTCACATCTGAGTACCTAGCGCGTTACCCAATCAGGAGCCGGCTTGCTGCTGTCACGTGATGAGAAACCCTGCATAATTAAAAATACTGATATGTTGTCACTAAAAGTAGTTTTAATGCTTTTCAGTTGATAATGTAGTTGTTTAAAGCCTTTCCTCGGCCAGTGCTTCTGGTGTTTGCTGGCTCGGGTGTCTCTAGCGGTTAAACAAGACATATAATTCCTCTTGTGTACATCTAATGAGCGATCCTTTAATACATCTATTGTTGCCTACCAAATCATTTTGACTGAGGGCAAAGTGAAGTTTCATAACTTTAAAAGTATTTTTTTGCAGTGAAGATAGTCCAGGTGGTGCGTTGGCTGAACCACATCTGTGTGGCTGTTAATGCTTAATAGTTTTTTTATGAAAATGAAAAGAGGCTGAGTGGTGTTTTATGACATTTTTCTCCTGGAGCGCCTTGAACGCCCGTCTATTTCGCTTCAAATGCTCGATTTCTACGCGCGTCCAATTCGCTGCGGTCGCGCGAATGGATTCAAAATGTTCCCACGTCAAACTAGACATGATTTTGATGCTGTATTCCCGTTCGGTGAAGCGCCGCCACAGGAAGTCTGGGGGTACGAAGCCACAGCGGTAAACAGCCACAATGTAGACATGAATTTAAATATTCTGATAAAATATCGATACTTGGAGCCAGAGTATCGATAACGTCTCGCGGCTGGAAATATCGCGATAAATCGGCATATCAATATTTTGTCCCACCCCTAATGGATAGTCATTTAAATTGATATAGAGAGATGTATTGTTACCCACAGTGGGATGGAGCGAGCAGTGCTGGGAGCTAAACACACTCATGTTTTCTCATAATAATAGATTATATTACAGAATACCAGAGGTGGAAAGAGTAACAAAATATTCTACTCAAGTAAAAGTACTGTTACTTCAATTAAATTTTACTTAAGTACAAGTAAAATTACTGGTCTAAAAATTTACTCAAGTAAAAGTAAAAAGTAGCTAATTTAAAATGTACTCAGAGTAAAAGTTACTTAGTTACTTTTTAACAGTGAAGTCTTGGGACTCTCCTGTAGGGCTGTGATAGAATGAGATTTTCACGAAATCTCAGAAAACATCACGGTATTAAACAATTATTTAATAAATAAACTGTACCTATTATTAAATTATGGTTAGTTAAAATGATGTTAAATGAATGAAGATGATTGGTCTTTTTTTTTTGGTTGAACAAATGCTTTATAACAAACTTAAAACCATTTGTTTGTTTTGTTTATTAAAAATTCAATAAAACATGTCTAATAAACTAAATTCAATAAATGATTATGAATTAGATTAACAACTTAATTTTGTCATTAATTGATTAAAATGTTTAAGAATAATAGAGTCCTGTATGTAGTAGACGGAGCAGCTCATTCACAGATCATATATTCATATAGCAATGTTTTGTGCTTTAATATTTACAGACCATGTCGCGATTTGATTTATTATTTCGAGTTATTCGTTCATCCATCAGTTTGTGTATATGATGTGAATCCTACGTTATAATGTAAAGGTAATGTTCATGACTGAATACCGGATTCCTCTGCGTCACAGAAATCATTCGCCTTAAGTTATAAACACACCTTTATCTGCACAGAGTTCATTTGCATCCACATTTTGTGCACATTTGATATCCTCCAAGACAACACCACGTTATTTTTTTCAATATCCAAAGTATTTCCATCCTGTCCAGGGGCTCCCGACGGCGTTTAGCTTTCAGCTGGGTCTGCGTCACTGACGTCTGTTCGTCTCCATCTGATATTTGCGCGCTTGTTCTCTTCGCGTCCCGCACCCTCTATTCAATATAGTCGTTTCCGGATCGCGTTTTTTTCCTCCCCTTTGCATTAATGATTTATTTTTACTCAGTAACGGATGTGGTTTAAAATGTAGCGAAGTACAATACTTCAATCAAAATGTACTTAAGTAAAAGTAAAATTACAGCTTTTTAAAACTACTTAAAAAAGTAGAAGTACACAGAAAAACCACTCAATTACAGTAACGCGAGTAAATGTAATTCGTTACTTTCCACCTCTGCAGAATACTATAAAGTAATACATCGTCCGGCTCACTCTGTGATGAGAAGCCACATCAGATATTTGTCTTTTGCTGGACATCAGGTTTACGAACGCTTCGCATCACTAGTTTGTGAAGATGTGCGGCGCGTGCTGCTCTTTCAAACTCACAGCGTTTACTGCTGACACGCTGGGCATATCTTTATATCATTAAAATCATAATCATATTGATAATAATCATAAATGAGCATCAGATCCTCATATGAGAATGATTAGTGAAGGGTCATGTGACACTGAAGACTGGAGTAATGATGATAAATTCAGCTTTGATCACAGGAATAAATCACACTTTACAGGGTTTTCCCTGCATCAAAACAAGGCAGAGGTGGTCAAATTCTGATCATGGCATGCCCCATAGTAAAAATGTTGAACTGTTTGACCAGATCACTAAAAAAAGCCGGTTCAAAAGAACGATTCGTTCAGTATGTTGAAAATGAAAGTAAAAGAGTGACGTTTGTTGCGTTAACCCGTGAAATTAGAGTTCCTTGTGTATATCAAAATCAGAGCATTCATGATTTATATCTCATCTATCAAAGATTAAAGAGTTTTGAGCTCAAGAGCAGATCTCTGGCAATGGGTCTGAACATCTCTCTCATCTGAAGATTATTTTTATAGACACATCGGCAGAGATCTGCTCTTGTTTCAATCATAAAATCACTTTCACAAGATTTCTCATCTCAAACTTTAAGCTGTTTTCTTCTTTGTCAAATTAAAAAGTGATGGAGATCTGTTGGGAATTGTGTTCTCAAACTCTGTCACTAATGCTCATTTACATTAGAGAACATATCGACGTGTTCCCTTCGGTTTATTCCTTACATCTTCTTGAATGTACCTTCATAAACCTGCAGAAACCCTGGGTGGTGTCATGGAGTGCCGTGTGATAAATCAGATAATCATGGTATTCCTGTCGGATACTGTCACTGTACCATGGGAGTATTTTGTAAGGGTTTTAGCTTCATTTTAACGTTATAGCATTTCTAATCAGACTCTGTGAAGTCCTTTAGATATCATCCTCACGCACATGTTTTAAACCCGTCTCTGTTTTCCCCATTGTGGAGGACAGATCCGAAGGTTTTTCTCCATCCCAGTTTGCCTTGTACTGATTTTCCCTCTGTGTTCTCCGCAGTGGTTCACGGTTCACTGCACATGTCTTCTGGATCAGCAGGGTCTCTTGTTTCCGTCCCTCAGCTGTCAATCATCTCTCTGCAGAAAAACATGTTCATTATTAGATTGGGTTCCGACTGCAGTAAAGTTACCGCATCACTCTTTCTCTATCGCAGTGCACTTACATCATAGCAGGAAGAACATTTTCTCTTTAAACTAACAATGTCAACTAAAAATTGTTTGTGCCATTTTTATTATTGACTGCATTTGTCAAGCTCAACCATTCAACCCTGGGAAATATCAAACATATTTTTTTGCAATGTTGGCAAAATACAGATTGAAATACACTATATTGGCAAAAGTATTGTGCCGCCCCTCCAGATCCCAGAGTTCAGGTGTTCAGTCCCTTCATGGCCACAGGTGTATAAATCAAGCACTAGGCATGCAGACGCTTCTACACACATTTGTGAGAGAATGGCTCGCTCTCAGGAGCTCAGTGAACTCAAGCGTGGGACCGGGATAGGTTGCCACCTGTGCAATAAGGCCATTCCTGACATTTCCTCACTACTAAATATAATCCCACTTACAGTTGAGCGTGGAATAACACAGTGGAAGCGATTGGGAACAACAGCAACTCAGCCACGAAGTGAAATCCCAGAGCGGGGTCAGCGCATGCTGAGGGTCACAGTGCGCAGAAGTCACCAACTTTCTGCAGAGTCAATCGCTCCAGACCTCCAAACTCCTGTGGCCTTTAGATGAGCTCAGGAACAGTGCGGAGAGAGCTTCATGGAATGGGTTTCCATGGCCGAGCAGCTCATCCAAGCCTTACATCACCAAGAGCAATGCAAAGCATGGGATGCAGTGGGGTAAAGCACGCCACCACTGGACTCTAGAGCAGTGAGACGTGTTCTCTGAGTGACCAATCACGCTTCTCTGTCTGACCATCCCATGGACGAGTCTGGGTGTGGCGGTTGCCAGGGGAACGGGACTCGCCTGACTGCATTGTGCCAAGTGTAAAGTTTGGTGGAGGGGGGATTATGGGGTGGGGTTGTTTTTCAGGTGTTGGCCCCTTAGTTCCAGTGAAAGGAACTCTTAATGCTTCACCAAGACATTTTGGACAATTTCATGCTCCCAACTTTGTGGGATCAGTTTGGGGACGGCCCCTTCCTGTCCCAACATGACTGCGCTCCAGTGCACAAAGCGTCGCTCCATAAAGACATGGATGAGCGAGTTTGGTGTGGAGGAACTGGACTGGCCTGCACAGAGTCCTGAGCTCATCCCGATAGAACACCTTTGGGATGAATTAGAGCGGAGACTGCGAGCCAGGCCTTCTCGTCCAACATCAGTGCCTGACCTCACAAATGCGCTTCTAGAAGAATTCCCATAAACACACTCCTAAACCTTGAGGAAAGCCTTCCCAGAAGAGCTGAAGCTGTTAGAGCTGCAAAGGGTGGCCGACTCCATATTAAACCCTACGGATTAAGAATGGGATGGCATTAAAGCTCATGTGCATGGAAAGGCAGGGAGTCACAAAACCTTTGGCAATATAGTGTATATGTCCCTAGCGGAAATTTGTTGTAATTTTTTTTTCCCACCCACAATTCCATAGGTAGTACCATATTTACTTCGTCTCAAATGAAGCGTGTGCATGTCTGTAGGCGAGTGTGTGTTAGGTGAGGTTTGCTCCTCATCAGGATTCACCGCACAGACTCACTGCTGCAGCAGAAAGAAATAACTCTGGATTCGATCCACCTTCACTCTTCCGTGGCCAAGGTTTCCAAGCTATTGAACTCAGACTTTCAGAAATAGCAAATCACATTATGAATTTCCCCCTGTGGCAGTAAACAGTCTGTATAAAGAGCCTGTGTTCAAATGCTCTTAGTATCAGGGCGGCCCTGCCTCATTCCCCTCTGTACCAGCGTCAGCATATCACAGATGAGCTGCACTATTAAAGGATTAGTTCACTTTAAAAAAAACTTTTGCTGATAATTTACTCACCCCAATGTCATCCAAGATGTCCATGTCTTTCTTTCTTCGGTCGAAAATAAATTAAGGTTTTGATGCAAACATTTCTCCTTATACAGTCCCTGACAAAAGTTGTGTCGCTTATCTATTTTGTAGAAACACCTGCTATTAACCTGATTTTTAATTCATCAATTGGTGTTAGAAATAGCTCATATGAAAAGCTAAAACCCTCCCAAATGACGTGTAATGCACTGAAATAAATTAGTTTCACTGAAAAAAGATTTATCATTTAATCAAGACAGAACGGTCAAATTTTGGCAAGACAAAAGTTTTGTCGCCTATACAGAAATGGAATAAATTTACTGCAAATACAAAAATATGCAAATTAAGTAGTGGTGCTGTGAGATCCAAATGTAATATCTTGTATGACTTCCATGAGCCTGAAGGACTGCATCCATGCGGTTTGGCAAGGACTCATACAATTTATTGATGAAGTCATCAGGATTAGCAAAGAAAGCAGTCTTGAATGCCTCCCAGAGTTCATCAATATTCTTTGGTTTGGTCTTCCATGCTTCCTCTTTCATCCTACCCCACATATGCTCAATGATGTTCATGTCTGGTGACTGGGCTGGCCAATCCTGGAGCATCTTGATCTTCTTCGCCTTGAGGAACTTTGATGTGGAGATGGAAGAATGCAATGGAGAACCATCCTGCTGCAGAATTTGGCCTCTCTTTATGGTTGGGAATATAAGAGGTAGCTAAGATGTCTTGGTATTTTAGACTATTGAAGTTGCCTTCCACCCTGCAGATCTCTCGACACCCCATACTGGATGTAACCCCAGACCATGATTTTTCCCCACCAAACTTCACTGTTTTCTGGGTGAATCTCGGATCCATGGGCTCCAGTAGTTCTCCTGCAATATTTGCAGCGACTGTGGTGTAATTCAACAGAAGATTCATCTGAAAAATCCTTCTGCCACTTTTCCAGCGTCCATCCTTTTAGCAGGCTGTGGGCTTTGGCAAATGCCACACGGTTTTTCAATTGTCTTTTGTTTAGTGCTGGCTTCTGGGCACTGATTCGACCATGGAGGCCATTTTGAGACAGAATCCGACAAACGGTTCTGGTTGACACAGGGACTTCAGGTGAGCAGGTCTCGTGGAGCTGCAGTGGAAAATGGGCTGGCCTTGGATTTTCCAGCCAACAAACGGTCCTCTCGAGCAGTTGTCTTGCAGGATCTGCCTGACCTGGGTTTGTCATAAACGTCTCCAGTCTCTTCATATCTTTTTTTATCCTCTGTACTTGACGCTGAGACACTTTGAAGGTGTCTGCCACATCAGCAGTGGATCTGGTCTTCAGCCTCTTGATAATCTTTAGTCTCAGGGTGAATCTTAGGCATGTTTGCAGAGGTCTAGTTGCAGTTGATGTGAAGGTCTAGTGTACTGGGGTTCTTTTTATACACACCTGAGATCTAATTGATCCATTATTAGTCACAGGTGAAGCTCATATGACAAGGCGACAACACTTATGTCTTTGCAAAAATTCACTCAATGGGCTTTACCAAGCTGTGAATATTAGAATATTTTTTGACAGTTTCATTTTGCACTGAAACATTATTACAAAAGCTGTTGGGATTAAAATGAGCCATTTCTTGTAAAAAAAATCTTGATGCGGCACTTCAGTTCAATTTGTACACAAGCGACAAGACTTTTGTCAGGGACTGTAATGGAGGCAATGGACCCCAAACGGCTCAAGGTCCGAATCACAGTTTCAGTGCAGCTTCAAAGGGCTTTAAACCACACCAGGCGATGAATAAGGGTCTGATCTAACAAAACGATCGGTCATTTAAAAAAAAAAAAATCTAAAGTTTAAGTTTTATAAGCACAAATGCTTGCTGTAGGCGGAAATACTGAGTCAGTGTTTTCAAATGAGCGGAAGAAGGATTCAAAATCGTCCGACATCGTTGTTTTACCTTTTAACTCCCCTTTTTTTAAACGCCGTTTGACTGAGTATGTGCAGGTTCAACACTGACTCTGTATTTCCGCCTACAGCAAGCGTGACCTTTTCAACGTAACTGCGTATTAGGTGACGTCACACACACATCACAGAACTGAGCATGGCGAACATTTGTGCTTATAAAACTTAAACTTTTGATTTTTTTTTTTTTAAATGACCGATCGTTTTGTTAGATAAGACCCTTATTCATCGCCTGGTGTGGTTTAAAGCCCTTTGAAGCTGCACTGAAACTGTCATTCGGACCTTGAACCGTTTGGCCTCCATTGCCTCCATTATAAGGAGAAATGTTTGCATCAAAAACCTTAATTTATTTTCGACTGAAGAAAGAAAGACATGGACATCTTGGATGACATGGGGGTGAGTAAATTATCAGCAAAAGTTTTTTTAAAAGTGAACTAATCCTTTAATCGGTAAGAGATCGTGATCTCGATTCACACACGTGATCTTATTCTGAAATTACAGCGATTCGCCTCTGTCTATTGACCCTTTGACAAGTTCGATCACAGATCTGAGTTCTGATCCAGAGAAAGTATGCATTTTTGTAACATTTAATTTCTTATTTAGTCTTGACAAAGCAATAAACTCATAAGCAAGTCGTAAACCAATAACACGTTTTCCACCATGTCTTAATTTTACAATGAACACATTTTAAACCGGTGTGCTGTTAACTGCCTATATATAGCCTGGCTTTTATGCTAATCAGCCACCGTGAGTTCCAGAAGAACTGGTGGGAGGAAGAAGCGCTACTGCTTGCTGAATAAATCGACCAGCGGAAACATGTTATAAAAAACAAAGATGATGCCTGCTCTGTCCAGACGATACCGTTTGATTAACTGCTAATCATCTTCCTCTCCTGAAAGATTCACACTCGTCTCTGTCTCCTCAGTGCCATCACAAGCCAATCCTAACCACTGAGAGACCTCTCGGGCGGTCTTAAATAACTGGGAGAGTAAGAGAGATTCTCTGCTTGAAGAAATTTGATAACTTGCTTTCATACTTAAGTTTAAAATTAGGAGTAAAAGTCATGAATTCTCAGCACGTAAGACTAAAACGGCACTTGAGAAGCTTGATAAATACGGGCCCTCCACCGTGTTCATTAGGTTTGTGTTGGTACACGTCCTTATGTATGGTTTAATGTGAGAAATAAACATTTCTGTACAGTGTTACGAGCTGTCGAGTGACTCTGGTACTTTACAAACAACGCCCATTAGTCTAAAATGAACGCTTTTAGAGAGTTATTGATGTATTTTCCTCTGTTTACCTGAGACTTCTTCACTCTAAAAAGCTGGGAATTCAGATTTGGGCCGAAATGGGATGGACTAACCCAACCATTGGGTTAAATGTTACCCAACGGTTGGGTTAGTCCATATTTGACCCACATTTGGGTTGAACCAACCATAACGTTCTTATTGATCATGCTGTAAAGTGGTTAGTAAATCCCGCTCTGGCGAGGTGGGCGAGCGAGCGAGAGACGTGGGAGGAGCGAGCGAGACCGGTGCGGGATTGAGAATGAGCATTACCGGCGAGTCTCGAGTCCTTCTTGGAGGCATATAAGGATGAGTGAAGGACGAGAGATTAAGACGATTGCTCATTCTCAATCAAGAAGTATTTGGGTCTCTTTCTGACTTTATTCACGTTTGCAGATATTTATGAAATGACTGTGCTGTGTTATCAGTGTTTCCCCGAGCAGTGGCTCAAGACTGAACCGAGATGACGTCTCTAAAGTACAGTTTGTAAGGGTTAGTAGTGTGTCTATGATATGCATAAGCGTATTTTTTTTTTACTAGGGATTCATTGAATTTGGAGATCCACAGGGCTCTGTAATTGGTCCGTATAAGTTCCGCCCTATGCAATACTCGGTGCCTTAATGTCATCTAGTTTGGCTGCTTGCCAAATGAATCTTGGAAGCTTATCTACAAACTCTTCTTTCCTTCTCTGGAAATAGATCAGTGACGCCTTTCAGAGGAAAGTGCAAAGCAAAATCAAAGATCTTCTCCAACAAATGGAGGAGGGCCTGAAGACTGCAGATCCACATGATTTCTCCACCTACACAGGCTGGACAGGTCAGTACCAGACCGGACTTTATGGCTTGTTCTATGAATAGGATACATATTGGTATTTTTTTGTTGCAAAAAAGGCACAAAATCCACTGTTCATTCCTGAACCGCTGTTATTGGTTTCCCAATAAAAAAGAGAAGCGCTCCATTAAATTCTTGAAGAGTAGAACATTCTTTGGATTTTACAGTGAAATATGCATATGAATTAATTACAAACCAACATCCTGTCCAAAAGTATCTAGTGTCTCTCCCGACGGATGCCTGTTCGGATGTCATTTTTATTTATTGCTGTTTATTATGATGTTAATTTCTACACAGTTGTGTTCAACATAATTTATTGGACTGTCCTGGGTTTAATACAAGTATTATTTCACTTAAGGACTGATTTAGTGAGATTTTGCATGAAAAGGCTTTGGATTTTTTATCACATGTTAATTTAAAAAATCTTGTTGTGTTTGTCTGCTTGGTTTTATTGTATTTATATGATATTAGTATGTTTGTAATTACATTTTTGCC
Source organism: Gobiocypris rarus (assembly GCA_023029165.1). Classification (NCBI taxonomy): domain Eukaryota; kingdom Metazoa; phylum Chordata; class Actinopteri; order Cypriniformes; family Gobionidae; genus Gobiocypris; species Gobiocypris rarus. Next base: position 30,765,255 of record CM040924.1, on the reverse strand, counting down.
ATGAAAATGGCTGCCATGAAAATGGCTTAAACTAAAACCATCTGTATCTACTAAACTGTGAAATGGCTCAAATCAGCACTTTAGACTGTAGAATCCATTTTTTCCAAATGTGCAGAGCAAAAGTCCACCCTTATATAAACTAAGTGGTGAAGTTTTGATTGTGTCCAGGCATCGCCCTGCTGTACCTGCAGCTGTACCGCGTGACGCAGGAAGCCTCGCATCTGCAGCGCGCTCTGGATTACGTCAAGCGCACGCTGAGGAACCTGAACGGGCGGCGCGTCAGCTTCCTGTGCGGAGACGCCGGGCCCCTAGCCGTAGCCGCAGTTGTTCACCACCTCTTGAAGAACCAGGCCGAGTCCCAGGAGTGCCTCACTAAGTGAGAACCATTTCAAACTTTCTGGTGGTCTCTTTCTCTGCTTGCTCTCAGTTAGCGTGTTTGGGAGAGGCTAGCTGAGGTTTGGTGTAAAGGTGGGAAAAGTCCCTATTCAGGGGCATGATTAAATGTGTTGATACATTTTAATGTGTTATTTAGAAAAATAATTAACTACATGAAATTAATCAATTTTAATTAATCATATTGTGCTATTTTGTTTTGCCATTTACATGCATCACAGGTCAAAAACCCTTTAATTCTCTGATAATATAAACAACATAAACAACTGCATCATTTCAACGAATCGACTCAATGACTCGCTCATTATGACGGTCAACGTTTGAATGAATCAAATCAATGACTCACACATTAAGATGGTCAGCGTTTGAACGAATCGACTCAATGACTCACATTTATTAAGACAGTCAGCATTTGAATGAATCGACTCAATGACTCACACATTAAGACGGTCAGCATTTGAATGAATCGATTCAATGACTCACTCATTCAGACGGTCAGCGTTTGAATGAATCGACTCAATGACTCACTCATTCAGACGGTCAGCGTTTGAATGAATCGACTCAATGACTCACTCATTCAGACGGTCAGCGTTTGAACAGATCGACTCAATGGCTCACTAATTCAGATGGTCAGCGTTTGAACGAATCAACTCAATGACTCACTCATTCAGACGGTCAGCATTTGAATGAATCGACTCAATGACTCACTCATTCAGACGGTCAGCGTTTGAACGAATCAACTCAATGACTCACTCATTAAGACGCCAGGGTTTGAATTAATCGACTCAATGACTCACACATTAAGACGGTCAGCGTTTGAACGAATCGACTCAATGACTCACTCATTCAGACGGTCAGCGTTTGAATTAATCGACTCAATGACTCACACATTAAGACGGTCAGCGTTTGAACGAATCGACTCAATGACTCACTCATTCAGACGGTCAGCGTTTGAATGAATCGACTCAATGACTCACTCATTCAGACGGTCAGCGTTTGAACAAATCAACTCAATGACTCACACATTAATACGCCAGCGTTTGAATGAATCGACTCAATGACTCACTCATTAAGACAGTCAGCGTTTGAACGGATCGACTCAATGACTCACTCATTCAGACGGTCAGTGTTTGAACGAATCGACTCAATGACTCACTCATTCAGACGGTCAGCATTTGAATGAATCGACTCAATGACTCACTCATTCAGACGGTCAGCATTTGAATGAATCGACTCAATGACTCACTCATTCAGACGGTCAGCATTTGAAAAAATCGTCTCAATGACTCATTAAGACGCCAGCGTTTGAATGAATCGACTCAATGACTCACTCATTAAAACGGTCAGCGTTTGAATGAATCGACTCAATGACTCACTCATTAAGACGGTAAGCGTTTGAATGAATCGACTCAATGACTCACTCATTCAGACGGTCAGCATTTGAAAAAATCATCTCAATGACTCATTAAGACGCCAGCGTTTGAATGAATCGACTCAATTACTCACTCATTAAAACGGTCAGCGTTTGAATGAATCGACTCAATGACTCACTCATTGAGATGGTCAGTGTTTGAACGAATTGACTCAATGACTCACTCATTAAGACGGTCAACGTTTGAATGAATCGACTCAATGACTCACTCATGAAGATGGTCAGCGTTTGAATGAATCGACTCAATGACTCACTCATTGAGATGGTCAGTGTTTGAACGAATTGACTCAATGACTCACTCATTAAGACGGTCAACGTTTGAATGAATCGACTCAATGACTCACTCATGAAGATGGTCAGCGTTTGAATGAATCGACTCAATGACTCACTCATTAAGATGGTCAGCATTTGAACGAATCGACTGGAAACGCGACTGGCCCTGGCACGCACTAGCACGCCTGCTTTAGTGGAAACATGGCTAATGAGGACCAGAGGCGGGCATTATGCACATGTGTATGTAAACTTCATTTATCTGAAGCTGCAGAGCTTTTCCATTCGCAAACAGCTCTATTACACACGGCATTACAGGGAATATTTGATAGCGTAGTAGGGGCACTTTAACCAAATTGTCTACATTTGATTAGCTGTCATTAATTTGTATAATATTAGTCACTATGCTTTCTAGAAACTGGCCCTTGAAACAGCAGAGTTTGTTCTGCACTGCATCTGTTTGCAGAATAGTGGTGGGAAGAGCATTGATTTGGATTTGACTGAAGGTGCTGGAGGTGGAAATTGCTTCTGCTCCTGTGAGGCGTTTCAGCGAGTGAGAAACACACGTGTGTGCTGTAGTGAACGCCGCCCGCTCTCACTCATCCGTCTGTGGGGAGCGTGTTGTTCAGCGGCCGCGCTCTCTGTTCTCATTTGTCTCGTAGATCGCCTGAGACTGCAGAGCTCAGCGTGAGTCTGATTATATTTCCTGTGAACCCTGAACCAACATTGTTCTTATTTTGCTCTCAATACATCGTGTATTTCACACACAGGTTTCAGTTAAAGCTGCACTATGTATGTTTTCACCACTAGGGGTCGCTCACCTCTTCAGCACAATCACACAGGCGTAGATTGATGATGCCGGGAATGAGCGTGGGCTCATCCCGATGGATCTAATAATTTTGGATGAGTGTTTGTAAATTGACTGTGGTATGAAGCATATCTCATCGTGTTGAGCTTCAAAACTTTGATTTCTTTGATGTGCATTTGCTCACCTGTCTAATAAAGCACATGAGTGGCATCTCTGTCAGGTGGGAGTTTGCTGGGAAGCTCTTGCCATCTGGAAAACTGGTCCTCTTTTGATTTCCCATTTTGTTCCCAAGTCTGCTTGCCATGGTCCGTAATGTTTGAGCAATCTACAACAGCGCAAGACGTTACGCAGTCGTCCACGTCTGTTTGACTCGAGCGTTTGAACGGATCGACTCAAAGACTCACTCATTCAGTCAGTCAGCGTTTGATTGAATCGACTCAATGACTTACTCATTAAGACGGTCAGCGTTTGAATGAATCGACTCAATGACTCACTCATTAAGACAGTCAGCGTTTGAATGAATCGACTCAATGACTCACTCATTAAGACAGTCAGCGTTTGAATGAATCGACTCCTAGACTCACTCATTCAGACAGTCAGCGTTTGAATGAATCGACTCAATGACTCACTCATTAAGAGGGTCAGCATTTGAATGAATCGACTCAATGACTCACTCATTAAGACAGTCAGCGTTTGAATGAATCGACTCCTAGACTCACTCATTCAGACAGTCAGCGTTTGAATGAATCGACTCAATGACTCACTCATTAAGACAGTCAGCGTTTGAATGAATCGACTCAATGACTCACTCATTCAGACAGTCAGCTTGAATGAATCGACTCAATGACTCACTCATTAAGACAGTCAGCGTTTGAATGAATCGACTCAATGACTCACTCATTAAGACAGTCAGCGTTTGAACGAATCGACTCAATGAGTCACACATTAAGACAGTCAGCGTTTGAATGAATCGACTCAATGACTCACTCATTTAGACGGTCAGCGTTTGAACGGATCGACTCAATGACTCACTCATTCAGACAGTCAGCATTTAAACAAATCGACTCAATGACTCACTCATTAAGACGGTCAGCGTTTGAACGAATCGACTCAATGACTCACTCATTAAGATAGTCAGCGTTTGAACGAATCGACTCAATGACTCACTCATTAAGATGGTCAGCGTTTGAACGAATCTACTCAATGACTCACTCATTAAGATAGTCAGCGTTTGAACGAATCGACTCAATGACTCACTCATTAAGATAGTCAGCGTTTGAACGAATCGACTCAATGACTCACTCATTTAGACGGTCAGTTTTTAAACAAATTGACTCAATGGCTCACTCATTAAGACAGTCAGCGTTTGAACGAATCAGCTCAATGACTCACATTTATTAAGAGGGTCAGCATTTGAATGAATCGACTCAATGACTCACTCATTAAGACGGTCAGCGTTTGAACGAATCGACTCAATGACTCACTCATTAAGAGGGTCAGCATTTGAATGAATCGACTCAATGACTCACTCATTAAGACAGTCAGCGTTTGAACGAATCAGCTCAATGACTCACTCATTAAGAGGGTCAGCATTTGTTTTTAAACAAATCGACTCAATGGCTCACTCATTCAGATAGTCAGCATTTAAACGAATCGACTCAATGACTCACTCATTAAGACGGTCAGCGTTTGAACGAATCGACTCAATGACTCACTCATTAAGATAGTCAGCGTTTGAACGAATCGACTCAATGACTCACTCATTTAGACGGTCAGTTTTTAAACAAATCAACTCAATGGCTCACTCATTAAGACAGTCAGCGTTTGAAAGAATCAGCTCAATGACTCACTCATTAAGAGGGTCAGCATTTGAATGAATCGACTCAATGACTCACTCATTAAGACGGTCTGCGTTTGAACGAATCGACTCAATGACTCACTCATTAAGAGGGTCAGCATTTGAATGAATCGACTCAATGACTCACTCATTTAGACGGTCAGCGTTTGAACGGATTGACTCAATGACTCACTCATTCAGACAGTCAGCATTTAAACAAATCGACTCAATGACTCACTCATTAAGACGGTCAGCGTTTGAACGAATCGACTCAATGACTCACTCATTAAGATAGTCAGCGTTTGAACGAATCGACTCAATGACTCACTCATTAAGACGGTCAGCGTTTGAACGAATCTACTCAATGACTCACTCATTAAGAGGGTCAGCATTTGAATGAATCGACTCAATGACTAACTCATTAAGATAGTCAGCGTTTGAACGAATCGACTCAATGACTCACTCATTTAGACGGTCAGTTTTTAAACAAATCGACTCAATGGCTCACTCATTAAGACAGTCAGCGTTTGAACGAATCAGCTCAATGACTCACTCATTAAGAGGGTCAGCATTTGTTTTTAAACAAATCGACTCAATGGCTCACTCATTCAGATAGTCAGCATTTAAACGAATCGACTCAATGACTCACTCATTAAGACGGTCAGCGTTTGAACGAATCGACTCAATGACTCACTCATTAAGATAGTCAGCGTTTGAACGAATCGACTCAATGACTCACTCATTTAGACGGTCAGTTTTTAAACAAATCGACTCAATGGCTCACTCATTAAGACAGTCAGCGTTTGAAAGAATCAGCTCAATGACTCACTCATTAAGAGGGTCAGCATTTGAATGAATCGACTCAATGACTCACTCATTAAGACGGTCTGCGTTTGAACAAATCGACTCAATGACTCACTCATTAAGACGGTCTGCGTTTGAACAAATCGACTCAATGACTCACTCATTTAGACGGTCAGCGTTTGAACGGATTGACTCAATGACTCACTCATTCAGACAGTCAGCATTTAAACAAATCGACTCAATGACTCACTCATTAAGACGGTCAGCGTTTGAACGAATCGACTCAATGACTCACTCATTAAGATAGTCAGCGTTTGAAGCAGATCGACTCAATGACTCACTCATTAAGACGGTCAGCGTTTGAACGAATCTACTCAATGACTCACTCATTAAGAGGGTCAGCATTTGAATGAATCGACTCAATGACTAACTCATTAAGATAGTCAGCGTTTGAACGAATCGACTCAATGACTCACTCATTTAGACGGTCAGTTTTTAAACAAATCGACTCAATGGCTCACTCATTAAGACAGTCAGCGTTTGAACGAATCAGCTCAATGACTCAGTCATTAAGAGGGTCAGCATTTGAATGAATCGACTCAATGACTCACTCATTAAGACGGTCAGCGTTTGAATGAATCGACTCTATGACTCACTCATTAAGACGGTCAGCGTTTGAATGAATCAACTCAGTGGCTTACTCCTTAAGACGGTCAGCATTTGAACGAATCGACTCAATGACTCACTCATTAAGACGGTCAGCATTTGAATGAATCGACTCAATGACTCACTCATTAAGACGGTCAGCGTTTGAATGAATCGACTCAATGACTCACTCATTAAGACGGTCAGCATTTGAATGAATCGACTCAATGACTCACTCATTAAGACGGTCAGCGTTTGAATGAATCGACTCAGTGGCTTACTCCTTAAGACGTTCAGCATTTGAATGAATCGACTCAATGACTCACTCATTAAGACGGTCAGCATTTGAATGAATCGACTCTATGACTCACTCATTAAGACGGTCAGCATTTGAACGAATCGACTCAGTGGCTTACTCCTTAAGACGTTCAGCATTTGAATGAATCGATTCAATGACTCAATCATTAAGACGGTCAGCATTTGAATGAATCGACTCAATGACTCACTCATTAAGACAGTCAGCGTTTGAATGAATCGACTCAATGACTCACTCATTGAGATGGTCAGCGTTTGAATGAATCGACTCAATGACTCACTCATTAAGACGGTCAGCGTTTGAATGAATCGACTCAATGACTCACTCATTGAGATGGTCAGCGTTCGAATGAATCGACTCAATGACTCACTCATTAAGACGGTCAGCGTTTGAATGAATCGACTCAATGACTCACTCATTAAGACGGTCAGCGTTTGAATGAATCGACTCAATGACTCACTCATTAACACGGTCAGCGTTTGAATGAATCGACTCTATGACTCACTCATTAAGACGGTCAGCGTTTGAATGAATCAACTCAGTGGCTTACTCCTTAAGACGGTCAGCATTTGAACGAATCGACTCAATGACTCACTCATTAAGACGGTCAGCATTTGAATGAATCGACTCAATGACTCACTCATTAAGACGGTCAGCGTTTGAATGAATCGACTCAATGACTCACTCATTAAGACGGTCAGCATTTGAATGAATCGACTCAATGACTCACTCATTAAGACGGTCAGCGTTTGAATGAATCGACTCAGTGGCTTACTCCTTAAGACGTTCAGCATTTGAATGAATCGACTCAATGACTCACTCATTAAGACGGTCAGCATTTGAATGAATCGACTCTATGACTCACTCATTAAGACGGTCAGCATTTGAACGAATCGACTCAGTGGCTTACTCCTTAAGACGTTCAGCATTTGAATGAATCGATTCAATGACTCAATCATTAAGACGGTCAGCATTTGAATGAATCGACTCAATGACTCACTCATTAAGACAGTCAGCGTTTGAATGAATCGACTCAATGACTCACTCATTGAGATGGTCAGCGTTTGAATGAATCGACTCAATGACTCACTCATTAAGACGGTCAGCGTTTGAATGAATCGACTCAATGACTCACTCATTGAGATGGTCAGCGTCGAATGAATCGACTCAATGACTCACTCATTAAGACGGTCAGCGTTTGAATGAATCGACTCAATGACTCACTCATTAAGACGGTCAGCGTTTGAATGAATCGACTCAATGACTCACTCATTAAGACGGTCAGCGTTTGAATGAATCGACTCAATGACTCACTCATTGAGATGGTCAGCGTTCGAATGAATCGACTCAATGACTCACTCATTAAGGCGGTCAGCGTTTGAATGAATCGACTCAATGACTCACTCATTAAGACGGTCAGCGTTTGAATTAATCGACTCAATGACTCACTCATTAAGGCGGTCAGCGTTTGAATGAATCGACTCAATGACTCACTCATTAAGGCGGTCAGCGTTTGAATGAATCGACTCAATGACTCACTCATTCAGACGGTCAGCGTTTGAATGAATCGACTCAATGACTCATTCATTAAGGCGGTCAGCGTTTGAATGAATCGACTCAATGACTCATTCATTAAGGCGGTCAGCGTTTGAATGAATCGACTCAATGACTCACTCATTGAGATGGTCAGCTTTTGCTCACCTGTCTAATAAAGCACATGAGTGGCATCTCTGTCAGGTGGGAGTTTGCTGGGAAGCTCTCGCCATTTGGAAAACTGGTCCTATTTTGATTTCTCTTTAGTTCCCAAGTCTGCTTGCCATGGTCCGTAATTTCACTGCAAAAATCTTACCAATTGCACCTTTACAAAAACAAGACGACACGCTACACAATGTATATTTTTCCTCTCCATCTCCTCCTGTCTTCCAGATTGCTGCAGCTCCAGCGCTCAGTCCTCAGTCCAGACTCAGATATTCCTGATGAACTTTTGTACGGACGAGCCGGCTACCTTTACGCCCTGCTTTACGTCAACAAAGAAATCGGGCCGGACACGGTGGATGAGACCACCATCGCCAAGGTGAGTGTCATCTTTCACGCTATTCATAATCCAAATCCCTACATGCATATGCTTGGAGCATAATAGGCCGTTAAACTTGCATTGATATAAATGCATTGCATCCATTCTCTAGAGTGCACTAGAGATGCATTAACCCGCTGACCTGCGCTGTAATGTCTGGCCTCTGGTGGGCTGCTTCACTGTTTGTCATACATTATAGTCTTGTGCGTTGGCCACTGTCCAGTTTTGCAGTGTATGTGGGCAGAACCGATGAGGATGCAGCCAGAAAAGGTGAAGAAAGATGAAGGCGAGGAATGTGCTTGTTGCCACGCCATATATTTTGTGTGGCATGTTTGTCACAGTAATTATGCAACTCTGAAGTGCCATTGAGCTGAATCCACCATGTGCAGAATTTATGGTTAATAAAGTTTTTCTCTCTTAAATATTACAAGCACACCGACACAATTTTGTATTACACACATACAAACCACACTCTCACATCCACACCAGCACACACACACAGTTATAGCTGCTTCATTTATCTAATTGGCTCTAATTGGAAGCAGAAAACAGGAATAAAGCGAGTATTTGCTTTATAGACCAAACCTGGAAAAATGGCACCATCTGGTAAAAAATAGTACAAATGTTAATTTTGCCAACAGAATGAAAGCCTGTTAAACAAAGATTGCATCATTTTATAGTAAAATGTCCCTGGGATTGAAAATTGCAGTTTTAATGGGCAAAAGGTCCTGAGAGGAATTATTTTCTGTTACTAGTGCAAAATATTTTTTTTTAAAGGAAATGCGGGTGAAATAGTGCAATTCCAATAAAAATACACAACTGCGCCAAAATGTATGCAGTCGTCAGTAACACAGGCAAAATTATCAAAAAGACAAAAATGTCCAAAAAAACCCCAGCTTGTTTTGATATTGTGAGGTCTATGATGTCACATGGGCAAATACATTTGCATATGCCCGCCTCCAGAGCAAGACATCGACCAATAGTTACACATGGGGTGCAACGATACACTCGTGTCATGATTCGATACATTTCTTGCTACTGAACTATATATCCCGATATTTTAAGCCAAAATAAAGAGGGTTGTTTTTAAAAAAAAAAAACTTTTTTACTATTATTAAAATAATAATATTATAATTATTGTATTATTATCAGGACCCAGAAATATTCCCCCATTGCATTATTATACATTATATTCAACATTATATATAGTCGTTTAATGTAATAATGTCACTGAAACTCCGTAAACTGAATTTTTTCCCCTCATGCGTTATTCGCGATTTTCAATTTTGTCCACCGCCCAAGCCCATTTTTACCCCCACAACCAAATTCAAAACCGCCCCAATCTGGCAACACTGCTCGGGGTTGATACGGTTTCCTGTGCCGTGACGTTAGCCAATCATAACAGTGGCTGTTACTGATGAGATTGGAAGGAGCCGCGTCATTTCAGACTGAGGTTCATTATTTTCAGACAGAAAATAGTTTTTTCTCGACATTTTTTGAGATGAACATGTTAAAATAACAAAAAGAATCCATCTAATGACAGTTTTTAAGCAGTGTTTCTGCCCTGTGTGTCTGTGTAAGATGTGTTGATTTTAAACAGGCAAGGAAGGGAATCTGGCAGTGTTAGCAGTGCTCTGCCGTCACACACACACACACACACACACATTCTCCTCCTTACTTCCATCTCTGGCTATTCTTAGAGAAGCTCTGAGCGCTGAGCAGGCAAACGCTTCACCAGCAGCTGAGCGTAGAGAAAAAACACATCTGAAGCTTAACTTTCTATGAAACAAAACATATTTTTCATGCCATTTCTGAGCTGTTTGGACAATAACTTGATTTTTAATGTTTGATGTTTAACTGTGGAAGCACACTCCATGTATGGTGTGGTTGATATCTGAAGATAGATCTGTTTGATCTGACATCCAGTCTTCGCCTCCGCTTCATCTGATGTGGCGTCACGCTCTTCTTTCTCATTTCTTTACTGAAGAGGATTAGGGTCACAATCTCCAGATTAAAGGCATTATAATGCAAGATTAAACCCGTTACATTTAGAGAAAAGCGCGGAAATGAAATGTCGAATAAACACGGATCAGTGTCCTGTTCATTACTGATGACATCACCTAATCAAGCTATATTTTATTATACTTTTTTTCAATAACAAAGAACTACTATCATCTTATTTAACCAGATGATGAGTAGCATACAAACTTTTTAGAGAATTAAAGGTCTTTTTAGAGGAAAAACTGCATTTTTAACCTCAAGATGGTCATTGCTTGGCCCAAATCCTCATCCGTATTTCTGTGACAGCCGGGATCTGAAGGAATTATTCTTCAGTATTCGAGTGTTTGCTTTGTAAAGTCATCCAGTGTCCAGTTCTGGTTTCCCCAGTGAATATACTCTGGCTTTGAGGTGGTTGAGACGAAGGTTTATCCACAAGTCCTCACATGATAGTCAAGTCAAGTCAAGTCAGCTTTATTTATATAGCGCTTTTAACAATGCAGATTGTTTCAAAGCAGCTTCACAGTGTTAAACAGAAAAATAATGCAACAGAATATATTTCGATTATCATACAGTAACAATGTGGGCTTTAGATCAGTAATTAGATCAGTAATTTGGTCTATATGGTTAATTTAGTTTAATAATTAGATTTATTTTGAGGGGAGGGGGATGGAGGATGAGGATGGAGAGGGGATGGAGGATGAGGATGGAGAGGGGATGGAGGATGAGGAGGAGAGGAGGTGGAGGATGAGGATGGAGAGGGGATGGAGGATGAGGAGGAGAGGGGATGGAGGATGAGGAGGGAGAGGGGATGGAGGATGAGGAGGGAGAGGGGATGGAGGATGAGGATGGAGAGGAGGGAGGATGAGGATGGAGAGGATGGAGGATGAGGATGGAGAGGGGATGGAGGATGAGGAGGGAGAGGGGATGGAGGATGAGGAGGGAGAGGGGATGGAGGATGAGGAGGGAGGAGGTGGAGGATGAGGATGGAGAGGGGAGGATGAGGAGGGAGAGGAGGTGGAGGATGAGGATGGAGAGGAGGGAGGATGAGGATGGAGAGGGAATGGAGGATGAGGAGGGAGAGGGGATGGAGGATGAGGATGGAGAGGGAATGGAGGATGAGGAGGGAGAGGGGATGGAGGATGAGGAGGGAGAGGGGTGGAGGATGAGGATGGAGAGGGAATGGAGGATGAGGAGGAGAGGGGATGGAGGATGAGGATGGAGAGGGGATGGAGGATGGAGTGGGATGGAGGATGAGGATGGAGAGGGGATGGAGGATGAGGATGGAGAGGGGATGGAGGATGAGGATGGAGAGGGGAGGAGGATGAGGAGGGAGAAGGGTGGAGGATGAGGAGGAGAGGGGATGGAGGATGAGGAGGAGAGGGGATGGAGGATGAGGAGGGAGAGGGGATGTAGGATGAGGATGGAGAGGGGAGGGAGGAGGGAGAGGGGTGGAGGATGAGGAGGGAGAGGGGAGGAGGATGAGGATGGAGAGGGGATGGAGGATGAGGATGGAGAGGGGATGGAGGATGAGGATGGAGAGGGGATGGAGGATGAGGATGGAGAGGGGAGGGAGGATGAGGATGGAGAGGGGAGGGAGGATGAGGAGGGAGAGGGGATGGAGGATGAGGATGGAGAGGGGATGGAGGATGAGGATGGAGAGGGGATGGAGGATGAGGATGGAGAGGGATGGAGGATGAGGATGGAGAGGGGATGGAGGATGAGGATGGAGAGGGATGGAGGATGAGGATGGAGAGGGGATGGAGGATGAGGAGGAGAGGGGATGGAGGATGAGGAGGGAGAGGGGATGGAGGATGAGGATGGAGAGGGGATGGAGGATGAGGATGGAGAGGGGATGGAGGATGAGGATGGAGAGGGGATGGAGGATGAGGAATGATTCAGTGTTATAGTTTTTATTCTCACACTGGACTGTTGAAGTTTCATTCAGGAGTTTATGCAACTTTACGGTTGTCAAATTGCACTGTTTTTGTTACCAGTGGGTTTAGCCTGGCGTGGCCATACTGAATTCTGGTCAGAATATGAGTCTGGTGCCGCTCCATTGGGCTGTGATTATGGGGCGTGTTTCAACCGAGCCAGGAAAGACCTCAATTGGATAGACCCACAACCAATCAGAGCAAAGGAGCGCCGCGTAACGTTAGTTATCACATGTCAGCAGAACTCAACTGCACTGTTGCCAAGCCTGTGCTCTTCTCCATGTCCGCGGGTTGAAGCGACCCCAATTATGAGATCATATAAACCCAGGAATGCAAACTTTAGCAGGCAACCTTACCAAAATAACATATTTTGCCAACCAAACGCCATTTTTTTCCGGAGAACCCCACGGAAAGTTATTGTTTAGGGCTATAGTTTTGAGTAGCAATTGTGCGCGACATTGCAAAAAAACTTACACTTTGTGCATTGGAAGCACTTATTTTAACAGAAGATGTGTGTTTTGTAAAGCTACCTCTGTAAAACAGGAAGCACATTTTATTTTTTTATTGATTCATTTTTATAGAAGTTGCAGGATATTCCTTTTGTAAAGCTACAGAACGTGTTTGACTCATCAATGTTTAGTAAGCTTGAGCCACGTGTTTATTAAGGTGTGAAATATCCCCAGCCCTTCCTGTGATGTAGTGCTTGCTTATCATAGGAAGTGATAAGACATGACTCTTTACATTAAGGGAGGAAGGAGCCCAGTGAGATCAGGGTGTTGGGGAATCACTTTTTTCCCCGAGTTTTTGCAAGTTCCCACAATTTCATCCCATAAAATTGCATAAATATCCCGCATATTCCATCGCATTTTTTAAGAAAACGTGCCGCATAATCAAGGATTTTTGCCCGGAACAATCACAAAAAAAATCTGCATTTTTCTGGAGGGACTGGTTAATAGGAGCAAGGTTTCAGAGCATGATGGGCACAGATGGAGCCGTGCGGTTCTGTGAGGACGCCCTGGGTTTGTGACTCGGACCTGATGCAGTGTGAGCCGCGGTGCTGGAGTCACGGCGGAGATCTGAGTCTGCACCATCGCTCGGCTCTCAGAGGACCGCTCCGGCTGCTGCTGCAGGGGTTCTGGTGACGAGGCAGTTTCAGAGAAAGAGAGAGAGATCTTTTCTGACCACAGGTCATTCCCGGGCTAATCCATATCTTGTGCTGAATGCTGATTGCCCAGGATTCTGCTCCATGGCCTGAAATAGCCTCAGTGTCATTAACCTCAAATGCAATTTGAATTTTTTCCACTACTTGTAACCGCTTTCATTTATCCTCTCTATTGCAGTCTTATCCCTCTATCCATCCTAGTTTATCTGTGGTCTGCTTTAAGACGGGGCACATGTGTTCGGGTTCATCTGTCACTGCTCTTTTACGGGTTACCCCCTCACTGCCTCATCAGATCCGTCTGTGGTGGAAGTGTGTCATGTCTGATCCCATCATACTGTGCAGTGCATGGGCTCTCTCTGTGTGTTATGACACTTACTGTGTGCTCTTCAGTTTTCAGAGTAATAGTTGCTTGCCCTCGTGTCATTCCAGTATTTTATTATTTATTCTGTTAAACACAAAAGAAGAATCCATGCACGGCTCTTTTCCATTCAGAAGCTCATTGTTCACCGTAACGATAGAGCCAATGTAAGCTTTGCTCTTTTGCAATAGTTCTGTAGGGTTTCATTTGACCTTCCACAATGTAAGGCCTTTAAAATGTCTTAAATTCAATATCATGGCATTAAATTAGGGAGATGCATTAAAACATGGACAGAACCGCAGAATTGAAGTATCACTAATACTCATTTACATTAGAGAACATATCGACATGTTCCCTTCAGTTTATTCCTTACATTTTCTTTAAATGGTCTTGAAAAAGCTCTTACCCTGCAGAAACCCTGTTATATTTGACTGGCATCGCTGCTGGTGAAGTGTTTTAATCAGGTCTTTTAGCTTTTGCTGAACCACTGTGGATAATCACTGGAAAGTAAACGCTTCTTTGATCCATATTAAGACTATCATCTCATCCCGCTGCGTTCTCTGTTGTTCCCAGGTGGTGACGGCTATTTTGGAGTCTGGGAAGAACTTATCTAAAGAGGAGAAGAAGAGCGAGCGATGCCCGCTGCTGTACGAGTGGCATAAGAAACAGTATGTCGGAGCCGCTCACGGTCTGGCAGGCATTTACTACATGCTCATGCAGGTAAGAGAGACCGTCTACGGCAAGTCACCTTTATTTATACAGTGCTTTCAATGCATTTTAGTATCTTATATAGCCTAGCCGTTTTTAATAAGATGGACAGTTGAGGAAACCAACCTCGTTATTGGAAGACTGTTCCAGAGTTTAGGAGCTAAATAGGAAAAGGATCGAGCGCCTGCAGTTGATTTTGATATTCTAGGTATTATCAGCAGGTCAGAGTTTAGAGACCGCAGTAGACGTGATGGAGTATAATGTGTTAAGAGCTCACTCAAGTACTGGGGAGAGAAACCATTTATTGCTTTGTAAGAAAAAAGCAAGATTTTAAAATGTATGCGATGTTTAATAGGGAGCCAGTGCAGTGTTGACAGAACCAGGCTAATGTGATCACACTTCCTGGTTCTAGTAAGAACTCGAGCTGCTGCGTTTTGGACCAGCTGGAGTTTGTTTATTAAGCGAGCAGGGCAACCACCCAGTAGAGCATTACAATAATCTAGCCTTGAGCTCATGAACGCATGTATTAACTGTTCAGCATTTTGCATTGAGAGCATGTGCCGTAATTTAGATATATTTTTAAGATGGTAGAATGCAGTTTTACAGATGCTAGAAACATGGCTTTCAGACGAGAGATTGGTTATAATCAACTTTCACACAACACTTGTGTTTCTGGCTCTACTAGAGCAGGTTTTCCTGCTTGAGTGTTGATTATTCCTGATATTCTCCATTGTTGCGCTCCTCTTGTTTAGTTCCTGTCTCTATGAAGCCCCGCCTTCTGAAAGCACACTGTGCTCTGATTGGTCAGCTGGAGCGGTGTGTTGTGATTGGCGTTTGGGAAATGCCCCGCCCCTTACCAAAACCAGCAGTTTCAACACACGACTAACTAACTCAACCAGGCCCCGCCCCTTTATTCTGCGCATTAATTAGTATAATGAGGAATATTGTGACGTGTTGGTTCCGGGAAGAAACTCCAGACGGAGGCGTTTCAGACCTAGTATCGTGTAACTCCATAAAGTGCTGTCGACAGAGCCTTGTGCAGAAACAGAGACAGCCATTCGAACCAGACATGATGAACACACTCGACACGTGTGCTTCTCTCAGGATTCACCTTCTCACACCGTCTGACCTTTCCAGAAAACATCCTAATGTCGACACATTGTTCCATTACTATATTAAAATGTTGTACAGCTGTAGATTACTGAGCACCAATTTCTTATTGTTTTCTGTCACATACAACACATTTTCAATTAAATTTGATGGATGCAATGTTCAATCACCTCTTCAAGCATAACGACGGCGGTCGACTAACCGTGTTTTCATTCCTCTGAAATATCTGCCTCCTCTTCTCTTATCAGCTGTGAGATTGATTAGAGGTCCGCAGAGGTGATCAATAATTTATGTTGATCCGTAAACAAAATTAGTGACGACGAGGTCGACAGACTTTCATTTATCCCAGATCTGAATGTTTAATGCAGAGTCAGCACGTCTGAGACGGATACCAGCGCTTGACTGATCGGACTGCTTTAGTGAAGTCTTAATCACATCAGTATAAGAATAACACGACACCCCACGCAAAGAGTCCAGTTTAAAATGCTTTTCTGAATGAGCATTCCCTGATAGTTTCCTCATCCCAGATGTTCATGTCTTTCTTTCTTCAGTGGAAAAGAAATTAAGTTTTGTGAGGAAAACATTCCAGGATTTTCCTCCTCATAATGGACTTCAATGGGAACCAACGGCTGAAGGTCCAAATCACTGCAGTTTCAGCGGCTCTGCACGATCCCAGAGGAATAGGGTCTGATCCAGACAAACCATCCCACATTTACAACACAAATAAACATTTATATACTTCTAACCTCAAACGCTCGACTTTGGTGTCGTTCTTCTTCACGGCGTATGATGTCATCACGTCGGAAAGGTCATGTGACGTAGGGGGAAGTGCCGACCCAGTGTTAACAAAGCACTCATGTGAAGACTAATACAAACATCCTTTAGCGTTAAAAGGTTAAACGACAATGTCAGGCACTTTTGAAGTTGGAGATGGAGTGTTTTTGGTGAAGGGCGTTTGTATTAATCTTCACACATTCACTTGGGGCGGCACTTCGGCTACGGCTAGCGTGACCTTTCCGATGTGATTACACAATCCATGGCACAAGATGAACAACTGAGGTTAGAAGTATATAAATGTTTATTTGTGTTGTAAAAGTGGGATGGTTTGTCTGGATCAGACCCTATTCCTCTGGGATCGTGCAGAGCCTCTGAAACTGCAGTGATTTGGACCTTCAGCCGTTGGTTCCCATTGAAGTCCATTATGAGGAGAAAAATCCTGGAATGTTTTCCTCAAAAAACTTAATTTCTTTCCCACTGAAGAAAGAAAGACATGAACATCTGGGATGAGATGGGGGGGAAATGATCAGGGAATGTTCATCCTGAAGTGAACTCATCCTGTAAGTGTCGGACGAACATCCAAATGGGAAGCTTTTGTTAGAATAACCACCTCAGTGTGTAGTGCTCAACCAATGGAGAAGACTATTACTGCATTACATAAAGCACTGGCAGATTTACAGGGAGATTCGTCATATTAGGGGGAGGTGGGAGAAGGAAACTGAGGATTGGGGAAAATATGTAAACTACAGTGGGCAACTTCCCGCTCATTATACGGGAGAAATATTATTCGTTTTTACTCCTAAAGAGAAAAATACATTTTTCGGCAGTGTGGCTCTCGGGATGCCAACCACTTTCACATATATTGGGATTGCCCTAACGTCAGATGTTTCTGGAAAGATTTTCACAGATTGATTGCAGTTTTGAGGTTCTTTATTTGGGCATTGTGCCGATGGCTTCTTGGGAAAGGAGGAATACATTTTTAGAATAATTATTGCATCAAGCAAAAAAAGCCATAACGAGATGATGGATTATCACATCATTTGAATGTGCTTTCAATATTCATAAAACTTGTAGAAGCACAAATTGTCTTTTTTAGGGATGCATGATGTATAAATATTGTAATATGATCAATAAGTGCATGCTCCACTATCATCAATTGCCATCATCGAACACTCACTTAATTCATCTTTAAAAACACTAATGATTTAATAACACTGCTGGAATTCTGTAAAGCCTAAATTCAGTTATATCACTTAAATTAATTAATTTGTGCTATTAGTGTTTTATTTTAAACAGATTCAGCCGAGATGATATAGAATTATAAATTTTAATATCAGTGTTTTTGACCATAGCATGCAAATAATCCTCAGCCTTTTGGTGTTGATTTTAATATTGGATCGTCTTTAGTGTCTTTAGAGTCTGTGACCGTCTTGCATTGAGTGTTTTAGGTTTGCTCGGCTGCAGTGGAAGTGTGGTGTAAATTATGGTTCTTTTGACTGAAACAAGCCCTTCCAGAGCAAGTGCAGAGATATTGAGATGTTTGGACACGCTACCATACCTGAGAAAAGCATCCCAAGATGCAACATCATGTCTCGTAGCATTAGCTTACGTCTGCCGGCTCCTCTAATGGGCTTCCCCTGAGCCGGATCAGACCCATATGCAGTCGGCTCCTATGTAAGCCGCGTCTTTATGGGCCATTTCCATGCTTTACAGGGAAAAGCGGAGGCCAGGAGGCACTAAAGTGCTTCATTTTTCATCCCGTGTAATAAAGGCGTGTGGGATAGTGAATGCACCGGTAGTAAATGATCTCCTCTGCTTCATGACAGCGGCGCTAACAGAGACGTAGCGCTGTGGATGCTGAGCGACAGCTGATGTTTAGAGTCGAACCCAGAAGTCATTTGAGGTAATAGAGCTTCACAGCAGTGCTGGGATCTGCTTATAACTAGATCCTGGCCTATGTTAAACACACGCTGCTGTACTGGATGAGAGAGAACATTGTTTTTGTGCTCTAATTCAGTGTCGGCAGAGGGAAGGCATCTCTAATTCCTTTGTCCATCCTCTCTTTATTTGCAATTTCCTCTCAATAATGAAGTAAACACGACAGAAATGAGAAAGCAGACGTTCAGAAAGCATCTGATCACGGCGCAGGAGCTCTTAGGGAGTGTCTCAAGTCATCATCTTTATTTATACAGTGCTTTTTACAGTGCCGATTGTTTCAAAGCAGCTTCACAGTGTTAAAGGAACACTCCACTGTTTTTAGAAATAGGGCTTATTCAACTTCTTTCCTACATTTAGATAAGCGGGCAAATGCATTTTTGTCTCAGTGCATGCATTGTTTTAGTTTGGCAGGGTCGCCGCTAGCTTAGCTTAGCATAATGAATGGAATCCTATGTTGCCAGCTAGCATATCCCGAGTAAAAGTGATCCAAAAAACCCCACCTAATTACTTCTTGTGGCCTGTGTATTCACAACGAGTACAGATAGCGATGCAGATTAAGACTAGGCGATCTCCTAGGCAGATATTGGGACTATATTATGGCGAAGCACTGCTACTGCAGAGATATCACGCAACACATGCACAACATACGCCGGTGTGTTGACGGAAGTTTGGGGATTTCATGTGATGTGTGATATCTCTGCAGTAGCAGTGCTTCGCCTGTGCTGTGTGTCTGCGTAAAGGCTAGTGAAGAGCTCTTCAGTTTCAGAATCCTGTGTTCGTTCAAATGGGGAAAAGCAGCAGCGAGCTGATTGGCTGTGCTGTGCTCGCGGTTGGCAAGGCAACGTGAGTGTGCGTCATGGTGACGATGGTATCAGCGGCTGCTCTCAGACAAAAGCATGTAAACTTTAGTGTAGGCGTGATGACGCTGCGCTCGCTCGGTGTGTTTGATGAGCTGAAACTGAACACCAAACATGTACAGTAAATATGTGCTCTCTCTCTCTCTCTCCACAGCCGAGTGCTAAAGTCAGCCAGGACGTTCTGAACGAGCTGCTTCGGCCCAGCATCGATTACCTGCGACACAAGAAGTTCCGGTCCGGGAATTACCCATCATCCCTCAGCAACGAGAGCGACAGGCTGGTGCACTGGTGTCACGGAGCGCCTGGAGTCGTGCACATGCTCATCATGGCTCATAAAGTGAGACACACCGTCATCATCTCATGAATATATGACAAAACTCAACGCTTGCATTCATTCTGCCAATATCTATTCACACACACACACACACACACACTATCACCAAAAGTGTTGTGACGCCTGCCTTTCCATGCACATGAGCTTTAATGCCATCCCATTCTTAATCCGTAGGGTTTAATATGGAGTCGGCCCACCCTTTGCAGCTCTAACAGCTTCAGCTCTTCTGGGAAGGCTTTCCTCAAGGTTTAGGAGTGTGTTTATGGGAATTCTTCTAGAAGCGCATTTGTGAGGTCAGGCACTGATGTTGGACGAGAAGGCCTGGCTCGCAGTCTCCGCTCTAATTCATCCCAAAGGTGTTCTATCGGGATGAGCTCAGGACTCTGTGCAGGCCAGTCCAGTTCCTCCACACCAAACTCGCTCATCCATGTCTTTATGGAGCGACGCTTTGTGCACTGGAGCGCAGTCATGCTGGGACAGGAAGGGGCCGTCCCCAAACTGATCCCACAAAGTTGGGAGCATAAAATTGTCCAAAATGTCTTGGTGAAGCATTAAGAGTTCCTTTCACTGGAACTAAGGGCCAAGCCCTGAAAAACAACCCCACCCCATAATCCCCTCCACCAAACTTTACACTTGGCACAATGCAGTCAGGCAAGTCCTGTCCTGAAACCGCCAAACCCAGACTCCATGGGATGGTCAGACAGAGAAGCGTGATTGGTCACTCAGAGAACACGTCTCACTGCTCTAGAGTCCAGTGGTGGCGTGCTTTACCCCACTGCATCCCACGCTTTGCATTGCTCTTGGTGATGTAAGGCTTGGATGAGCTGCTCGGCCATGGAAACCCATTCCATGAAGCTCTCTCCGCACTGTTCCTGAGCTCATCTGAAGGCCACAGGAGTTTGGAGGTCTGGAGCGATTGACTCTGCAGAAAGTTGGTGACTTCTGCGCACTGTGACCCTCAGCATGCGCTGACCCCGCTCTGGGATTTCACTTCGTGGCTGAGTTGCTGTTGTTCCCAATCGCTTCCTCTTTGTTATAATCCCACTAACAGTTGAGTGTGGAATATTTAGTAGTGAGGAAATGTCAGGAATGGCCTTATTGCACAGGTGGCAACCTATCCCGGTCCCACGCTTGAGTTCACTGAGCTCCTGAGAGCGAGCCATTCTCTCACAAATGTGTGTAGAAGCGTCTGCATGCCTAGTGCTTGATTTATACACCTGTGGCCATGAAGGGACTGAACACCTGAACTCTGGGATCTGGAGGAGCGGCACAATACTTCTGGCAATATAGTGTATTTATGTATATAGCACCTGATCACAAGATATACAGCAGGAGTCACTCTAGATCTCTGTACTCTCTCTCTCTCTCTGCTGTTTAAATCAAACAGTGTCTCTCTCAGTTCTTTACAGTTGTTTTCCTCTCTCATAAAACAGCAGCCAACAGTGACATCTAGTGGTCACTTTTTTCGAAGCATAATAACCTTTAATTATTTATCAGAGGAATTGGCTTCATAGCAATATCTAATCATACCTAAATGTATAGTTTGAACAAAAATTGTGTTGAAGAGTGTTACATTTCACTACAGTTTTAATGTGTTGATATTTCTTCCTCCATCTCTGTAGCATGAACAAATGGACTCTCTCTCTCTCTCTCTCTCTCTCTCTCTCTCTCTCTCACACACACACACACACACACACACACACACACGCATGCTCTCTCTCTCTGTTGGTCTGTGTCTTTATCTCTGTCTGAGTCGCTTGAGGGCTGAAAGGGAAAATTGATCATGTGTTATATTTGGAAAGTTAATTTTTCTTACAGCAACTTTTACACCAGAGCTCTGACAAATGAAGACAGACAACAGAACCTTCTTTTACACACACACACACACACACACACACACACACACACACACACACACACACGTTTACTGTCACTTTTGATCACTTGAATGCAGCCTTGAGGGATAGAAGCATTCATTTATTTTAAAAGCTATCTCACAGACGTCGGAGCGTTGGTGTTTTCTTCGGAACTGAGTGGAGTTGTTCTGAGTTGCGGCCGAAGCTGATCATGAATAGATGCTGAGTGTGTCATTACACACAAACATGAAGGGTTATGACCGTAAATACACACGCCAGGCCTGCAATTGCTGGATTTGTCTGTAATGATGTAATTACTGTAATTAAAACATCATAAGTGTGATTGGTCGTTGTGATCACATGAGTATGAGTGTGGGACTGTAATGTGTGTGTCGGTGTGTTTTCAGGTCTTCAAGGATGAGAAATACCTGCGAGACGCTGTGGAGTGCGGAGAGCTGATCTGGCAGAGAGGCTTGCTGAGGAAAGGCTACGGCATCTGTCACGGCACCGCCGGCAACGGTTACGCCTTCCTCTCCCTGTACCACCTCACACAGGACAAGAAGTATCTGTACCGGGCCTGCAAGGTAGTGTGTGTGTGTGTGTGTGTGTGAGAGAGTGTGTGAGACTGTATAGATTGGCAGAAGCACAAGACTTTTGACTAATCGTTGCTGTTGTCTATAGTTTTTGCTTCAAACTGATGTGAGAATCATTGTGCCTAATCATTTACATAAAATAATATATTGATTTAAATTTTGTAAGACTTTTTTTTTTTACACCTGAGAGAACAAAAGAACCGCATAATGAGCTGCATAATTAATGAGCCTTTGCTTCAGGTGTGTGAGAGAGGGAAACTCTTTACAAAAGTTACAAAAGAAATATATTTTTTTGTAGTTTATTTAGGGTAGAGTTTACAATATAAAGTGAGAGCCAAAGGCACATTACAAAGGCCCACTATATTTTAAATTATCAAAAGATTTGACATTACTATTTTTAATGATTTTTAAAGAAGTGTCAAGTGCTTACAGTAATATTGTGATATTGAACACAACCCAGTGTTGAGTAAATACAAATAACTGAATAATTGATAATGATGAATGATATAAGTAAAATATTTGGGGTTTAAAACAACATAATGGAATGCAATTATGATTTCAAAGAGTATAGGGTGAATTCAGGTTGATTGGGACACCTTTTTCCCTGTTGTTTCAATGGCAAAAATGTTCTGAATCATTTGATTTTGTAAACAACCCGATACACACAATACTCAAATATCATTTTGAGTTTCGGTTGATTTATGAGATGTAGGGTTGCGATTCCTGCGAGTGCGACACACACTAATCCTGGTGTCTTCTATAGTTAACCTAAAAACTTTGCAGGTATTGCTCTGTAAATTAAATTGAGAATATAACTAATGCATATATGCTATTTAAATACTGTAGTCTATGCCAGAGACGTGACGTGTGTTAGTCTGTGAGAATACCGTGTCAGCCAGGCACACAAATACTGATCTTCACTTTGTTAGCCTCTTGCCTTTACATGTCTTACACTGTATACATTTATCTTAAAATATTACATTTTGTACAAGAAAACAGCATAGATAAATGATGTTATTGAAATATTGTAAAGTGGTAATGTGAACTACACGAATGAATGTTTAAAAAACAATATGCAAAATCAATATTGAATGGCTCCATAACGGATTGCGAAATCTGCCTATAGGAAAGTGCGGATGAGTAATTGGTTGGGTTAGTAAAATAACGAAATTATAGTGTAAGTATAAAAAAAGTATGTAAAGAGATATATTGAAATAAAAAGTGCTTAAAGGTGCACAACTCTTCTTAAGTTGAAGAAGCTTCTGTTTTCCCTCACTATATAGAAAGCATAGAGTCATTAGTTGGAATAGTAAAATAATGAAATTATAGTTTTTAAGTAGAAAAATTATATTTATGTAAAGAGATAAACACCCACCCCCCACCAACAATATCATGGTCCACCGTTTTACTGTAAACATCGTCAACTGCTAATTTAGGGGACATCGCCCAACCCTGATGAGACACACTCCAGTTCACATGCATCGCGCCGGCGCCTCTCATGATTGTAGGCTGTAGTGTTGCACGATATACCGGTACTAGAGAAGTATTGCGATACCCTGCTATTACAAACGGTACGATATGGAATTGTATTAGTACCGGTACTTTAAGAAGGACCGCGCGTTAATAAGAGCTGTATTTATTTGTGTGGATGAGTGACAGCAGGAGTCAGGATGTGTGTGTGAGCTCTCCACCGTTCACTAAACACTGGAAGCAGAAGAGTTAAATATACACGCAGCGCATGACAAAGAAAGCAACACAAACATGCGCGCATGAGGAAATATAGCACGCGGCGCTGGATGTGCTCGATCTGAAGCGCGAGCACGCTTTCAGACAACATGCGATCGCGATTCAGTTCTTTCGGATTATGGATTTCAATGGTCAGAAATATGTAAAAATGCACATCCTGTGAGTATTCAGGTAAACACAGTCGGGGGTGTCTTTAGTGAACGTGTGCAGTTGAGGTGATTGGATCGGTGTTAACCCGGATCTAATATTCTGTGTGATTAATGTTAATCAAACAACAATGAAAAAAAGAAAACCACCCCATGACTGGCTAAATCATTTTAATTTATTCATTAAGAATCAGTGTATAGTTAATTTATTGAGTGAAGACTAAGCAGTTGTTTTTATTTCTTTCTTGACTTGCTATACTGTTAAATAGACCTAAAGCTGAAAAATAAAGCACTGTTTTTGTCATATTGTTTGTAATTTGCATTTATCTTATTATTTAAAAACAAAGATCAAATAAAAAAATTGCAATTAAAAGAAATGGTCAAAAACCAGTGCAGGAACATTTTTAGTTAAATTAAATAAGACTATGATTAATAAGTTCTGTTGTCATATTATTCAATTACTTTTACTGGGTGGTATTTTGACCGTGGTATCGATTTAGTATCGGTATCGAGGTATTTTAGTCTGGTATCGTATCGAAGTCATAATTTTGGTATCGTGACAACACTAGTAGGCTGTTGTGTGCTGTATTTACGACTTATTTATTAAATCCAGTAACAACTTCGCAGTTTCAAGTTCTTCTTAAAGAGGAATATGGAAAGAGAACTGCTAAAATGCTGTTGATTATTGTAATGTGCTGTGACAGTCATGAAGCTCTGTGTAGCTCTGGAGGCAACTAAATGTGCGCCGCTCAGACCTTCAATAACTCTCCTTTACATTATTGTACATGGAGGGAATGACAATTAATCAATGGTGGGCATTGATTAATCTAGATTAATCTCATCCAAAATAAAAGTTTGTGTTTACATAATATATGAAACAATGCTCAGGTAGGCCGTGGCATTTAAACCATGCCCAATTGGCACTAAGGGGCCTAAAGTGTGCCAAGAAAACATCCCCCACACCATTACACCACCACCACCAGCCTGCACAGTGAAAACATCCCCCACACCATTACACCACCACCACCAGCCTGCACAGTGAAAACATCCCCCACACCATTACACCACCACCACCAGCCTGCACAGTGAAACATCCCCACACCATTACACCACCACCACCAGCCTGCACAGTGAAAACATCCCCACACCATTACACCACCACCAGCCTGCACAGTGAGAACATCCCCACACCATTACACCACCACCACCAGCCTGCACAGTGAAAACATCCCCACACCATTACACCACCACCACCAGCCTGCACAGTGAGAACATCCCCACACCATTACACCACCACCACCAGCCTGCACAGTGGGAACATCCCCACACCATTACACCACCACCCCAGCCTGCACAGTGAAAACATCCCCACACCATTACACCACCGCCACCAGCCTGCACAGTGAAAACATCCCCACACCATTACACCACCACCCCCAGCCTGCACAGTGAAAACATCCCCACACCATTACACCACCACCCCAGCCTGCACAGTGAAAACATCCCCACACCATTACACCACCACCCCAGCCTGCACAGTGAAAACATCCCCACACCATTACACCACCACCACCAGCCTGCACAGTGAAAACATCCCCACACCATTACACCACCACCACCAGCCTGCACAGTGAAAACATCCCCACACCATTACACCACCACCACCAGCCTGCACAGTGGGAACATCCCCACACCATTACACCACCACCACCAGCCTGCACAGTGAAAACATCCCCACACCATTACACCACCACCACCAGCCTGCACAGTGAAAACATCCCCACACCATTACACCACCACCACCAGCCTGCACAGTGAAAACATCCCACACCATTACACCACCACCACCAGCCTGCACAGTGAAAACATCCCCACACCATTACACCACCACCACCAGCCTGCACAGTGAAAACATCCCCACACCATTACACCACCACCACCAGCCTGCACAGTGAAAACATCCCCACACCATTACACCACCACCACCAGCCTGCACAGTGAAAACATCCCCACACCATTACACCACCACCACCAGCCTGCACAGTGAAAACATCCCCACACCATTACACCACCACCACCAGCCTGCACAGTGAAAACATCCCCACACCATTACACAACCACCACCAGCCAGCACAGTGAAAACATCCCCACACCATTACACCACCACCACCAGCCTGCACAGTGAAAACATCCTCACACCATTACACCACCACCACCAGCCTGCACAGTGAAAACATCCCCACACCATTACACCACCACCACCAGCCTGCACAGTGGGAACATCCCCACACCATTACACCACCGCCACCAGCCTGCACAGTGGGAACATCCCCCACACCATTACACCACCACCACCAGCCTGCACAGTGGGAACAGCCCCACACCATTACACCACCACCACCAGCCTGCACAGTGAAAACATCCCCACACCATTACACCACCGCCACCAGCCTGCACAGTGGGAACATCCCCACACCATTACACCACCGCCACCAGCCTGCACAGTGGGAACATCCCCACACCATTACACCACCTCCACCAGCCTGCACAGTGGGAACATCCCCACACCATTACACCACCACCACCAGCCTGCACAGTGAAAACATCCCCCACACCATTACACCACCACCACCAGCCTGCACAGTGAAAACATCCCCACACCATTACACCACCACCACCAGCCTGCACAGTGGGAACATCCCCACACCATTACACCACCACCACCAGCCTGCACAGTGGGAACATCCCCACACCATTACACCACCACCACCAGCCTGCACAGTGGGAACATCCCCACACCATTACACCACCACCACCAGCCTGCACAGTGAAAACATCCTCACACCATTACACCACCACCACCAGCCTGCACAGTGAAAACATCCCCACACCATTACACCACCACCACCACCAGCCTGCACAGTGAAAACATCCCCACACCATTACACCACCTCCACCAGCCTGCACAGTGGGAACATCCCCACACCATTACACCACCACCACCAGCCTGCACAGTGGGAACATCCCCACACCATTACACCACCACCACCAGCCTGCACAGTGAAAACATCCTCACACCATTACAACACCACCACCAGCCTGCACAGTGAAAACATCCCCACACCATTACACCACCACCACCAGCCTGCACAGTGAAAACATCCCCACACCATTACACCACCTCCACCAGCCTGCACAGTGGGAACATCCCCACACCATTACACCACCACCACCAGCCTGCACAGTGGGAACAAGGCATGATGGATCCATGTTCTCATTCTGTTTACGCCAAATTCTGACTCTACCATCTGAATGTCTCAACAGAAATCGAGACTCATCAGACCAGGCAACATTTATCCAGTCTTCAACTGCTCGAAATTATCGCGTGCACACACATATATAATATAGTATCAGCATCATGTTTTACTTTTTTCAAAATCTGTATTGTCTATTCATGGCCAGCAGCTCGCACTGAAAGATTGATGTTTGTTGGTATCACCGCCCAATTCCCGTCAACCGATAATCGCCACGGCCTGGCAAACCTGCTGGAGTAATGAAGCGTAATGTGCTCTGCTGTTCTCATGTTATAACCTTCCTAACCTTTCGTGCCTCAACACTGAACAACCTGCGCTCGGGGACTCAAAGGCTTGAGTCAAAAGGGTTCTGATACTATTATGAAAAGCTCCCAGGATTCATTCCCTACATCACTCGTGTTTGTAAATGAGAAACTGGATGTGTTCAGGGGTTTGCATAGACACACTTCAGACAGATCAACCTGTGTATTTTATCCTCCAGATGATGTTTTTCTGATAGCTCGTCTGTGTTTTTCTCTAGTTTGCTGAATGGTGTCTAGACTACGGAACGCACGGCTGCCGCATCCCTGACCGGCCGTATTCCCTGTTTGAAGGTAAATTCATGATCATGTCTCTCTGATTAAATATCCTCAACAAGATCCTCACAGTACATTTCCACTTCAGTCATGAAATCAATGAGATGTCCCTGTGTGCTGAAGCTTGATGTTTGTCCTCAGTTCAGACGAGGTTTGTTTGGTCTGTACTGTGTATAAAAGGCCATGATTCAGTCATTCTCTTTGGAATAATAACACAAACATACACCACTGTGCTCCTTTTATAGTGTAGCTTATTATTGCAGTGTATATTGTATAATCATATACTGTAGTCTTCATATACATACTGTTCAGAAGTTTGGGGTTTATTATGTTTTATTATTTTCACTAAAGCTGTGTTTATCTGATCATAACTCGAGTATCAGTGTAATATTCCTCCAGTGTAGATTAGCTGTTCTCTGTGTGAATATATAGTGCTTCTGTTCATTATCTGATCATAACTCCAGTATCAGTGTAATATTCCTCCAGTGTAGATCAGCTGTTCTCTGTGTGAATATATAGTGCTTCTGTTCATTATCTGATCATAACTCCAGTATCAGTGTAATATTCCTCAGTGTAGATCAGCTGTTCTCTGTGTGAATATATAGCGCTTCTGTTCATTATCTGATCATAACTCCAGTATCAGTGTAATATTCCTCAGTGTAGATCAGCTGCTCTCTGTGTGAATATATAGTGCTTCTGTTCATTATCTGATCATAACTCCAGTATCAGTGTAATATTCCTCAGTGTAGATCAGCTGCTCTCTGTGTGAATATATAGTGCTTCTGCTCATTATCTGATCATAACTCCAGTATCAGTGTAATATTCCTCCAGTGTAGATCAGCTGCTCTCTGTGTGAATATATAGTGCTTCTGCTCATTATCTGATCATAACTCCAGTATCAGTGTAATATTCCTCCAGTGTAGATCAGCTGCTCTCTGTGTGAATATATAGTGCTTCTGCTCATTATCTGATCATAACTCCAGTATCAGTGTAATATTCCTCCAGTGTAGATCAGCTGTTCTCTGTGTGAATATATAGTGCTTCTGTTCATTATCTGATCATAACTCCAGTATCAGTGTAATATTCCTCCAATGTAGATCAGCTGTTCTCTGTGTGAATATATAGTGCTTCTGCTCATTATCTGATCATAACTCCAATATCAGTGTAATATTCCTCCAATGTAGATCAGCTGTTCTCTGTGTGAATATATAGTGCTTCTGTTCATTATCTGATCATAACTCCAGTATCAGTGTAATATTCCTCCAATGTAGATCAGCTGTTCTCTGTGTGAATATATAGAGCTTCTGTTCATTATCTGATCATAACTCCAATATCAGTGTAATATTCCTCAGTGTAGATCAGCTGTTCTCTGTGTGAATATATAGTGCTTCTGCTCATTATCTGATCATAACTCCAGTATCAGTGTAATATTCCTCCAATGTAGATCAGCTGTTCTCTGTGTGAATATATAGTGCTTCTGCTCATTATCTGATCATAACTCCAGTATCAGTGTAATATTCCTCCAATGTAGATCAGCTGTTCTCTGTGTGAATATATAGCGCTTCTGTTCATTATCTGATCATAACTCCAGTATCAGTGTAATATTCCTCAGTGTAGATCAGCTGTTCTCTGTGTGAATATATAGCGCTTCTGTTCATTATCTGATCATAACTCCAGTATCAGTGTAATATTCCTCCAATGTAGATCAGCTGTTCTCTGTGTGAATATATAGTGCTTCTGTTCATTATCTGATCATAACTCCAGTATCAGTGTAATATTCCTCCAGTGTAGATCAGCTGTTCTCTGTGTGAATATATAGCGCTTCTGTTCATTATCTGATCATAACTCCAGTATCAGTGTAATATTCCTCCAGTATAGATCAGCTGTTCTCTGTGTGAATATATAGTGCTTCTGTTCATTATCTGATCATAACTCCAGTATCAGTGTAATATTCCTCCAGTGTAGATCAGCTGTTCTCTGTGTGAATATATAGTGCTTCTGTTCATTATCTGATCATAACTCCAGTATCAGTGTAATATTCCTCCAGTGTAGATCAGCTGTTCTCTGTGTGAATATATAGCGCTTCTGTTCATTATCTGATCATAACTCCAGTATCAGTGTAATATTCCTCAGTGTAGATCAGCTGTTCTCTGTGTGAATATATAGTGCTTCTGTTCATTATCTGATCATAACTCCAGTATCAGTGTAATATTCCTCACTGTAGATCAGCTGTTCTCCATTCGGCATTCGTTTGATGAATCCCTTGATTTCCATAACTTTTTCTCAGCATGATTTGAAGATGATCTGGTTACATTTTCGTGAAAATTAAGCAATGGCCCAGGAGGAGTTCGAAAAAAGCAGGTTTTTGGAGACACCCCTCGCTGCAGCCTGTAGCACGATGACGTAGCTGGATCAGATCCAATATGTACTGGATGGTGGTTCGTTATGGGGAGTGCGTATAGATATAATGCGAGTGCTAGTCTAGTTATAATGCGTATGCGCTGGTCTTAAGTGACATGTATGGTGAATATTGTATATAGATGATGTTCTAACCTGTGTAGTAGTAGTACTGATAAATAGTAATACGTAATTATTGATGAATAAGTCATTGTGATGCTGAAGTTATCCTAGTTTCTCTCTACATACATGCAAAACAGTTAAAATTGTAACATATTCTGGTCATGCTGTTGAGTGGAAGCAAAAATGACTCAAGTAGCCTAATTGTCTGTAATTTTAATCCTCAAGGTACAACCAGTACACATTCAAGGGAAAATGCAAAACATGTGTCCTGATTTCGTGAGCATGTTATTAATAATTGTTTTTGCGCGAGTGGTTTGAGTATTTACCCACAGTTCACAAAGCTCTCAACTGCGCATTCGGATGTGAAGTCATCAAAATGTGAATGAAACCGTGTTGGATCTGATCCAGTACGTCATCGTGCTTCAGGCTGCAGCGACGACTTGGGATTTTTTGCAAAATACGGAAATAGGGTGCAATCAAAACCTATTGAGCCACGGAATCAGAGAAAATTTGGACAGTTGATGGCACTAGAGGGATTGAGTTAGAGACTCCGAATTGGGTTTGTTGACATTCCAGACTGTCCTCTATCAGCGTGCCGAATTTCATAAATTTCCCACAAGTGGTTCAATGGGATGTCAATGAGAACGCTGATGGATACCATAGGCGTCTATAGTGCTCGCCTCTAATAAAACATGTAAAGTTTTAAACATGTATTGCTGTGCTAAGACTTTTCTTTGCTACTTGCAGCTAAAACTTAATGCATTTTTAAAACATTTATTCATTAAATAGTTATCCAAGCCATATTGAGTGTTTCCTAATCCTGCTTTACTGTCTCTCGTCATCATTTCCTGCCTCTTCAAACTAGGCAAAAGGCCAGAAACATTCAGCTCATGAGCTTATAATCCCGCTCGCATCATTTCATAATCTCTCGTCTGCCGTCTCTCCTCAATAAAAAGTGGCTAAAGTCCCAAAAATATCACCAGGTCCAGTTTGATGGTGTTCCAGTGACTCTACTGAAGTGTCTGAATCCAAGGGCGCTGTGAAGACATGCAGTCCACACTCAAACTCTGTAGTCGTCTATCTGCTGCTTTACCTTGCTGTTGTCATGGTAACCCACTTCCTGCACTCCGAGCCTCATTAAAAGTCACACTGGGATTGGTCGCTCGGAGCCTCCTGTCGTTTCTCAGTATATCGCGGTCAGTACACTGACACGGTCCAGCTCAGCCTCTCAGAGAGTGGAGGATCTGTGCATATTAATGAGCAAAACACAATTAGTCTGTATTTATAATTCTAGTCTAATTCAATAAGGCATTTGGATTAAATTCTAGTTTTTTAATGGAATTGCAGTGTTTATTCTAAATGATTTATGGGTGCACATCATTATTGTGTTAATAATCTTGAGTCAGAATAACTTCATCTCTTCTCTGATGACGAGGGCGGGGCCACCTGTCACTCACATGAGATCAGCCAATAGCAAACCACACCCATCCAATCAGATCCCCACACTCAAGCCCCGCCCACATCTGTTCTTGTTTGAGAAGCGCTTCACTCGATATACGGCACAATAGAGAAGAACAGACCAGCGCAGATTCCCTTTCATGATGACTTTAACCCCTTAAAGCTAGCACATATTTCAGTAGTCATCATAAATTAGGTATCATCCGAAAGCTTACGAACTCACAAAATCATCTCGTTTTGAAATTGGACGTTGTGTTACCATGGAAACGGTACTTTCAATACTTCTAGCGGGCTCCTCCCCTAGTGAGCGCTGTCAGGTTTTCATATTACAACTTTATAGTCAAAACCTTTTCTAATCTTGACAAAATACATATCGTCGGAAAGGTCACAAGATTCCATATTTAGTGTCTGTTTATGATATTTGGACAGAAATGTATTAATTTGTTACAGGTTAAGGCATAAAAATAATTAAATGGTACAGCGACTAAACAAAATCCCATGGGTACTTCAGTTTTTGTGATATCAACTTCAAATTTGGAACACAACTTGGTTAGATATATGGCTTTAATTTGATAGAGTAAAAATATTTAGTACAGTACATTTGATTTACAGTAAATGCAAAATTCCCTTACGTTCATTTGAAGTGCTTTCACTTCAGTAATAATCTGTGCATTTTCACGCCTATTCTCAAAAAGGGGGTGACAGTTCACGGTTAAAGCGGCTGAGTTCTGATGTCTTATGATATTATGAATATCACACATAACCCGGCTGTTTTTGTCTCGTCTGCAGGAATGGCAGGAGCCGTCCATTATCTCTCAGATGTCGTCCACTGCGAGGGTTCCAGCTTCCCTGCTTTTGAACTTTGACCTGTGCGTCTGGATTCATAGACTCTTACTCCTTCACGAGGAGCTTTAGCGCACATGTGATGGTACAGTAACAGTACATCGCTCTGGATGGACCCTTTAAAACCCTTCACACAGCGCCTTGAGTTCTGTCTTCGTGGCTTCTAGTCTTCGTCAGCTGCAGTTCTTTGGATTATATTTTAAGCTAGTTTTAGTTTATATCTACAGCACATTTGCATGTTGGTTATCGCAGTGCCTCAATCGTCCGTCCCCTGTGAGAAGTGTCCGTGTTGTTTTTGTCTTTGCATGAGGATGGAAACACGTGCTCGTGTGGGAATGTGTTCGTGTGTCTTCAGGTAATGTGTCCGTAGTCATAGTGTGTTGTGAGTTTGCACATCGGTCAGTGTCTCCGTGACCGGAAGAATCCATTATACCTGAAAGAATGTAAATATCATTTCCTCAGGCAAAACGTGTTATGAATGTCAGAATAAATCTTTTTCTGAACTGGTCGAAATGTCTGATTCCCATGAACACAGCAGAAGGTCTGTAAGGGCTCGATATCACGGGCGTCGTTTAGAAAATGTGTGTAGAACCCGTCCTACATCTGATCTGAGATGGGTCACGTATTATACATGAGGCCACGTGATGTACAAGTCCTCATAACATCTCAAATTAAACCTTTTCATCAGATGAATACCCTTACAGAGCAGGGATTCAAGGAGCAACGTTAACAACCTAACCCACAATTTAAGGTCTTTTTTGAATGAATGAATCAGCAGTCGGTCAGACTCTTAAAGGGCCAGTTCACTCATTAATGAGAACCTTAAAACAAGCAAATTACCTGCCAATGGGGTGAGAAAAATAATCTTGTTTGTGTTTGGGACAGAAACAAGATTTCATTCAGAAACAAGATTATTTTTCTCACCCCATTGGCAGATCATTTTCTTGTTTTAAGCAAAAACTCACTTCATTTTGATTTTATTTTCAAGAAAACAAGAATAAATATCTTAAGTCATTTTCCTTACTTAGTAAAAGCATCTTGATTTAAGAATTTAGAGAGATTTAGACTAGAAACAGGACAAAATTACTAAGTAAGAAGGGCATTTTTTTGCAGTGTGAGATCATTTCCTCGCCCTAATGTCGCTCAAACCTGTCAGACTTTCCTTCCTCATATAAAGCCATGGAGTCTCTTCAGAACATTTGGAATAATCCGCTGTATCCGTACGGATCTGATCTCTTTATGATCTCTTTATTTCATTACAAATCTCTGTTCAGAAGATGAGCGAGAGCACATTTACCCATTAAAGCAGAGTTCAGAACAATAACACAATCAACTATAAACAGATTTCATAAGGCCCTAAATTTAGTTTATAAATGATGCTCTTCCTCAGGATTTCTGTTCTCCAGCACAAACTCAAAACATGCTTAAATCAGGACACATGAATGCCAGCAGGATGAAGGAATGACGTCTTGTGTTGTGAGAAACTGAACAGAATGAAGAGAGTTTCAGCTCAAGATCTCTGGCATTGGGTCTGAACATCGCTCTCATCTGAGTTAAGATGATGTTTATGGACACATCGGCAGAGATCTGCTCTTGTTTCAATCATAAAATCACTTTCACAAGATTTCTCATCTCAAACTTTAAGCTGTTTTCTTCTTTGTCAAATTAAAAAGTGATGGAGATCTGTTGGAAATTGTGTTCTCCAGACTTGGTGACTTGGACTCGAGTTGACTCGAGTCGCTATTTTTGACTTGTGACTTGACTTGACAAAAAATAAAATACTTGAGACTTGACTCGGACTTGGAAGTTAAAGACTCAGGACTTGACTTGACTTGACTTGACTTGAGACACGATGACTTGAATGACTTGAGTGTTAATCGTATCATGTTTTTAGTTTGAATGTAAAATATATAAATTATTTAAGCTACCCAGCTGGAGCGCAGGCTGAGAATAGCGTCGTCATGACTGGATCACTATCATCAGTCATGCCGTCTCTTACCTTACACACACCACGCCCACGGAGATCAGAGATCACATCACCATCTCAGCCGGAAGGTACAGAGGGTCATCGCTTTCGGCTTCAACAATTATCCGCAAGATGGCAAAAGACGAACAGCACGCTGCACGGCATGCAACATTCGTACCCATTTGGTACCCATTAGTTATTGAAATGTGATGTTTTTTTTTGTTTGAAATAAACAATCAATTATCTACTACTGTCTTTGTATTTTCCTTATAGCATGGTCATATTTATCTAAGCATATTTTGATATCTTTGTATAGTCTCACCTAACAGATATGTTTTTTTTTACAATTTTAACTTGTGATAGTCAAAAACGTATGAGGTCAAATTCGTTTTATTAACTTGTTCATAAAGTTCAGCCTATATGCAGCCATTGAGTACTATAGCCATCTAGTGGATTCTGCAGGTAAAATTACAATAACAAAGTGACTTGACTTGACTTGGACTTGACCTACTACAAGACTTGACTTGACATAGCCTGTGGCTTGACTTGACATAGCCTGTGACTTGACTTGACATAGCCTGTGACTTGACTTGACATAGCCTGTGACTTGACTTGACTTGACATAGCCTGTGACTTGACTTGACATAGCCTGTGACTTGACTTGACTTGACATAGCCTGTGACTTGACTTGACTTGACATAGCCTGTGACTTGACTTGACTTGACATAGCCTGTGACTTGACATAGCCTGTGACTTGACTTGACATAGTCTGTGACTTGACTTGACTTGACATAGCCTGTGACTTGACATAGCCTGTGACTTGACTTGACTTGACATAGCCTGTGACTTGACTTGACATAGCCTGTGACTTGACTTGACTTGACATAGCCTGTGACTTGACTTGACTTGACATAGCCTGTGACTTGACTTGACTTGACATAGCCTGTGACTTGACTTGACTTGCCATACCCTGTGACTTGACTTGACATAGCCTGTGACTTGACTTGACTTGACATAGCCTGTGACTTGACTTGACTTGACATAGCCTGTGGCTTGACTTGACTTGACATAGCCTGTGACTTGACTTGACTTGACATAGCCTGTGGCTTGACTTGACTTGACATAGCCTGTGACTTGACTTGACTTGACATAGCCTGTGACTTGACTTGACTTGACATAGCCTGTGACTTGACTTGACATAGCCTGTGACTTGACTTGACTTGACATAGCCTGTGACTTGACTTGACTTGACATAGCCTGTGACTTGACTTGACTTGACATAGCCTGTGACTTGACTTGACTTGACATAGCTTGTGACTTGACTTGACTTGACATAGCCTGTGACTTGACTTGACATAGCCTGTGACTTGACTTGACATAGCCTGTGACTTGACTTGACTTGACATAGCCTGTGACTTGACTTGACTTGACATAGCCTGTGACTTGACTTGACATAGCCTGTGACTTGACTTGACTTGACATAGCCTGTGGCTTGACTTGACTTGACTTGACATAGCCTGTGACTTGACTTGACTTGACATAGCCTGTGACTTGACTTGACTTGCCATACCCTGTGACTTGACTTGCCATACCCTGTGACTTGACTTGACATAGCCTGTGACTTGACTTGACATAGCCTGTGACTTGACTTGACTTGACATAGCCTGTGGCTTGACTTGACTTGACATAGCCTGTGACTTGACTTGACTTGACATAGCCTGTGACTTGACTTGACATAGCCTGTGACTTGACTTGACTTGACTTGACATAGCCTGTGACTTGACTTGACATAGCCTGTGACTTGACTTGACATAGCCTGTGACTTGACTTGACTTGACTTGACATAGCCTGTGACTTGACTTGACATAGCCTGTGACTTGACTTGACTTGACTTGACATAGCCTGTGACTTGACTTGACTTGACATAGCCTGTGACTTGACTTGACTTGACATAGCCTGTGACTTGACTTGACATAGCCTGTGACTTGACTTGACATAGCCTGTGACTTGACTTGACTTGACTTGACATAGCCTGTGACTTGACTTGACTTGACATAGCCTGTGACTTGACTTGACTTGACATAGCCTGTGACTTGACTTGACATAGCCTGTGACTTGACTTGACTTGACTTGACATAGCCTGTGACTTGACTTGACATAGCCTGTGGCTTGACTTGACTTGACATAGCCTGTGACTTGACTTGACTTGACATAGCCTGTGACTTGACTTGACATAGCCTGTGACTTGACTTGACTTGACATAGCCTGTGACTTGACTTGACTTGACATAGCCTGTGACTTGACTTGACTTGACTTGACATAGCCTGTGACTTGACTTGACTTGACTTGACATAGCTCAGACTTGACTTGCCCAAGAAAAAAATACTTGGGACTTACTTGAGACTTGAAGGTTCAGACTTAAGACTTACGACTTACTTGAGACTTGCACACGTGTGACTTGGTCCCATCTCAGGTGTTCTCAAACTCTGAAGTGTCACTAATGCTCATTTACATTAGAGAACATATCGACGTGTTCCTCTCAGTTCATTCCTTACATTTTCTTGAATTGCTCTTAAAAAGCTCTTAAACCCAGCAGAGAGATGATTGCTACAATACACATGGATCATTTTACACATTTAAGCAATAATGAAAGACAACCTTCACATCAAACACCTTTTTCATGCAACCTTAGATATTCATTCTCATTGTTACGTCTCACGCTCTTTCTGTGTTCATGTCATAATTACTGTAATTCTAAGACAACATGTGGCGCTCCATCAGCGCCTAAATGAATCCGCACCGGTCTGGGGTTACAAGCAGGAGCTCTCAGAAAAGTCCCAGGTTATGAGTTGAAAAGTTGAATGCTTTTTAAAAGTTGAAATCTCATAATTACGGTAATTGCGAGCTGGCGTGACTCTGAAACAAGCCTCCAGTGATGTAATCCAGGGTCACAGACTGTGTAAATGTAATTGCGCCCACGTTCCCTTCAGTGCTTTGAGTCGAGTGGGCGCAGAGATGCCCGCCGAGAGCCCGAGTTCAGTGCGTCACGGATGATTGTTCG
Organism: Gobiocypris rarus; assembly: GCA_023029165.1. Lineage (NCBI taxonomy): Eukaryota > Metazoa > Chordata > Actinopteri > Cypriniformes > Gobionidae > Gobiocypris > Gobiocypris rarus. The sequence goes on along the minus strand of CM040924.1, from coordinate 30,727,422 downwards.
CTCGGAGATTGTTTGAAGGGTTAATAGCCATTCAGAGCCATTATTCAGGCTCACAAAGACAGCTATGGAAGCTTGTTCCGCCACTGAAAATAAAGGTAATGGCGACAAATCTGATGTTTTTTTCACACTTACCTTTTTTCTTATTTTATTTTATTCATTCAGAAACAAGCCTCTATAGATGTCTGTTAGCTACTATACCACAGTTACCCGGCTCAAATTTTGGATTTTGTTCTTATAGTTATTCTGTAGAAAGAAAGCCATAATGCAGATGAAAGCCCAATATGAGATGTGTCAGGTGTGTATTGACCGTAATCTCTGTTCTGTAGAGGAGGCTCAGAATGACAGTGTTCACCTGAGATCTGGAGCCACATCACAGCGGTGTAAACATGACTGTAGAAAGATGGCAGCATCATTATTTTATCCTCACACAGAGATTGGCAGATCTATTAGTGAAATCTGTTGACTTTATCAATCTGTGTCTCATTATATCCCAACGGTGAGCGCTCAAACATGGGGAATAATATATATATATACATATATATATATATATATATGGGCCTATTGAGCTACTTAACCAAGGTAGGCTTGAATTAAAGTGGTTAATTTATATCTACACAGAAGAAAGCACTGGCCCGGTACAGGTTGTGTCGAGGCTGAGGTCGAGCCAGTCTGGTTGTTTGATGAGAAAAAGATAAAATGGAGTTGCAATAAACGCGTTAAGAACTGCACGCTGTTGCGCGCATGACTTTTATTCTGCTGTGCTGAACTGAGGAAGAACTGATGATGGAATAGTTTGATCTTCGGCTGGCCAATCAGCAGAAAGAGGCGATAATTCCCGCCATGTGTAGAAATCGAATATTCAAACTGTTTATTAATTTTTCCACTTGTGAACGAAAACGCAAAACTCGTTGCTTTTTCTGAAAATAATGAAAAACGAAAAACAAGCTGTTTTCATTTTTCTACTTTCAATATTAAATCAAAAACGATTGAACGAATGATACACGGATTCTGATGCCACTTCTGTTGGGTTTATGTGTTTCCCAGCCACCGCACCGGCCATTATTATCAATCAAAGGAAACGTGCGGATTATTCAACCATTCATTCAAATCAAAAGAGCAAAATGTTTGCATTTGCTTCAATTTGAATTTTATTTTGTTTGATTTCTTTAAAATAAATTTTTCGTTATTTTGACTTGGAATTTCGTTTGTTGGAAATATGAACTGAATTTAGAAATGCTTTTGAAATTAAAAAACTTTGTGTTTAATAAACAAAATACATTTCTGAAATGAAGACGGCGTTTGGAGTGCATGCAGAATAATCCGTTCCCTGAGTCCACGCCTTTGTTGTTATTGTGAGTGTACACAAATAAAAGTAGACAGCTTATAGTTCATAATTATATTTTTATCTGTATGGCTAAAAATGACGGAGTATTGTGAGTTATTATATCCGCAGTCATAAAGGAAAATATCCATCAGAAGCGCCGGCATGGGTTAAAGAAACCGTAGCCTATTTAGTTTCATAGTTAGGCTATGTTTAAATATTTTTATATTTATTTCATAAGTTGATTATTAATAGTGAGCAGCATGAGTAAGATAGGTTACATCATAATATGCGCATGTCTGGAGACATGGAGTGGGGTCAGACATGATTTTGACCACTTCATTGAGTATTGTTTTATAGAAAGTCGTTCTTTAAAGTGAATTTCATTTTTTATAAATTGTATTTTCATTTTGATCAATGTTTCATCAACGAATTGCCTGTACCTATATTTAATAAATAAGAAGCAAACCAAGAACATGGGGAATGGACTGACGTGCGTAACGAACCCACTGGCCTGTTTCCACGGCCTTTGAGTAAGACTGTAGCTATGGCATCTTTCTGTTTTTAATACATTCTGTGAATATATATCTTAATAACAGTAGGGATATTATATGGGAGTACAGTAATTATAAATGGGATTTTTTGCGTAATTGACGTGGGGTGCAGAAAATAATAAATGCGAACACAAGAAATGACGGAGAATTGAGTAATTACGGAGAATCAAGAAATTACTACACATGACATGCTTACAAATATATATATTTATTGTGGCCACAAATTAAAAATGAATTCCCACATTTTAATTAAAAGTTCCCCATGTGCGGGCCCCCGTTGGCGTATAATGCCACACAGATTGATAAAGTCAACAGATTTCACTAATAGATCTGCCAATCTCTGTGTGAGGATAAAATAATGATGCTGCCATCTTTCTAAAGTCATGTTTACACCTAACACATCCCAGTCCTTGCATCCAGTAAGCACACAATTTGGGTTCGCTCCTGAGACAAGACAACCTGATTTATTTGGTAGATACGAGCCAATGAAAAGTGTGGGTGTGGCTAACGGAGTGCAACAGGCTCCGCCCACTTTGTCAGAAGGCTTAGATTTGAAGTAAAAAAAACTCGAGAGTTCTAAAACTTGAACCAAACCAATCAGAGATGAAGATTAAAGGGATAGTTCACCCAAAAATGAAAATGCTGTCATTTACTCACGCTCAAGTTGTCCCAAACCTGTGAGTTTCTTTGTTCTGCTGAGCACAAAGGAAGATATTTTGAAGAATGTTTGTAACCAAGCAGATCTCGGCAGCCATTGACTACCACAATATTTTTTTTCCCCCCACTATGGTAGTCAATTCTTCCAAATGTCCTCCTTTGTGTCCAGCAGAACAAAGAAATTCGTACAGGTTTGGAACAACTTGAGCGTGACTAAATGATGACAGAATTTTCATTTTTGGGTGAATTATCCCTTTAAGAATTGATGGAAAAACATGAAATATTGCGAAGACGAAGGTAAAGGCTTTGAATGTTTACGAGGCATTAGCTACGTATCATATGAGGCATTCTGAATAATGAAGAAGGACAACAGCTCGCCAGTCGTGGTCATTTTCTCATTAAATTATTTCCATGTTGTGGGTATATTAGCATATTGTGATTGCATTTCAACATTGTGTGCTTTTAAAAAAAGCTGCAAGATGAATCCTCTACTCTTAACCTTCAGCATAACCTACAAAACTGGCCCGAGCAGATGCTCTAATGAGCCTATAGCTATCTAGTTCAGTTCATTTGATGATCTGCTAATTATGGCGGTTCGTTCCAGTAAAAATGCCATGACTATGAGAGTAAAGAGAGTGTGAATATAAAATCCCAAGCCTAAAATAAGCAACGAACACATCAAAGCAATGTGTGAAAGGGTTAGCAAACGTCTCAAAGAGAGGGGAACTTTATTATAGCAGTCTCATCTGACATTGAAAGGTTTGACTATGACATGGTTGCTGGTGTGTCAATGACAGTGTAGGTAACAGAGCAATTACTACAGAAACCCATTATCAGCGTCACAGTGAGGCTCTCCAGAGGCAGATGTTCCACACAGCTGTCCTTCACACACGCTCCAACCCACGCAATCTCTTCAATCGTGAGATTAAAACAAAACACTTGCCAGTTAAACACCCCTCCTTTGCATAGTTAAACGTCAAGCAGATGAAAAATAAACCATTAACAATGTAACCACAACTACAAAAAACAAGACTTTCAAAACACATCAGGACCTTTTGATGATGGGCAGTCAGTTTTAGGGAGTGAATGGCTAGACAATGTCATTTATGCACTGTAATGTTCAGGTCAAAAGACCAACCTGTGCTCATTCTTGTATAAATGCGAGTGTTGCCGTAACATTTGCATTCCTGATCCCAAAGGTACAGTCACAACATCAAGAATATAAACCAGCCGGCATTCAAAATATTAATCAGAAGAATGCAGTATGCCACTTTACACTCAGTTTGTTTTCCACATACTCTCTGTTCCAAATAAATCACATGTTGAATTAATATCAAGTACATTCAAATAAAGACAGCAGGACATTTCTAAAAATGGCCTCCAATTTTGATGTACAGTCAAACCAGTTTATTCAGACACCTTCAACATTTCTCACATCATCACGGTTTATTCACTATAGTTTAGAAAATGTAATAAAATATGACAAGAACTCAGAGTTAAACTGAACAAACTCATCTTGATAATGCCAGATAACTTTGATAGATTACACTAATGGATTACAATTAACCAATCAGCAACACGATTCGATAATACCAGTTCAACTCAAGCAATGCTTCATTTAGTTCAGTCTGAGGGGTCAAAGGTCACATTAGCAATTAAAGAGAAAACACTTCAGCAAAACATGCTCAGCTCGAACTGTCGGAATCATTTTACTCCCAGATTTATTCATTTTACTGGTAGTCACTGTATGAATAATTGTTGGGTATAATATATCACAGTTGACTTTATTTTGCTCTCCTCACTTACAGAAATGAACTATAGTGTCTTACACACTAGTGAACATTATATCTGTGTCTGAATGATGTTTGATTTGACTGTACGTTATCAAACAATGATCAGCCGTTGAGTATATGTGGGTGATTCTTACCAAGAACATGTCTGGGTCAAATTTCAGCCAAAAAAATTTAAATTATATTTGAAAATGGGGGATTTTTACATTGACGTTTTATAACGTTATGACGTTCACCCAAATTATTATTAACTCTCTGGTGTTGCTCATGTGGCCGTCAAAAATGACCAAATTGTTTAAAAAAACATTAATGAAATGAATCAATCTAAACAAGTTGTGTTCCCAATTTGAGGTTGAAATCTAAAAAAAAGAGCTTTGTTTGGGCGCAGTACCAAACGCTTCCACTAGAGTTTTTTTCAGTACCATTTAACCTTTTCAAATCATGTCCATGATTTTTTCATATGTTCACATAGCAAGTTCCACACCATTCCGATGAAAAAAACAAAAACAAGAACCATACATTTTTTGGTCAGAAATGACCGAACAGCACCAGAGGGTTAATGTGCTTATTTGCAATTGAGGGTTTAGTTGACCATTTTCAACAGATAATCCCATCTCATTCTTAGTGTAAAATAACTATTGGAAAACAGAAAGGTTGACCAGTGATGTCCTAATCTACTTGTCAAATGAATCTGGCTTTGTATATTACAAATATTGTTGGCTCCAAAAATGGCTTTTGTTCTTCACTTGTAAGTCACTTTGAATAAAAGTGTCTGCTGAAAGCATGAATGTAATGTAAAAGTACCGTCATTGCAAAAGAGTCTGTTTGCTTCACATGTGACCCCTTTGCATGCCAGTGAAGAGGCTAAAGGATTTGCTGCAATAAATGCATCACCCCCTCCAAATAACACTATAAACGTCAGCTATATTTCTCATTGGGGGTAACGCCTTATCGCTCATCTGCACATATTTCAGTGATAATAATGAGCTGAGGAGTAACTCACAGAGAGCCAGTGAACTCGCTCTAACAAAACCAGACGTTTAACCTGAAATGAGGCTTTGTGATTTCCCAGCCCGTCCTCAGAAACAGGGCACTATGGGTGTAATGAAGCAGAGAAGATGTGAACAGATTTCCCTTTCGCTCTGAGAACATGCTTCAATAGACTCACTCCATCTGAGTTTATTTCACATCTCTACTGTAAAAGTTTCTTGAGCCATTAAACCCTTTAAGCAACAGATACAGTACGTTATGTGTACAGTATGCAACTCCCTGCTTTTGGGTTCTTGAGATTGGAGCGACGGGATTGATGTCGTGTTGGTTTGGGAGCACCTTTTCTCCTGAAGGTCAAGGGTCGCTTCCACCTCGGATCATTGTGACGGACACAACTCTTGTACGTGCTGGGGAAGAGAATACACACTTTTCAAAGAAAGAGTCGAAGCTCTCAGTGTCTTCTGCGCCTCACATCCTGACAGGTTCTTCAAAGCTCTGTCGGGTAGACATGTCCATGTCTTCTTTTGTTTGAAGTCACACACATCCCATCAGGGCGCGTTCTCTTTGTTGCCCTTCCTATCAATCGGGGACGGGCAAGAAAGAGCCGTCCTGAAAACAAGCCAATAAAAGGAGCCGTTTCTGGAGCGTCTGCGCTCACTGTGATGCCGGTTCGGTGTGGTTCTTCTTCTCTCCGCTCCTGAAGACCTGCTCGTACGAGGGCGGAGGGTGGTTACAGTAGGACGGTGGCGGAGGGAAGGAGCTCATCACATGTGCTGGGGGGGTCTGACCGGGGTAGGCGGGGGCCAGGGTCGTCGTCATGGTGCCGCAGGGGTCAACGAAGCCTTGCATGCCCGGTTGTTGAGACACTGTTGGAGAAACATGGGATGAATTCAGTTTACTAGGTTTACTAGCGCTACAAAATGTCAACATGCTGTTACTGGAAAAGTGGAAGACTGTATCTGATATAAAGCTGCCATCACTGCGTGACAGGAAACTGTAGACTATTGGTTTGCTGATATAAGAGCCATCAAAACTCAATGTACCTACAGGCCAATGTGCACACATTTACAGACTCTAACTGTTAAACTTGAGTTCAAAACCTAATAACATAATACAAAAATGATGAAGGCAGTAATTTGCCAAATTTCTGCAGATATTCTGAATCTAGAAATGAAACACTATCAAAATAATTAGATGTCGCTGAACACCTACACATGTTAAATGTAATTAGTTGAATTAACTTAGGAAAACTGAGGAAACACATTGGCTTAAAATGTTCAAGTTAGAACATATTTTTGTACTTTTGTAATATAAGTACTTAACTTATAACATTGAGTTACCAATACTTAGAAAACACACGTATTGGTAACTCAATGTTGTAAGTACTTAGAAATCTGCGTATTCAATACTCGGATTTTCTAAGTTCTTACAACATTGAGTTACCAATACTTGGATTTCTAAGTACTTAAAACATTGAGTTACCAATAATCAGATTTTCTAAGTTCTTACAACATTGAGTTACCAATACTCTGGTTTTCTTAATACTTACAACATTGAGTTACCAATACTCTGGTTTTCTTAATACTTACAACATTGAGTTACCAATACTCTGGTTTTCTAAGTACTTACAACATTGAGTTACCAATACTCTGGTTTTCTTAATACTTACAACATTTTGTTACCAATACGTGGATTTCTAAGTACTTACAACATTGAGTTACCAATACTCTGGTTTTCTTAATACTTACAACATTGAGTTACCAATACTCTGGTTTTCTTAATACTTACAACATTGAGTTACCAATACTCGGTTTTCTAAGTACTTACAACATTGAGTTACCAATACTCTGGTTTTCTTAATACTTACAACATTGAGTTACCAATACTCTGGTTTTCTTAATACTTAAAACATTGAGTTACCAATACGGTTTTCTAAGTACTTACAACATTGAGTTACCAATACTCTGGTTTTCTAAGTACTTACAACATTGAGTACCAATACTCTGGTTTTCTTAATACTTACAACATTGAGTTACCAATACTCTGGTTTTCTTAATACTTACAACACTGAGTTACCAATACTCGGTTTTCTAAGTACTTACAACATTGAGTTACCAATACTCTGGTTTTCTAAGTACTTACAACATTGAGTTACCAATACTCTGGTTTTCTAAGTACTTACAACATTGAGTACCAATACTCTGGTTTTCTAAGTACTTACAACATTGAGTTACCAATACTCTGGTTTTCTTAATACTTACAACATTGAGTTACCAATACTCTGGTTTTCTTAATACTTACAACATTGAGTTACCAATACTCGGTTTTCTAAGTACTTACAACATTGAGTTACCAATACTCTGGTTTTCTTAATACTTACAACATTGAGTTACCAATACTCTGGTTTTCTTAATACTTACAACATTGAGTTACCAATACTCGGTTTTCTAAGTACTTACAACATTGAGTTACCAATACTCTGGTTTTCTAAGTACTTACAACATTGAGTTACCAATACTCTGGTTTTCTAAGTACTTACAACATTGAGTTACCAATACTCGGTTTTCTAAGTACTTACAACATTGAGTTACCAATAATCAGATTTTCTAAGTACTTACAACATTGAGTTACCAATATGTGGATTTCTAAGTACTTGCAACATTGAGTTACCAATACTCTGGTTTTCTTAATACTTACAACATTGAGTTACCAATACTCGGTTTTCTAAGTACTTACAACATTTTGTTACCAATAATCAGATTTTCTAAGTACTTGCAACATTGAGTTACCAATACGTGGATTTCTAAGTACTTGCAACATTTTGTTACCAATAATCAGATTTTCTAAGTACTTACAACATTGAGTTACCAATACTCTGGTTTTCTAAGTACTTACAACATTGAGTTACCAATACTCTGGTTTTCTAAGTACTTACAACATTGAGTACCAATACTCGGTTTTCTAAGTACTTACAACATTGAGTTACCAATACTCTGGTTTTCTAAGTACTTACAACATTGAGTTACCAATACTCGGTTTTCTAAGTACTTACAACATTGAGTTACCAATACTCTGGTTTTCTTAATACTTACAACATTGAGTTACCAATACTCGGTTTTCTAAGTACTTACAACATTGAGTTACCAATACTCGGTTTTCTAAGTACTTACAACATTGAGTTACCAATACTCTGGTTTTCTTAATACTTACAACATTGAGTTACCAATACTCTGGTTTTCTTAATACTTACAACACTGAGTTACCAATACTCGGTTTTCTAAGTACTTACAACATTGAGTTACCAATACTCTGGTTTTCTAAGTACTTACAACATTGAGTTACCAATACTCTGGTTTTCTAAGTACTTACAACATTGAGTACCAATACTCGGTTTTCTAAGTACTTACAACATTGAGTACCAATACTCGGTTTTCTAAGTACTTACAACATTGAGTTAACAATACTCTGGTTTTCTAAGTACTTACAACATTGAGTACCAATACTCGGTTTTCTAAGTACTTACAACATTGAGTACCAATACTCTGGTTTTCTTAATACTTACAACATTGAGTTACCAATACTCTGGTTTTCTTAATACTTACAACATTGAGTTACCAATACTCTGGTTTTCTAAGTACTTACAACATTGAGTTACCAATACTCTGGTTTTCTAAGTACTTACAACATTGAGTACCAATACTCGGTTTTCTAAGTACTTACAACATTGAGTTACCAATACTCTGGTTTTCTTAATACTTACAACATTGAGTTACCAATACTCGGTTTTCTAAGTACTTACAACATTGAGTTACCAATACTCTGGTTTTCTAAGTACTTACAACATTGAGTTACCAAAAATCAGATTTTCTTAATAATTACAACATTGAGTTACCAATACGGTTTTCTAAGTACTTACAACATTTTGTTACCAATACTCTGGTTTTCTAAGTACTTACAACATTGAGTTACCAATACTCTGGTTTTTAATACTTACAACATTGAGTACCAATACTCGGTTTTCTAAGTACTTACAACATTGAGTTACCAATACTCTGGTTTTCTAAGTACTTACAACATTGAGTTACCAATAATCAGATTTTCTTAATACTTACAACATTGAGTTACCAATACTCGGTTTTCTAAGTACTTACAACATTTTGTTACCAATACTCTGGTTTTCTAAGTACTTACAACATTGAGTTACCAATACTCGGTTTTCTAAGTACTTACAACATTGAGTACCAATACTCGGTTTTCTAAGTACTTACAACATTGAGTTACCAATACTCTGGTTTTCTTAATACTTACAACATTGAGTTACCAATACTCTGGTTTTCTTAATACTTACAACATTGAGTTACCAATACTCTGGTTTTCTAAGTACTTACAACATTGAGTACCAATACTCGGTTTTCTTAATACTTACAACATTGAGTTACCAATACTCTGTTTTCTAAGTACTTGCAACATTGAGTTACCAATACGTGGATTTCTAAGTACTAGCAACATTGAGTTACCAATACTCTGGTTTTCTAAGTACTTACAACAATGAGTTACAATACTCTGGTTTCTAAGTACTTACAACATTGACTACCAATACCAATACGTGGATTTCTAAGTACTTGCAACATTTTGTTACCAATAATCAGATTTTCTAAGTACTTGCAACATTGAGTTACCAATACGTGGATTTCTAAGTACTAGCAACATTGAGTTACCAATACTCTGGTTTTCTAAGTACTTACAACATTGAGTTACAATACTCGGTTTTCTAAGTACTTACAACATTGACTACCAATACCAATACGTGGATTTCTAAGTACTTGCAACATTTTGTTACCAATACTCGATTTTCTAAGTACTTACAACATTGAGTTACCAATACTCGGTTTTCTAAGTACTTACAACATTGAGTACCAATACTCGGTTTTCTAAGTACTTACAACATTGAGTTACCAATACTCTGGTTTTCTTAATACTTACAACATTGAGTTACCAATACTCTGGTTTTCTTAATACTTACAACATTGAGTTACCAATACTCTGGTTTTCTGAGTACTTACAACATTGAGTACCAATACTGGTTTTCTTAATACTTACAACATTGAGTTACCAATACTCTGTTTTCTAAGTACTTGCAACATTGAGTTACCAATACGTGGATTTCTAAGTACTAGCAACATTGAGTTACCAATACTCTGGTTTTCTAAGTACTTACAACATTGAGTTACAATACTCTGGTTTCTAAGTACTTGCAACATTGAGTTACCAATACGTGGATTTCTAAGTACTTGCAACATTGAGTTACCAATAATCAGATTTTCTAAGTACTTACAACATTGAGTTACCAATACTCTGGTTTTCTAAGTACTTACAACATTGAGTTACCAATACTCTGGTTTTCTAAGTACTTACAACATTGAGTTACCAATACTCGGTTTTCTAAGTACTTACAACATTGAGTACCAATACTCGGTTTTCTAAGTACTTACAACATTGAGTTACCAATAATCAGATTTTCTAAGTACTTACAACATTGAGTTACCAATATGTGGATTTCTAAGTACTTGCAACATTGAGTTACCAATACTCTGGTTTTCTTAATACTTACAACATTGAGTTACCAATACTCTGGTTTTCTAAGTACTTACAACATTTTGTTACCAATAATCAGATTTTCTAAGTACTTACAACATTGACTACCAATACCAATACGTGGATTTCTAAGTACTTGCAACATTTTGTTACCAATAATCAGATTTTCTAAGTACTTACAACATTGAGTTACCAATACTCTGGTTTTCTAAGTACTTACAACATTGAGTACCAATACTCGGTTTTCTAAGTACTTACAACATTGAGTACCAATACTCGGTTTTCTAAGTACTTACAACATTGAGTACCAATACTCGGTTTTCTAAGTACTTACAACATTTTGTTACCAATACTCGGTTTTCTAAGTACTTACAACATTGAGTTACCAATTAATTACATTTTACATTGCAAGTGTTAGTCTTTCAGTTTCATCATCATCTATATAAAATGAGAAACTTAGGAATAATTTTGTACTGTAATGTAACACTGTAAAAATGTATTTAAGTCCAGATATGTTTTTACCTCGCTTTAACGACATGTTATACAAGATTCAACTTGTTTTCAAGTCAGTTTAATGTGAATCAAGTTGACATTTTTACAGTTATTACAGTGCATGGATGTGAAATGAACTTCTGTGCCGAGCTGAAAGTTGGTTATGAGAACTGTGTGAAGAGTTGAAAAACTGACTTAAGTATTGAGAAATGTGTCCTGGTGAATTATAAATAACTAAATAAATAAAATATATTTTTTCTTCTCCAAAACCTTCGCTCTCTGTGTTCCTCTGGTGAAATGAGCTGCCAACCTCTGCTGAAACCATCAAAGCATTGAAGACGCAGCTCTTCTGCAATCACTTACAGTTATCAATGATTGCACAAACTGCTGTTTATTTACCTGACAGGAATACTATGAATATTGTTGGCAGCTGCGTCTGATATTAATGAGCTGAAGGGAACGCAGAGCCGCTGAGGAGGGGAAACGTCAGAACTCAATCCTGTCTAGAGTTAAAGGGAAGAGTTGTAGGCTGATGTATAATTATGCTGTTTTATGTAATACCTATTTTTAGAGCTATATAACATGTTTACAACAGATGCAAGATATTACTCGGATTTACTGCAAGAAACTAGACCGCTAACAAAGATTCAGTCTCTTATTGATGCCAGGTAGGCTTTGTTGCTTAAAATGGAGCTCAAGTGACCCATTTTATTTAGTTTTCCCATTTAACTACATCCTGCTAGAGAAACAAGAGTATGCTTTTCATGTTAATTTGTCCTTGGAAATAAAACCCAAAGAATCGCATCCTTATTCAGATTTTCAATTGAATTTTCCACTCGAGTAGTGAATATATCAGTTCATTTTCCCTCAGAACAGATACAAACTTATACAAAGTGACCTATTTTCCTAATATGTGTTTTAGTTGTTTAGCATGAAAGTGAATATTGTCAACTGTACAGCAGTTTTACTCTCAGTCTATCTCAGTTTACTCTCAGTTTTACTCTCAGAGGTATTCAATAAGCAAAACGTGCTGTATTTTAATGGAAACTGAAGTCATATGTAAACCATATTATGTGCATCTGTTGCATGCTTTCTGATCATTTCAACTTGTGTGTAAAAATTATTGTGAAACACATTTCATAATAAAAGTCTGGTAAGTGTGCAGCACTGCATAGAAATGTTTAAAATGTGCAACTATTTTTGACCACACTATTAAAGTATTACACATGCTGCATGAAACTGGTGTGACAGAATCATTTACCAGCCCTCGGTATCAAATACTATCAACTCATGTCTGGTTACTTTCATTTGGTATTCATGCAAGGATTCAAGAGACATGAAAGACAAACAAAACAGATCAAATGCTGAACATGCTGTTTGCTATCATTTTGCATTATATTTTTAATTTTTTTGCAATCAATTTTGAAATCGCACCAAATATATTTGGCAGGGATTGAATCCCATATGGCATCAGCCGTGCAGGACGCTTGCCTTCTAGAGCGGGAGTTGGGCACATCGCCACCTTATGAAGCTTCGCCACAGAGCAATAAAACATAAAGATAATTCTGACTTTTTATCTCACAATGGAATTAGAAGAATAAAATCAGATTTGCGAGATATAAACTGAAAATTGCCAAAAATATAGTCAGAATTGACGCTTTTGATTTGCTCCCAAATAAAGCAAAATTTTCTGTGATATGGACGCATGGAAACGGCTCGTAACTAACAATGCACTCGTTTACGAAACCGCGTCTATTGAGGACAGCGGGGTGTGTGGCCGTATGTTGGCAGCGGATCTGCTCACACTAGAATGACTCATTTGCAATTTTCTGCTGCTTTGGCACAGAGACGGGGAAATAAATCAAGTGTGTGGTGAAGTGCCAGCCCTGGCTCCGAGCGAGAGCAGACTGGTAATAACGGCCTGTTAGGGAGCCTAATAGAGAGGGAGGATTCGGGAGCTGCGCTTCCAAACCGTGTTTGGCTCAGGAAAAGGCCAAATTGTGAAATGAGGGACATATTTTGTAGCAGCAAAATCATAATCAATAAGGAAGAGATTTGTCCTGTCATAGCTCCTGAATACAACATCACTCAGGCGCTGTAACAAAACCCAGTGAGGGAGCGTCCGTACCTCAGAGAGAGGTGAAGCGCTCGACATGTGAAGTACCACGCAACAGCACAAACACACAGCACTAGAGCCGACTGATATGGGCTTATGAGGGACGATGCCGATATCAGGGAGTAAAAAAGTCTGATATCGATATATCGGTATGTACATGACATACATAGTACATAAATACACCAATCAAGCATAACATTATGACCACTGACAGGTGAAGTGAATAACACTGATGATCTCTTCATCACCTGTTAGTGGGTGGGATATATTAGGCAGCAAGTGAACATTTTGTCCTCAAAGTTGATGTGTTAGAAGCAGGAAAAATGGGCAAGCGTAAGGATTTGAGCGAGTTTGACAAGGGCCAGATTGTGATGGCTAGACGACTGGGTCAGAGCATCTCCAAAACTGCAGCTCTTGTGGGGTGTTCCCGGTCTGCAGTGGTCAGGATCTATCAAAAGTGCTCCAAGGAAGGAACAGCGGAGAACCGGCCACAGGGTCATGGGCGGCCCAGGCTCATTGATGCACGTGTGGAGCGAAGGCTGGCCCGTGTGGTCCGATCAAACAGACGAGCTACTGGAGCTCAAACTGCTCAAGAAGTTAATGCTGGTTCTGATAGAAAGGGGTCAGATGTCACAGTGCATGATAACTGGTAAGCAGCTGCCTAATCATGTAATATTGATATAAACTTGCAATTGCAAGTGAGTCAAAATATGACATAAACACACAATTGCATGTTATAAAGTCCTATTCTGGGGAAAAAAGACTTTCATATCCTGTTATATATTTATATCTAGTATATATTCTCACAATTCTGACTTTATAACAAGTTTAATACGTAAACTTGTAATTGCAAAAAGAGTCCGAATTAGCGAGATAAGGTCACATTTACCTTTTCCTCTCTTTCTATTCTGTGGCGTAAACAAGCTTTATTAAGTGTCTGATTAAGAGCTCATATTAAAATATATATTTTTATAGTTATGTCATGGCATTAAATTATACGCCTTTTAAAGACTTAGAGAGCAATATTTGGCCTGATCCTTGTCTTTATTCCCGTCGTGGTAAAATTGAAAATGGAAAAAGAGTGGGAACCCTGCACACTGAAGTTGTGTAACATTTATCAATGCACCTGTGGTGTAGGTACCCAAACAGCAGTGTCGGCCCAGATCCGGCCCTCACACGTGTGCCGCATCTGGGCCGACACTATACTCAGCTCAATCAATGACTCATGCAGTGCGAGTCTGGAGACTCTGGCTCATTTCCGTGACTGTCCACGTGGATCAAACCTTCAGCTTGTGTGATGGATCCTCACCTGGCGTGCTGACCGGCTGTCTGGTGAAGGACACGTTGAAGGCGGGCTCCTCGCTGAGCGGAGACGGATACATCCGCCGGCGAATGAAGAAGCCTGCACCGCAGCAGAAGAGCACGCCCATCATCAGCAGCAGCCTATGAGAGCGAGAGGAGCACACAACCATCCAATCACAGGACGCAAAAACTCCAAGTGCTTTAGAAGTCACAGATAGTGTGAAGTAGAGCCCGAACAATATGGGTTTGATGCCGATACCCATATTAGGGAGTAAAAAAGTCTGATATTGATATTATTTGTGTATATTATAGTAAAGTACCAGTTAAAAGTTTAGACACACTTTCCAATAGGTGAGACTTTTGACTGGTACTTTACATATAAGACAGAACATAATATAAACACAATGTGTGTATATTAAGTGCTATATAAATAAAGGTGACTTAAAATTGTACATAAAAACAACAGAGCAAACATACAAATAAAAAAGTTATTTCCAGGTTTTAGATCTAAACTAGATTTTTAGGTACAGAAATAGTGATCAAATGTCAAATATGACTTCATATTACACATCTGTGTTTTCACTGTTATACGGTAGGGGCGCTATTACACATCTGTGTTTTCACTGTTATACAGTAGGGGTGCTATTACACATCTGTGTTTTCACTGTTATACGGTAGGGGCGCTATTACACATCTGTGTTTTCACTGTTATACGGTAGGGGGCGCTATTACACATCTGTGTTTTCACTGTTATACAGTAGGGGTGCTATTACACATCTGTGTTTTCACTGTTATACAGTAGGGGTGCTATTACACATCTGTGTTTTCACTGTTATACGGTAGGGGTGCTATTACACATCTGTGTTTTCACTGTTATACAGTAGGGGTGCTATTACACATCTGTGTTTTCACTGTTATACAGTAGGGTGCTATTACACATCAGTGTTTTCACTGTTATACTGTAGGGGACGCTATTACACATCTGTGTTTTCACTGTTATACAGTAGGGTGCTATTACACATCTGTGTTTTCACTGTTATACGGTAGGGGACGCTATTACACATCTGTGTTTTCACTGTTATACGGTAGGGGGTGCTATTACACATCTGTGTTTTCACTGTTATACGGTAGGGGACGCTATTACACATCTGTGTTTTCACTGTTATACAGTAGGGTGCTATTACACATCTGTGTTTTCACTGTTATACAGTAGGGGTGCTATTACACATCTGTGTTTTCACTGTTATACAGTAGGGGTGCTATTACACATCTGTGTTTTCACTGTTATACGGTAGGGACGCTATTACACATCTGTGTTTTCACTGTTATACGGTAGGGGACGCTATTACACATCTGTGTTTTCACTGTTATACAGTAGGGGTGCTATTACACATCTGTGTTTTCACTGTTATACGGTAGGGGACGCTATTACACATCTGTGTTTTCACTGTTATACAGTAGGGGTGCTATTACACATCTGTGTTTTCACTGTTATACGGTAGGGGACGCTATTACACATCTGTGTTTTCACTGTTATACAGTAGGGGTGCTATTACACATCTGTGTTTTCACTGTTATACTGTAGGGGCGCTATTACACATCAGTGTTTTCACTGTTATACGGTAGGGGTGCTATTACACATCTGTGTTTTCACTGTTATACAGTAGGGTGCTATTACACATCTGTGTTTTCACTGTTATACAGTAGGGGTGCTATTACACATCTGTGTTTTCACTGTTATACGGTAGGGACGCTATTACACATCTGTGTTTTCACTGTTATACAGTAGGGGTGCTATTACACATCTGTGTTTTCACTGTTATACGGTAGGGGACGCTATTACACATCTGTGTTTTCACTGTTATACGGTAGGGGGGCTATTACACATCTGTGTTTTCACTGTTATACGGTAGGGGGTGCTATTACACATCTGTGTTTTCACTGTTATACGGTAGGGGACGCTATTACACATCCGTGTTTCCACTGTTATACGGTAGGGGGCGCTATTACACATCTGTGTTTTCACTGTTATACGGTAGGGGACGCTATTACACATCTGTGTTTTCACTGTTATACAGTAGGGGTGCTATTACACATCAGAGTTTTCACTGTTATACGGTAGGGGCTATTACACATCTGTGTTTTCACTGTTATACAGTAGGGGTGCTATTACACATCTGTGTTTTCACTGTTATACGGTAGGGCGCTATTACACATCTGTGTTTTCACTGTTATACAGTAGGGTGCTATTACACATCTGTGTTTTCACTGTTATACGGTAGGGCGCTATTACACATCTGTGTTTTCACTGTTATACAGTAGGGTGCTATTACACATCTGTGTTTTCACTGTTATACGGTAGGGGGTGCTATTACACATCTGTGTTTTCACTGTTATACGGTAGGGGCGCTATTACACATCAGTGTTTTCACTGTTATACGGTAGGGGCGCTATTACACATCTGTGTTTTCACTGTTATACGGTAGGGGCGCTATTACACATCTGTGTTTTCACTGTTATACGGTAGGGGACGCTATTACACATCTGTGTTTTCACTGTTATACGGTAGGGGACGCTATTACATATCCGTGTTTTCACTGTTATACGGTAGGGGCGCTATTACACATCTGTGTTTTCACTGTTATACGGTAGGGGGCGCTATTACACATCCGTGTTTTCACTGTTATACGGTAGGGGCGCTATTACACATCTGTGTTTTCACTGCTATACTGTAGGGCGCTATTACACATCCGTGTTTTCACTGTTATACGGTAGGGGGCGCTATTACACATCTGTGTTTCCACTGTTATACGGTAGGGGGCGCTATTACACATCTGTGTTTTCACTGTTATACGGTAGGGGTGCTATTACACATCAGTGTTTTCACTGTTATACGGTAGGGGGTGCTATTACACATCTGTGTTTTCACTGTTATACGGTAGGGGTGCTATTACACATCTGTGTTTTCACTGTTATACGGTGCTATTACACATCTGTGTTTTCACTGTTATACGGTAGGGGTGCTATTACACATCTGTGTTTTCACTGTTATACGGTAGGGGTGCTATTACACATCTGTGTTTTCACTGTTATACGGTAGGGGTGCTATTACACATCTGTGTTTTCACTGTTGTAGGGTAGTGCTATTACACATCTGTGTTTTCACTGTTATACGGTAGGGGCGCTATTACACATCCGTGTTTTCACTGTTATAAGGTAGGGGACGCTATTACACATCAGTGTTTTCACTGTTATACTGTAGGGGCGCTATTACACATCTGTGTTTCCACTGTTATACGGTAGGGACGCTATTACACATCCTTGTTTTCACTGCTATACGGTAGCGCTATTACACATCTGTGTTTTCACTGTTATACGGTAGGGGACGCTATTACACGCCTGTGTTTTCACTGTTATACGGTAGGGGACGCTATTACACATCTGTGTTTTCACTGTTATACGGTAGGGACGCTATTACACATCTGTGTTTTCACTGTTATACGGTAGGGGACGCTATTACACATCTGTGTTTTCACTGTTATACGGTAGGGGCACTATTACACATCTGTGTTTCCACTGTTATACGGTAGGGGTGCTATTACACATCTGTGTTTTCACTGTTATACGGTAGGGGCGCTATTACACATCTGTGTTTTCACTGTTATACGGTAGGGGTGCTATTACACATCTGTGTTTTCACTGTTATACGGTAGGGGTGCTATTACACATCTGTGTTTTCACTGTTATACGGTAGGGGCGCTATTACACATCTGTGTTTTCACTGTTATACGGTAGGGGGCGCTATTACACATCTGTGTTTTCACTGTTATACGGTAGGGGGCGCTATTACACATCTGTGTTTCCACTGTTATATGGTAGGCGCTATTACACATCTGTGTTTTCACTGTTATACGGTAGGGGGCGCTATTACACATCTGTGTTTTCACTGTTATACGGTAGGGGTGCTATTACACATCTGTGTTTTCACTGTTATACGGTAGGGGGCGCTATTACACATCTGTGTTTTCACTGTTATACGGTAGGGGTGCTATTACAAATCTGTGTTTTCACTGTTATACGGTAGGGGACGCTATTACACATCAGTGTTTTCACTGTTATACGGTAGGGGCGCTATTACACATCTGTGTTTTCACTGCTATACGGTAGGGGGCGCTACTAATCTCCTGAAAAAGTACAGAATCTCCTGATAAAAACACAGGAAAAGAAGAAGCCGAAACAAGTGATATCATATGTAATCATATGCATATGTAAAATAATGTGATCATCAATACTAAACATTTAAATCAAAACTTTTACTGAATGAGATGTCACCCCAGTACGAGATCTAGGACTGTGAAACCGACTACGATACTCGACAAGACAAACATTTTGTTTGAATATTCGTGCGCTGTGAGGCGCTGGGCACATATCGGTGGCATATCTGCAGCGTAAACGCTGATGCCGATGTATCTGGGACAGGCTCATATCGGCAGACTGATAAAGCGGTCGGGCTCTAATGTGAAGACATAATCTGAAGAAGCTTTTGTGTGATGTTAAATGTTCTTCATGGAAACTTCGATGCCAATATAGAACTAAATAAAAGCAGAAAAGGCGGTTCTTACCAGAAGTACCAGAGCCTCTGGATGGACAGGGCTCGGACGCAGCAGCGCGTCCCACAGCAGTCCTCATACGAGCGGCATCTGTGGAGGACAAACGCTAGAGTGAGAGATGCTATCGGATCATTTCCATCCACAACAAAACCTGCTGAAGCCAGAGCCCATATCATCTCACGGAACAATGATGAATGAAGCAGCGGGAAACTGGGATGAATATCAGGGGTGCAAACTCATCATGGAAAAATGGAGAAATGAGTCGCTGCTGACTGCCATTCAAAGGCTTAAAATGACTCACAAAGCATCAAATGAGCAGGTCTGTGACCTCAGCACAGCAACTCACGTGAACTTCAGACGGTGCCAGTCTGTTGATGGCATTCTCACTGACTCCGTTTTCAAAAACTACACGAATCACAATAATAATGACCTATTTTTGATTGAAAATGGTGAATTTCGCTGAAAGATGACAAGTTTGCACCCCTGGAAAACACATCCGGAACACTAATATTGAGCAATCAATGAACATCAGATGTCCGTCTGGGTGTTTAATGATGATAATGATTACGTTAGTGTAAAGTATTTGCATGCTTTCTGTGCGAGTGTGAATAATTCAGCGTCCTGATTGTTGGATGAGCCTCTCTGACCTCACGTGTCAGGCCATGGATTTGCTTCTCGGCTGCCCTGGAAAGTGAAGCGGTGTCAAGCAATGACAGACTCATTCTCATCGCAGCAGGACCTTCCCAAGGGTTGAAGAATGACTCCCACCTTCCCAAGGGTTGAAGAATGACTCCCACCTTCCCAAGGGTTGAAGAATGACTCCCACCTTCCCAAGGGTTGAAGAATGACTCCCACCTTCCCAAGGGTTGAAGAATGACTCCCACCTTCCCAAGGGTTGAAGAATGACTCCCACCTTCCCAAGGGTTGAAGAATGACTCCCACCTTCCCAAGGGTTGAAGAATGACTCCCACCTTCCCAAGGGATGAAGAATGACTCCCACCTTCCCAAGGGTTGAAGAATGACTCCCACCTTCCCAAGGGATGAAGAATGACTCCCACCTTCCCAAGGGTTGAAGAATGACTCCCACCTTCCCAAGGGTTGAAGAATGACTCCCACCTTCCCAAGGGTTGAAGAATGACTCCCACCTTCCCAAGGGATGAAGAATGACTCCCACCTTCCCAAGGGATGAAGAATGACTCCCACCTTCCCAAGGGTTGAAGAATGACTCCCACCTTCCCAAGGGATGAACAGGGGTTTTCATTTTGTAAATGTGTTATAATGAGTGGTGATTAAAAATGAGTTTCTGTTAATCACTTCATGATTTGCTGAGCGGATGTTATTAGTGGCAGAATGTGCCAGAGGTGATAATGACCAATAACTCATGATTTATCTACTATGTTGGATATTATATATATATAAATAACTTTATACAGTAGTTCTTTCTGGTTCTGGAATGTGATTGGCTGAGAGCCATGAGATATTCCCTCAGGATCAGCACTGGAACCGTTTCACTGTTTGTCTCAAACTCTACTGTTGTTGTGTCATGAAATGTAGTTTTTACATAATTTTTAAAAACATTTTAATATCTCAACGACACACGTCTTAACGTTATTAAGTAAATAATGCAATAAACACAATTTTAGAAATTTATATTAATTTTCACATTATTAAATCAAATTATCACATTAATAAAATTAAGTGAACATATATGGGTGCACTGTAAATTCTTCACCTGTGGAAAAACATATTTTATTTTATATTAAAATTTAATTTATTTTGAGATAGTCTAGATATGTCCATTAAAATACCAACACATCAGAATTAAAGGTGCAGTGTGTAAGTTTTAGCGGCATCTAGTGGTGAGGTTGTGAATCGCACCCGCTCACCCCTCCCTTTCGGAGCACATAGAGAAGCTACGGTGGCTGACACAGGACAAAAAGGTGGTCATCTAAAACAGCAGAGAGTAGCTAGCGCTCTGGAGAGAAGTTTGTCCCTTTGGGGCTACTGTAGAAACATGGCGGCACAAAATGGCGACTGTAAGGGACCCGCGGTGTGTGTAGATAGAAACGGCTCATTCTAAGGTCATAAAACGGCACTGAAACATAGATATGCATATTATATTGCATTTCTGTTAATAGATCCTCATAAATACTACACACTGCACCTTTAAACCATTGTAATATTCCTTTAACTAATTCATTCTTTAATGACATCCTCCACTAGAGGAACCGGAAGTGACATCACTTTTCTAAGCAGAACAACACGCAGCTCTTGGCTGAACCTGTGCATGTGAAGAGACACAGCTCCTCTGCGCTGGTCATGTGATGAAGGTTTGAGGAGTGGGACACAATGACAGGAAGGCTGTACGCATCACCATTTCACCAGACGCTAGCTCAACATGTGCTGCTAATGTCTGAGATCCCAGCTCGAAGCGTATCTCCAGCCTCGTTCAGTGTCCTGAGATCGGGGAACAGCATTCACACGGCGGCAGCTCTCCTGAAAGCTCCAGGCCTTTTTCAAGCTGTGCCATATTTTGAAACGTCCGGAGGAAATAAATGAGCCCCATTAGAGTGACTGGGATGTATTAGCATACCTAATGAGCCATTTCTGAGAGAAGCTCCAGGTAGAGCGCATGATTATCACCACCAGATGGGCAAACACAGCCACGGACACTCACAATGAGTCGGCAACCATCAGGAATGGGTTCAAATAATCAATCAATCAATCAGGAGCCTGTTGCTATGGATATGGACTCTTATTTTGATATTGTTCTGTTTTCTTTAGTTCCTGTTTCCCAGCTCTGTTTGGTTTCTGATCATGTTAGTTTGGATGGATATTATAATCATCAGCTATGAATAATTTAGCTTTCGTGCCTGGCCCGTCTATTACAGTGTGTGTGTGCCGGTGTCAGACATTCCCAAAGAGATAATTAGTCATTTTTGGCGAACAGGTGAAATATCTGAGAGAGCAAGACAAAAGGGACTGCAGTGTGCATTCGAAAGATATATATCCATGGCATAATATGCAACCGATTAGAGAATCATTTCATCAAAACTTAAGCTAAAGCCTATCGGTCTCAGCGCAAGCGCAGCCGCCTCACACACTGACCATTCCTATGGGAAACACACACACTGAGGATCAGCTGTTCATGCACAGCAGGGAAAACCATCTAATAATTATAAATCAAACAGCTTATCCATAAGACCTGTGGAATAAACACAATACATTAGCCTGACTACTTTGCAATGATAACATTCTCCCGCTTATGTTTTATATATTTATTCTCCCACACTGCTTGATCCACAGCAGTCTGATCAGGGATTTTCCCCAATAAGAATCCTCAGTAAAGTATTTCACGTAAGTTAGTCACAGAAGCTAACACGCAGTCTGATTTTTCGATACGGTAGCATGGATTGATAGATAGAGCTATAACTCCCCTTGGGTTTTCCACCCCCTGTCCAAATGTATAGGATACCGGTTATCAGATTTGCACAATCCATAAGCACAATGCTTCGGCCTAGTTACGGTTGTTAAGCCACGATTGGCCTGTGGCGGTTTTCGGGCGTGGCTTAGCGAAGGGTCAATTTTAAATTGTTTTCCTATATATATATATTTTTTTAATTTTACTATAATACTGTATTTTTTTTAAATATAATTTTAAACTATAATTTTACACAATATTCCTATTTCATGCATGTTGCCTACTACACCAACACATACACACACATTTTAACAACAACTCGGTTAACATGTGACCCCGGAGCTCAACACCAGTCATGCGTCTCATGCAAAGTCTGTATAAAAATATGGAAAATATTATATTTATATAATGTGAACGAATGAGTTATAAAAACACCCCCTCACAGTCATCATGAAGGGCAACATTAGCCGTTTAGACCAAAGCCACAGTTTGTCCCAGGCTGTAAAGATGTCTTATTCTGCTGTAAAGTTTTATCATGAGCTCAATGAGATTCTGCTCTTCTGGAGCCGGTCCCTAGTGGCCAGACGATGAACTGCAGTTTAAGTCTCTTCCGTATCGGCTTCAGGAGAGACCGCGGGAGGAGCCGCTGGGTCTCACGGGTTTATCTGGGGCAATAGACAACAACACATTGTATGGGTCAAAATTATCCATTTTTGTTTTATGCCAAAAATCATTAGGATATTAATCATTAGTCATGCTCCATGACTTTCTACCATAAATAAATCATAAATGTATTATTATTAGTAATATGCATTGCTGAGGACTTCATTTGGACAACTTTAAAGGAGATTTTTTTTGCATCCTCAGATTCCAGATTTTCAGATATTGTCCAACCACATCTAATTATTTATGATATTTACATCTCAGTTTTTAAAAATGACCCTTGGTTTTGTGCTCCGGGGTCACATATATTCATTGATTGTCATATCAAACACCAGAGAGATCAACCATAACTTTGTATGTAATGACAC
>CM040924.1:30683543-30698543 GCA_023029165.1 Gobiocypris rarus | reverse complement strand
AAAACACAACACCAGCACAGCCGACGACTCCCGTAACCCCAACCAAGCTCCATGATGTGTGTGTGAGTGTGTGTGTGAGATCATCTGGGAGAAGTGCCCATATAAGGAGTTCCTCCTTTATGATGTCATACAGGGCCATACTCAAAAAACTTTCAGAAACGGGTTTGAATCCTGAAGGAGTGTATTTGGCACAGAAATACTCTGTCATACATCCGACTCATGTTTTGAAGTGTTGTCCATGTTTATCATGAGGATCAGCTCTTGAACAGTGGGAATAAGGCAGAATGCATGGAATAGCATTAGCAAAGTATTGGGTAATGTCTGTGATTAAACAGACTCAGCCACATTCTAAGGAAGACAAAAGAAAACGTTCAGCTTGTTCAGCAACGTTCACCTGCATTTCGATTTGAAGAAACTATGCAAACTCTGTGATGTTTTACTAGTGCTTCACGTTCACTGCATCTCTAGGAGCTGAGATCTCAGCTTCGATCGAGACGTTTTATTTCATGGATCTGATGAGCGTTTCTCTTCACAAGGTCAAATTCCTCACAGACACTCCACAGTCTTTGAGCATGTCACATTTTCTACACGGCAGGTAAAAACACGGGCTGATGAAAGGTCAAAGCTGTCAGAACTGCTGGAAAGACCTTGTCTAGATAGATTCCCATCGGTTTAAAGGCTCTTCTCTTCCCTTTCCAGGCTCACAGACATCAAGAGCGTCAGCACACAGCTCATGTAAACCAGCTCAACCTCAATCCAGACCACAGGCGTCTGATGGACTACATTCATAACACACTTACAGGATGTTTGCATGCTCCTTTATAGATATATTAATCCCATGACGTGTGTTTAGATGTGCCAGTCCCAAAGGGAGTTCATCTGAGTTCAAACACAACATGATAATCTGAAACAGAAGGTCAGAAGCAACCTCTTCGTTCACTGGATCAAAGGTGGAGGAACACACACATTCAGGTCCAGCTCCACATTCAGGCAGCAGGATGGTGACTATCCCACACGGAGCTGGTGCGAGCGCTAAATTACCATCCCAGCATTTCCCAGTACACATTATCTCCCAACCTCAATGCAAAGCCATGCAATCACTGAACACTCCTGCAGGAGTTACACCAGGACAAAGATAAAAGCAGCCGACAGGACGTTCAGCGCAAATCCTTCGCCTTGTTCCGAGCAGGAGGAAACATGCAGCAGTGTAATTGGAGGCCTGCCGATGAACTCCTCCAGATCCCAGCGGATGCTTCATCCCGGCCCTGAGCCCTTAAAGGGACAGAGCGCACACAAATGAAGCGTTCATCATTCTGTTATTGCTCCAGCCCCACATGACTCTCTTTCTTCTGCCGAAAACAAAAGGAAAACGTGCTGCAGCATTAGAGCTTCAAAAAGAAGATAAAACCACGATGCCGTTCAATAACTGTGTGTGAGGAACATTTTAGAAATCACTGTTAGAATTTCTTAATTATTATCCAAGCATACACCTTTCTATCAGAACCACACTGACTATAAATTGTGCATAACTGCATGCAACTAACCCTAAACAACACCCTAACCCTATAGTTGCACTGCAAAAAATGCTCTTCTTACTTAGTAATTTTTTCTTGTTTCCAGTCCAAATATCTAAAAATTCTTAAATCAAGATGCATTTACTAGATTAGTAAAATGACATGAGATATTTATTCTTGTTTTCTTGAAAATAAAATCAAAATGAAGTGAGTTTTTGCTTAAAACAAGCAATGATCTGCCAATGGGGTGAGAAAAATAATCTTGTTTCTGAATGAAATCTTGTTTCTGTCCAAAACACAAACGAGATTATTTGTCTCACCCCATTGGCAGATCATTTTGCTTGTTTTAAGCAAAAACTCACTTCAACTCACTTGAGCAGTTTGAGCTCCAGTAGCTCGTCTGTTTGATCGGACCACACGGGCCAGCCTTCGCTCCACACGTGCATCAATGAGCCTGGGCCGCCCATGACCCTGTGGCCGGTTCTCCACTGTTCCTTCCTTGGAGCACTTTTGATAGATCCTGACCACTGCAGACCGGGAACACCCCACAAGAGCTGCAGTTTTGGAGATGCTCTGACCCAGTCGTCTAGCCATCACAATCTGGCCCTTGTCAAACTCGCTCAAATCCTTACGCTTGCCCATTTTTCCTGCTTCTAACACATCAACTCTGAGGACAAAATGTTCACTTGCTGCCTAATATATCCCACCCACTAACAGGAGCCGTGAGGAAGAGATCATCAGTGTTATTCAGATCATAATGGTCATATATATATATAGTCTATAACATTAGGTAACACTTTAGTAGGGTTGGGAATCGTGAGAAATTTTCCGGTTCCGGTTCTGGTTCGATTCCGCCTAATGATTCCGGTTCGATTCGGTTCCATTAAAATTATTAAACAAATAGTGGTAAAGGAAAAAGGCATAATACGCAACTCAAACAATCCTTTTTGTGTTTATTACATGATCTCTGATTCATTTACAGGTTGGCAATGTCAAAAGTCCTGTACTGTACATATGTTACAGTATTAAAAGCATTCTTGCAAAAATATTATATATATATATATATATATATATATATATATATATATATATATATATATATATATATATATATATATATATATATATATATATATCAGTTATATTTATTAGTTATTTGTGTATTAATTTAATAGAAATTCAGTTATTCAGTGAACTTGTAAATAATAAATGGTAATTCAGCATTAATCTAGATTAAATTGGCTCATTTGAATTCTGCGAAGGCATTCAGAATATGTGTGTTACCCAAATAATGACTGGTGCTTTCACACTTGGTTCGATTGCCTGGACCGAACCCGAGTTCGATTGCTCCCTGGACCGTGTTCATATTATATTATTGGGTCTGAAACCGAGGTGCGTTTGCGTCATCAAAGCAGCAGCTGTTTACCCGTTACTTAACGACGCCGAGCGAGATGGCGGCAGAATGAATAGCGTTGTTCACCTAACTTTTATATTTTTGTTTTTGAACCGTTAGTTTTGTTACCAAAGCTTCAGTACGTAATGGCACTTGCGTCTATCTGCCGCGGATGTACTGCAAATACTCTAAAGAATGCTGACGAGCAGAAATTATATGTACAGCTCTCTGCTTGCAGTATGTCAGTCACGCTCATCAGGACTCGAGAACGGTTCGTGGGTGCGCGCCCGAGTTCGGAAGACAGCGTTCACGCTTGATGTGGTAATTTCACAGCATACACGCAGGTTCGAAGACTCGTTCTCGCTCCCTACAGTGCAATTCGGCTAGGAATACATCCGTACTAAAATATCACTGTGAAAGTCATCATAGCTTGCGTAGTATAGACCCAGCTCCCAACCCAACTTTGAGAATAGATTAACGGCGATATGTTTTTTATCGCCCGATAAGAGTCTCACGTTAACGCAGCACGTTAACGCCGATAACGCCCACCACTAGTTAATTGTTTGCACTTCTGGAAGCGGCAGGCAACGTAATTAATATTCATGATGAGGTTAGCTGTCGCCGCTATTA
This sequence comes from Gobiocypris rarus, assembly GCA_023029165.1. Lineage (NCBI taxonomy): Eukaryota > Metazoa > Chordata > Actinopteri > Cypriniformes > Gobionidae > Gobiocypris > Gobiocypris rarus. Next base: position 30,695,006 of record CM040924.1, on the reverse strand, counting down.
AAGGATACGCTCCCAGCGCCGCACACACATTGCACCAGAACCGCTTTTGAACCGAAACTCAAGAATTTTGCGCGATTCGGTATTTTTCAAAAATAAGTATCGGTTCTGCATAAGAACCGGTTCTCGGTTCCCAACCCTACACTTTAGTTTAGGGTCCAATTCTCACTATTAACTAGTTGCTTATTAACATGCAGTTTTTCACATTTAAAATTTTATATAAACATTTTTATGATTTTTATTCAAAGCTTAAAAACTTCAGTCCCAATTTATTGTAACTGGATGTAATTCAGAATTTTTTCTTTTGTGTTCCAGAGAAAAAACATCAAGTCATAAGGAGTTTGTGACGACAGGACTAAATAATAACAGAATTGATATTCTTGGGTGAACGCAGCAGATGTTTGTGTTCACATCAGAAATCAGCCCTGACATTGTTCTTCCGCTCATGCGTGTGTGTGTGTGTAACGCAGCGCTGTTTGATCATATCACACACATGTGCGTGTGTTAAAGTGATGTTATAATGCTACTATGAGACACTTGTTCACACTGCAGTGAGCGAGATCATATTAGGCGGTAAAACATGGCACTCTGTGCGGTAAATCAAGAACAGCAGATTTACACAATCAGACTAACTGTGTTGAGCTGGAGAACAATGATGAGTTTCTGTCCATCAATGATCCAAACAGTGTCTCATAAACACAGCAGATATTAAAGCGCCGCTAGTGTTGCCATGGTTACTGCACAATCACACCGGATGATGTCACTGATAGGCCACGCACACACGGGCCGATGATGTCACTGATAGGCCACGCACACACACGGGCCGATGATGTCACTGATAGGCCACGCACACGGGCCGATGATGTCACTAATAGGCCACGCACACACGGGCCGATGATGTCACTGATAGGCGACACACACGGGCCGATGATGTCACTGATAGGCCACGCACACACACGGGCCGATGATGTCACTGATAGGCCACACACACACGGGCCGATGATGTCACTGATAGGCGACACACACACGGGCCGATGATGTCACTGATAGGCCACACACACACGGGCCGATGATGTCACTGATAGGCCACGCACACACACGGGCCGATGATGTCACTGATAGGCCACACACACACGGGCCGATGATGTCACTGATAGGCCACGCACACACACGGGCCGATGATGTCACTGATAGGCGACACACACACGGGCCGATGATGTCACTGATAGGCGACACACACACGGGCCGATGATGTCACTGATAGGCCACACACACGGGCCGTGTCCTGGGGAAAATCACTGATTTCTCTGGATTTAAACATTCTTGGGAACATTTGGGATAATGCACACAAGCCAACACAATATATAACACTGATCTAGTGGTTCTTGGGTATTTTAATCAGAAAATCTTACATATTGTGCCTTTAATCTTAGCTAATGTTAATTTCTGCATTACTAAAAGTTGCGTCTGTTAGCTTTAGTTAACGCACTGTGAACTAAACAACTAAAGATTTAACTAATATTAAGAAAGATTAATAAATGCTGTAAAATATATCACTCATTTTTAGTTTATGCTAATGCATTAACTAATGTTAACATTTTTTAAATAAAGCTGAAATTAAATATTAGATTAAAAAATAGTTTAGAAATAGAGAAATAGAAATAGTTCTAAAATTAACAAAATATAAACAGAATTATTAAATATTATATTGCTTTTGTCATATGTATTACTTTTAGTAAAAGCTAAAATATTATATTAAATATTATTATGTATTAATAATATTAAGAAATCAGAAATATATTTGAGGGCAGCAGGTATTTATAAATCTTTGTGCATTCAGAGGCACAGATAAATATTGGATGTACACTCTTCTGTGGGGAGTTATGGGATATGATGATGATGATGATGATGATGATGATGATGATGATGTATAAAGTTTATAGGTAAAGGTATGGTCTCGTCACCTCGCTGTCCTTTCATCCACAAGCACGCATGGTGTTAAAGACTTCACATTCACTAAGACACTCATGCAATATGCCGGAATAAGTCCCGCCTTCTAAAGGAAAGAGCCAATCGCTGACTGCTAAAGTCATCGCATCACTGCAGCTGCTGGTCAAGCCTGGAAAATGCAGTTTTTTGCCATGTTTTGTGCGTCACGAGACAGCTGTGGTCAGATTCCATTGGTGATTTCAAACATGATATTGAATGGTAATCTGAAGAGCTGTGGAGAGTTAGATGTGCTGATGCGGTTCTTGCACGACTGTGGTGTTAATGAACAGCGCTGGACAGATGCAAGCCTTCAGAGCAGATTCTCCCAGTCATGACATCTGTGGAGTTACAGAGCGGGAACACAAAGACAACTAAAGTGAGTACTTACATGAAGTAGATGGGGTATCCTCCTTCAAAATACCAGCAATACTTCTTTGCTTCTATGCACTGCAAAACAGACAAATAGAGCATTAAAATTAAGGGACATATAACTGACCATTATAAATTATATATAGATGATGTTTTGAAAATGTTATTTAATTATTATTATTATTTTAATACAAGTTTCTGAACTCCTGAAACGCCTCGGTCTGGAGTTTCTTCCGGGAACCAACACATCACAATATTCCTCATTATAATAATTAATGCGCAGAATAAAGGGGCGGGGCCTGGTTGAGTTAGTTAGTCGTTGAGACTGCCGGTTATGGTAAGGGGCGGGGCATTTCCCAAACACCAATCACAACACACCGCTCCAGCCGACCAATCAGAGCACAGTGTGCTTTCAGAAGGCGGGGCTTCATAGAGACAGGAAGTAAACAGAGCGTTACTGACAGACTGGGAAGAGAGGAGCCGCAACAATGGAGAATATGAGGAATAATCAACATTCAAGCAGGAAAACCTGCTCTAGTAGAGCCAGAAACAATAGCAAGACTTTATAAAAAGGTGTAACTTATCCTCTTTAAGAAAAACAGTGAAAATATGTGTGTATTAATGTAGAATATTGCACTGGTTTCATCTTTTGTAGTGCGTTGACTCCCCAGTACATAAGACAGTGTGAAAGTCTAGCAGAGACTGAAAGATGAAACGTTTGGGACAGAACGTCTGCATTTACAAACTACAGAGGACAAATGTGTAATTGACATTTCTGCACTGATTATAGGTGTTCAGAAACAAAACCCCAAACTTTTGAATGGTAATGTCTAAATAAGTAAAAAATCAACCCCTAAATAATAAACCTTGTCATGTAACAAATTCCGGTTACACTCTATTATGAGTTGTCATTGCAGTGTAATTATATATTTGAGTACTGAGTAATAATAATTTGCTACATGTGCTTACTAAAGGATTAGGGTTTGGTTTATTTGCATGTAATTATGCATAATTTACTGATATTACTATGGTAACGTGACGTGTAACAAGGACACTGTACCCATTATTATTATTATTTCTTATAGTTAAGTTTCACTTGTTGTCATTCCTTTCACAGCCTATAGTATAAGAGACACACATGCACTGAAGGTGGTAAACATGACATTTTAATAGTGTATTATGAGACCGCTCTGTGCTTGATCTCTCCGTTCAGCAGCACCTGCTCAGAGCTCTAGATGTAGTTTTCTCCATCTAACCCGACGGAACCTCAGTTATAAACAGACTGGACTTCTCCCGTATCCATTACACTGGGTCTCCTTCATCCATTATGACGGACTGCAGCACAGCCTGTCAGCTGGATAATCAATCCGGCTCAGCCGCTGTCAAACGCCTGCCATCTTCACACGCGGAGGAAAGCCTCCTGACTCCAGCCGCACCATTACAGCAGTGTGTGTGTGTGTGTGTGTGTGTGTGTGTGTGTGTGTGTGTGTGTGTGTGTGTGTGTGTGTGTGTGTGTGTGTGTGTGTGTGAGTCTGCCAGAGGAAGCTGCGTCCCATCAGAGGAGGACAGCACAATATACCGGCACAGATACAGTAGGTGCAAATAAAAAATAAATCATTTTAATTATTACCTCATAAATGTTCATTAAAGTGTGTTTGATTATGATTTGACTTGTTTAGCTGTAGTGAGTGTGTGTGTGTGTCGCTGTTTGAGCATCTGAACTGAACGGGAGAGATCTTCGTCTTCTACAGAAATCTCTCTTTAAGGACTACAACAACCGCTGGAGGGACTACAACCAGCTAGTGACATCATAACCCTAACATTTACATAACCCCGCCCCCGGGAACATGTGGAGAAGAGGAAGAGCTGTCGTCCGTCTGTCACATTTATTGATCCGGTAGGAACACAAACGCAATCGCATGTCATAAAGCCAGATGACATCATCAGTTATAACCGTAACTACACTAAACTATCCCTGTTCTCTCTTCATCAGCAGATATTCTCTGCTCATCTCACAGCGGTTTATAGATCATCATGACAGAATATGCTAATCAATGACTGAAGATGGTGAACTCATAAACTCCTCCTCTATCCCTTCAGAAGCTCCTGTCTCACTCTACATGCTGTCTCTCCTTCTGGAGTCTCTCCATCATCGCCCCACTCCGGTTTGATCATTAAAGGCTGAACAGATTCTGTGTGTGTGTGTGTGTGTGTGTGTGTGTGTGTGTGGTAATCAGAGCTGCTAACACGAGCTCTTGAAGCTCCGCCCTCTTGATGAAAGTGGGCGGAGAGCAGCAGCTCATTTGAATGTAAAGGGACAAACACACAAAATGGCGGGGTTTTGCTCACCCTCAAAAAGTGTCAATTTTAACATGCTATAAAATGATCTGTGGGGTATTTTGAACTGAAACTTCACACACACACACTTATTTTACATCTTGTAAAAAGTAACATAAGACCCCTTCAAAAGTGACTCTTTATTATCTGATTTTATAATACATTTCAGTGTTGGCTGAATTCAGTCCTGTTACATAAGTTATTGTAATTTAAAATATATATACCGTATTTTCCGCACTATAAGGCGCACTTAAAAGCCTTTCATTTTTTCAAAAAACGACAGTGCAACTTATAATCCGGAGCGCCTTATATATGGATCAAGGCGCTCTGTCAAAATGTTTCAGTATGAAAAACCAATAAAAACAATTTAATAATAATAAAATGTTTCAGTATGACTGGTAAACTACAAAGCACCGCTTGCAGCATTACGGGTGCCGTAGTCCGTAAACACCGGGACTGTGCTTTCGGATGCCAAGAAATGCCAAGAAAAGAGTTTCAGGCCTATTTTAGAAAGTGAACAAACATCAGGAAGATTAAACAGGCAATTTTTCGTCGCGGGCGTGAAGACTTTCGCATTAGTCATGTCGTGACTAACACTGTGAACAGTAGCGGAGTCAAAGTTTACAGACTGTTTACAGTGCTGATCTGAGTGTTTGCCCAGCAGTCCCGCACTCATGAATATGTATTAGACAAGCAAACCGTGCGTCACTGAATCTGATGCCTCGAGATCTTACGGTTTACTTCTACCGGAGGGTCTTCAGAAGCAGCGAAACTGATGACGGTGTCTACACTCCTACCTAAAGGATCAATATTCACGCACTTATGAGAACTGGTAACTTGCAGCAGAAGTCCTGAAAACTTGTGGAATGATTTGTGGAGTACCAAGCGTTTCTGTCCTGATGAGCACTTTGTTCATGACATCAATCTAAGTAAGCAGATCCTGGCCAGAAAACAACTGCAGAGAGCTCCAGACTTTATGCTGATAGTTCATATAATGTTTTATACAACCGTGAGACTTTGGGTGAATCAAGGCAAACACGGTTTCAGGGCAGCCGAAAGATTTACCAATCAGAGGAATGGCTTCATTTGCCCGAGGGATCAACGCGTGTGGGTGGAAATATCCAGGAACCGAACATCTCCCATTTGTCACGGGGTGAAACGAGAGAGATCTGACAGTGAGAGAGAAAGGTCACAGACGGGCAATTAACCCTCGGTGTCAGACGAGACCTTTCCCTTGTGCCGTGTAATTTGTGCTGCAGGTGTAGCCAACAACAACACCACTTTACTGGGAACTTACGTAATGCTTATACATTTTGAAAAGTCTGCATAAAGTGCACACCTCATGAAGCATGACTCATCTCGGGACGCTGATACCGCAGGACAGATTTAACCCGATCCGTCTTGTCCATGTTTATCAGAGTTTCTGTCCTAATGCGACAGGAGATTCTGTTATAGAAGCAGAGAACTGTTAATTAAACTGTAACATACAAACTATGACAACGATAACTTCAGGAACTGATTACGTGCTTTATTTAATGTTAAAAGAGTCTCAATATCATTTATAGCTGTAGTGAGTGCAGTGCGCTTGCAGAGAGACTCCGCCCACACTCTCTTCCATTGGCTGTGATTTTTGATTGCGAGTGCACTTACAGAGACTCCGCCCACACTCTCTTCTGATTGGCTGTGATGTTTGATTAATTTCATAGCGAGTACAGTGCGACTGCAGGGAGATTCAGCCCACACGCTCTTCTGATTGGCTGTGATTTTTGATTGATTTGGTTATGAGTGCAGTGCGATTGCAGAGAGACTCCGCCCACTCGCTTTTCTGATTGGCTGTGAGTTTTGATTGATTTGGTTGCGAGTGCAGTGCGTTTGCAGAGAGACTCCGCCCACTTGCTCTTCTGATTGGCTGTGAGTTTTGATTGATTTGGTTGTGAGTTCAGTGCGCTTGAAGGGAGACTCCACCCACACTCTCTTCTGATTGGCTGTGATGTTTGATTAATTTCATAGCGAGTACAGTGCGACTGCAGGGAGATTCAGCCCACACGCTCTTCTGATTGGCTGTGATTTTTGATTGATTTGGTTGCGAGTGCAGTGCGATTGCAGAGAGACTCCGCCCACTCGCTCTTCTGATTGGCTGTGAGTTTTGATTGATTTGGTTGCAAGTGCAGTGCGACTGCAGGGAGATTCAGCCCACACGCTCTTCTGATTGGCTGTGAGTTTTGATTGATTTGGTTGCGGGTGTGTTTGCAGAGAGACTCCGCCCACACTCTCTTCTGATTGGCTGTGAGTTTTGATTGATTTGGTTGCGGGTGTGTTTGCAGAGAGACTCCGCCCACACTCTCTTCTGATTGGCTGTGAGTTTTGATTGATTTGGTTGCAAGTGCAGTGCGACTGCAGGGAGATTCAGCCCACACTCTCTTCTGATTGGCTGTGAGTTTTGATTGATTTGGTTGCGGGTGTGTTTGCAGAGAGACTCCGCCCACACTCTCTTCTGATTGGGTGTGATATCATTAAAATCGCACACGCTAAATAAAAATATATTTCAGAATTCAGTGTACAGTGCAACAGCACAGAGCTGGCTTACATTTGAGACAATTCAAGTTGCGATACCGAACAGGAGCGCATGCCAAAACAACCCTAAGCCAACCGCCTCGACCTGACTGCATATCTACAGCACACGGATCCATTCAGAATCACTAAACACAGCAACATACACAGGACAGATCACAGCATTATCCTGAATGTGTGTGGAAACAACATGACGTACTGAAACGTGTCATAAATAAAATGCGTGATCAGTGTGTTGAGAGGGAATGCACATCATTAAAACAGACTCATGTGTGCTTACTGTATGACTCCTGTACGTCATGAGATACAAGTGCACTGGCATAGCGTCTGAAAAACACTAGTCATGCTGTTAAACGCTACACACATTTTGCCATTGTGTATGAAAAAGTCTGATCTCAACAGCAGGGGCGGATCTCCCGGGCTGGCACCCCATGCCATCGTTTCCACACAGAGTCTATTTTGTGCTGTTACTGCACGCGCTGAATTAAAGTGACAGCTCATTCTTCGCAATAAAATAAACATGTATTGAAGTGAAAATCTAGTAATTTCACCACAGATGCATATAATGCAAAGTCTACTCTGTTTCAAAGTCAACACATGATTTTTTGCCACGGGTGAAGCAAGGAGAACCACACCTTAAGGTACACAAGGAGACATAATGGAGAGCACTCGTATCTTTCTTGGAGGGGGAAACACAAAATTCTTTATGTCCTGCAGGATTTCTTGTAAAAAGTTTTAAAAATAAAAGATGTTTTTGTTTAACATAGGCCTATGTTTAAATGTTTTGCCACTTGCATGAGCAATGTAATATATTCATCTAAAGTATAGGCTATATAAATCTAAAGTAATGAACTGAATAAAACATTGTTTAAATGCAGGCCTAGTGCGTTTAAACGTGACATCTATGAAAGAGTGTATTGCAATGCTGACAAGCCATAATCCAACGTTTGGATTTGAAAATAAAAATAATGAATAAATGTTGTTTGTAGTAAACGACCGCGGATCAGTTGCGCACTGCAAACACGGCATATGTGAAAACACAACAGCGCGCTGCTCCTGCACCGCATACACACTGCAGACGGAGTGTGTGTGAAACAGGAGTAATGACTTACTAACGATTTAAAAACCTTAACGTTAAAACTATTAAGTGTAGTGTACACTTAGAAAGCTAGAAAGTCTAAACTTTGTACTTGTTGTTAGGCTACGTCTTGAGACACCAGCACCGTGTGTGTCAGCTGCCCATGTATGTTGTGCCATTTCAAATATTTTTTACATTAACATAAAATAGTCAAAACCTATTTATTTTTATAACCTATAAGTTATGATTTAAAGGACCATATGCCAAAATATGTATACCTTGCAAACCATATATTATGGTTACAATCAGAGCTTTTGTTATTAGATACTGGTGAGACAAGATATTTGATGACTTTAGTTGCTCTAGTTGCACTAAAACCTGTAATTTTATTTCTTTGTTTTGTTGAAAATATTTGTCTTTATAGACCATAAAAAAATGTGTGCCCCCTTGTATATACACTGAATATGTATATTATTATTTGAATACACAAGAACCATGCAAGGATGCTCGCTTCACAGTTCTCATGCCAACCATGTGCCACCCCATAAATCATTTTCTAGATCCGCCCCTGCTCAACAGTCCATAATTGGCAGAAATATCTGTTTAAGATCCGAGAGGTCAGTATTCAGGGTGTCAACAAGTGATGACGGCAGCTTTTTCCCATGAGCCCCTTTGCGTGGCCGCATAATGAGACAAGCTTTAAGGCTAAACCCAATCAAAACTCAAGTCCTTCTCACTAAGGAAATCCAGTGGGAAGAAGCAGAATAATTGTGTTGGTCTGTTGTTTATGGAGCGAGTGTGAGCGTTCAGATCTTGAGTTGTGTGTTCTGTTCAGAGAAACAGTGTCAGCCCCAGCAAAGGGACTCGTGCCAGGCTTCTCATTCACTGAGCTGCGCAATAAAGACTGAAGACATGCGAGGAATTGCAAATGCTCGAATTGTTCTTGGCAAGGGAAACCACCGATTCATAAACGAGGCCAATAGGGAGGGATCCATGGGAGCTACTTGTTTACTGTCCCAATCCCATTCCACCTCCAGTAATGACTCCTCTCTGCTGTATTCAACCGTACACTGGAAATGGTTTCAGTTATAGGAAGGGGGTCTGTTTCCTGCATTCTGCCTTATTCCCCCTGTTCAAGAGCTGATTCTCATGATAATCATGGACAACATTTCAAAACATGAGTTGGACGTATGACGTATTTCTGTGCCAAATACACTCCTTCAGGATTCAAATGAGTGTCGAAAAGTTTTTTCGAGTATGGCCCTGTATGACATCATAAACGGAGGAACTCCTTATATGGGCACTTCTCCCAGATGATCTCACACACACACACACACACACACATCATGGAGCTTGGTTGGTGTTAAGGTAGCTGTTGGCGGTGCTGGCGGTGCTGGTGCATTGTGTTTTTAGACACAAGATCATCAATGTCACAAAAGAAGTGTGTGTGTGTGTGTGTGTGTGTGTGTGTGTGTGTGTGTGTGTGTGTGTGTGTGTGTGTGTGTGTGTGTGTGTGTGTGTGTGTGTGTGTGTGTGTGTGTGTGTGTGTGTGAGAGGGAAAGATCAGCTTGTTCAGCTTCCCAAATAACCCAGCGTTAAGGGAACAGTGGATGCAGTGTGTGTTTGTTCCCGGTCATGAGTGGGATCCTCAGGCGGTGAGTGAAACTGCAGCAAATGTGTGTGTTTTATGTGAACACCAACGTATAGTGTGTGTGTGTGTGTGTGTGTGTGTGTGTGTGTGTGTGTGTGTGTGTGTGTGTGTGTGTGTGTCTCTGTGTGTGTGTGTGTGTGTGTGTGTCTCTGTGTGTGTGTGTGTGTGTGTGTGTGTGTGTGTGTCTCTGTGTGTGTGTTTGTGTGTGTGTCTTTAGCTCCGCCCACTGCACGCCTCCACGAGCTCGGCTGTTCTCTGAAAGAATCGCTACAGTGTTTCTGTCTTTTATAAATCTGATAAACTCAAGAATCTTGGGAGATATGAAGGATCAACACTACTCTACAGATACTCCAGATCAACATGAGACTGTGTGTGTGTGTGTGTGTGTGTGTGTGTGTGTGTGTGTGTGTGTGTGTGTGTGTGTGTGTGTGTGTGTGTGTGTGTGTGTCTTTAGCTCCACCCACTGCACGCCTCCACGAGCTCGGCTGTGTGTGTGTGTGTGTGTGTGATATGGAGGTTGGGAATTCCTCACTCTCGGCCTCAGTCTGTTCACTCGCAGGCTCATGCATTCTACAGAGAAATCAAGCTCTTCACTGATTGGCTGACTGTTTTGGCCAATGACAATTTTGGTTCCATAATTTACTAATGTATTCAACGATTCATTAAAAATGCATACATTTCATACACACAATGACTTACATTCATAAACAGTGATGAAAGCCCAATATGAGATGTGTCAGGTGTGTATTGACAGTAATCTCTGTTCTGTAGAGGAGGCTCAGAATGACAGTGTTCACCTGAGATCTGGAGCCACATCACAGCGGTGTAAACATGACTGTAGAAAGATGGCAGCATCATTATTTTATCCTCACACAGAGATTGGCAGATCTATTAGTGAAATCTGTTGACTTTATCAATCTGTGTCTCATTATATCCCAACGGTGAGCGCTCAAACATGGGGAATAAGCACTTCTTGGGTTTTTTGTCTCACGTTTGCATGCCTGTAACTCCAGAAGTATTAAAGATATCTGAATATCCTTTTAGATTCTGGTTCTTAACAAACATTTCCTTTGGTTTGTCCATTTTAAAGGCCCTCGATGGTTCAGTCCCAGAGATATGGAGATCTCAATGGGGCTCCAGGAGTAAACTGGTAAAGTTCAGTGGTCAAAAACCAAATGTGGGTCACTTTGCAGACGGCTGAGAGGAATATCTGAAGAGAACTAATAATGTTGAAACTAGGAATGTATCTCACCTTTTCTATCAACACAACTGCATAGAACGAGTGGCATAAGTATTGTCTTTCCAAAGTTTGAATGCCTGTAACTCTAAAAGTATTACAGATATCTTAATATGATTCTTAAACTTTTCTTTTGCAATCTTCATTTTCAAGGCCTTATTGGTTTAGTTGCTTATATGTGGGGATCTCAACACAACTCCATCTTCACATAACTGTGTAAAAATCATCAATTAT
>CM040924.1:30641043-30678543 GCA_023029165.1 Gobiocypris rarus | reverse complement strand
TCTGGGAGCAGTGTGTGTGTGTGTGTGTGTGTGTGTGTTGTGCGGCAGCGCGCGCACGCGACGCGACTCACCTCGAGCACCGCGCACAGTGTCAGCAGCGCCGCCGCTCCGCCGCTCCTCATGACTCCAGCTCAGAGGAAGACTGACTGCGGTCAGGACGGAGGGTTCATCGCATCAGACCCTGGTGTTCACTGCAGAACCACGAGCATGATGAGGAGGATGAGCGCGAGCGCGAGCGCTCCGCGTGTGTGTGTGTGTGTGTGTCAGAGGAGGAGGAGGAGAGAACAGCGCCAGCATCTCCGCTGCGGCTCGAGCGACGCACAGTGATTTCCGCTGTGCTACCGCTCTCTCTCTCTCACACACACACACACACACACACACACACACACACACACACACACACACACACACACACACACACACACACACACACACACAGAGTAAAGGGCGTTTGAATGGCACAATCACTACTGTATCTCTAGATTATGATATGGTAATGTGCTCATAAATATTGGATATTCGCGTAAAAGCTTTCCCAGGTTTTCTCTTTTGGGACCAGAGCACCGATGACTCATCATGCACTGCTGATTCTGTCCAATCACAGGCTAGAACGAGAATCGTCCACGCCTCCTGCATCTCATTACACAAGCAGCCAATCACACGCCTGTGACGCAATCAAGCACTCCTGGGTATAAAAGGCTGTCAAAAGTTTAAAGGTCCCGTTCTTCGTGATTCCATCATTCTCTCTCTCTCACACACACACACACATACACACACACATAATTATACACACAGTATAATTTTGGGAGAGTTTTCCACAAGTGTGTGTGCAGTTACACCAATGCATTGTTTCAGGGTCAAAGGAAATGTCCATAAAACATCATCATGAATACTGTCAACTCTGTCACTCTCTTGGATGATGTCTTATCTTACTGTGTGCATATTACAGGCATTATGTCTTCATTCATATCTTGTGTTTCCATACGCAGTCTTCAGTTGCGTTGCTGCTTTGGTGAACGTCCCAGCAGCAGTTCACCTTCTGACAGCGCTCATGCTATTATCCCATCATCACGTGAGCAATGATCTGAGAAACCTCATCTGTGTGAGCTCTCGTCCTCCCCGTGTGTTTACCTGTGTCCGTCGCCATGGCAGCAGTTCCTATCAAAACAAAGAGTGAGAGTGTGTGTCACGGTGTTGTTCTTGCTCTTGATTGGGCATCCGCACTAATGAGCGTGAGCTCTAATGAGAGGAGATCAGTTGCCATGATGAACTGAAGTCCAGCTCACTGTCTGGTGTTGCCATGAGTTTTGAAGAGAAGCTGAGGGAATCCAATTAGTTCAGCGGCTGAATGAATGTCCTCACTGTCTGTCACGAGCGCATGTGTGTGTGTGTGTGTGTGTGTGCGTTCTGAGCAGGGGATGATGTAATGTGATGGATGGGTTTGTGCAATGCTGTCTTTCAAAAAATGACTCCGGATGAGCCCTGAGCCTATTAAAAAAGCTCATTAAATCTTACTGCATTTGCTTCATAATGTATGTTGGATTTTATTTACATCCATACACATTCAAAAATGGCTCAATCCCAAATATCGGAGCTAATAGCATTAGCTAACGTTCTCTCAAACTTATGAACAAACGTTCTCCCAATAACGGTAATGAAAAAAGTTAGCACAGAAACAGTTCTTCATCGTTCATGAAATGTTTCATTGGAACGTTTTCAATTATTATTTATTCCTATATTACTGCCATCAAATGTAAGTGAGAGTCATGGCACAGCAGTTATTATCCTGTGTATGTTCTGATATTTTGAGATTTCCTGTGCATGTGGGAGAGTGTGCTTATGTGATGTTTCTCTGCCCATAATTTAACCCAAAAAGTTCAAATGAAGATGAGCATAAGGAGGATTGGGTTCAGTCTCCATCCCAGTTTGATTTGGTGTTTTCATTCCATCATCTGTCCAGCGGCTTCCAAAAACCATCTGCAGTCAAAGTGAAGCAGGTCAGTCTATCCTGAAGCATGCCAGTGCAAGACATGCTAACATTTAACCTTTAAATTAGCAAAACTGCATAGCAACACCCTAGAAACCAGCCTGAGTACCCTGGTACCTGCATAGCAAACCCCTAGCAACCACCATGAGAATCCTAGCAAATGCATAGCAATACCTTAGTAAACATCCTGATTACCTTAGCAACTGCATAGCAACACCTTAGCAGCCACTCAGAGTACCCTAGCAACCGCATAGCAACACCCTAGCAACCACCCAGAGAACCCTAGCAACTATATAACAACCACCCCTAGTGCCTTAGCAGCCACATACAACACCTTAGCAACCACTCCAAGTACCTTAGCAATTGCATAACAACACCTTAGCAACCCCCGGTTACCTTAGCAACCACATAGCAACATCCTAGCAAACCAGCCCTTTACCCAAGCAACCACATATCAGCACCCTAGCAACCACCCAGAGTACCCTAGCAATCACATAGCAACACCCTAGCATACACGCAGAGTACAACACCGTTGCAAACTCCCCGGTTACCTTAGCAACCGCATAGCAACACCATAGCAACCAGCCCAATTATCCTAGCAACCACATAGCAACACCCTAGTGACCACCCAGAGTACCCTAGCAAAATGCAAAACAACCAGCCTGAGTACCCTAGCAACTGCATAAAAACACCTTAGCAACCACCCTGGTTACCTTAGCTACACAGCTCTTAGTTTTAAATGCTACCAATACTATGCTCCACTTTAACTAGACAACATCTGTCCTCTGTTGCTTAGGCCACCCTCTCACCCAGTGGAACACTGAACCAAACAAAACATGCAGTTTCAGTCACTGCGCTCTGTCCCCACTGCAAAAGCATCACACTACCATAAGATCAACAGCATTTCAGACACTCACCTCTGTCCTCCTCCACCTCCTCTATAACAGCTTCTTCACAGTAGCACAGTCTTGCAAACACCTTCCACCCACACCAACTTCCCCTCACCTATCACCTGTCCCCTTATTCAACTCCATCTTCTGCAGCTCTACCCGCCATCACACGCTCCACTCCGGCACTCTCATCACCACAGTCAAGCAGGCTAGAGTTAAAATAATCCGGAAAATCACAGATCAATGTCTCTCATCTTATGCATAACACTCGTGCGAGTTAATATTTGCAGCCAGGTGTCACAGAGCAACAGTCAGGCATGTTTCAAAACCAATCATTCAACTAAAATTGTCTTTCAAAATGTGACTGAAGCACTGCCAATTGAGAGAGGTGCCTAATTCTGCTGGATCTATCTGCATCTTCCAACATAGTAAATCCTCCTATTGGAAAACACACTCCACATGCATACCTGTGCACGCAATTCACAGCAGTTTTCAGCTGAAATAAACACTTGAGGCAGTAAAACGGCAGCAACTTGTATTTCTTTTTCACACAAATGATGATTACAGGTGCAGATTATTGATTAATAAAGACCTCCAGAGAGCCCCGCAACTGGACTTTTGGACTTAAGGTTTTGGCGGGCTTTCCGGACTTCCAGGGGAGGACCCTCCGCCCGGCTCTGCATGCCCGCCTCGGAGAACCAGAGCCCCGGACAGGGACCCTCAGGGAGGTACCCCCCAAACCAGAGCCCCAGACAGGGACCCCCATGGAGGTACCCCCCTGCATCCACCTCGGAGAACCAGAGCCCCGGACAGTGACCCCCATGGAGGTACCCCCCTGCATCCACCTCGGAGAACCAGAGCCCCGGACAGTGACCCCCATGGAGGTACCCTCCTGCATCCACCTCGGAGAACCAGAGCCCCGGACAGTGACCCCCATGGAGGTACCCCCCTGCATCCACCTCGGAGAACCAGAGCCCCGGACAGTGACCCCATGGAGGTACCCCTGCATCCGCCTCGGAGAACCAGAGCCCGGACAGTGACCCCCATGGAGGTACCCTCCTGCGTCCACCTCGGAGAACCAGAGCCCGGACAGTGACCCCCATGGAGGTACCCCCTGCGTCCACCTCGGAGAACCAGAGCCCTGGACATTGACCCCCATGGAGGTACCCCTCGTCCACCTCGGAGAACCAGAGCCCTGGACAGTGACCCCATGGAGGTACCCCTGCATCCACCTCGGAGAACCAGAGCCCCGGACAGTGACCCCCATGGAGGTACCCCCCTGCATCCACCTCGGAGAACCAGAGCCCCGGACAGTGACCCCCATGGAGGTACCCCTGCATCCACCTCGGAGAACCAGAGCCCCGGACAGTGACCCCATGGAGGTACCCCTGCATCCGCCTCGGAGAACCAGAACCCGGACAGTGACCCCCATGGAGGTACCCCCCTGCGTCCACCTCGGAGAACCAGAGCCCCGGACAGTGACCCCCATGGAGGTACCCCCTCGTCCACCTCGGAGAACCAGAGCCCTGGACAGTGACCCCATGGAGGTACCCCCTGCGTCCACCTCGGAGAACCAGAGCCCGGACAGTGACCCCCATGGAGGTACCCCCCTGCATCCACCTCGGAGAACCAGAGCCCTGGACAGGGACCCCCATGGAGGTACCCTCCTGCGTCCACCTCGGAGAACCAGAGCCCCGGACAGTGACCCCATGGAGGTACCCCCTCCATCCACCTCGGAGAACCAGAGCCCTGGACAGTGACCCCATGGAGGTACCCCTGCATCCACCTCGGAGAACCAGAGCCCTGGACAGGGACCCCCATGGAGGTACCCTCCTGCGTCCACCTCGGAGAACCAGAGCCCCGGACAGGGACCCCCATGGAGGTACCCCCCTGCGTCCACCTCGGAGAACCAGAGCCCTAGACAGGGACCCCACGGAGGTACCCTCCGCGCCCACCTCGGAGAACTAGAGCCCTAGACAGGGACCCCCATGGAGGTACCCCCTGCGTCCACCTCGGAGAACCAGAGCCCTAGACAGGGACCCCCATGGAGGTACCCTCCTGCGTCCACCTCGGAGAACCAGAGCCCGGACAGGGACCCCACAGAGGTACACCCCTGTGTCCGCCTCGGAGAACCAGAGCCCTGGACAGTGACCCCACGGAGGTAACCCCTCGTCAGCCTTGGAGAACCAGAGCCCCGGACAGGGACCCCACGGAGGTACCCCCCTGCGTCCGCCTCGGAGAACCAGAGCCCCGGACAGGGACCCCACGGAGGTACCCACCTGTGTCCGCCTCGGAGAACCAGAGCCCTGGACAGTGACCCCACGGAGGTAACCCCTCGTCAGCCTTGGAGAACCAGAGCCCCGGACAGGGACCCCCACGGAGGTACCCCCCTGCGTCCGCCTCGGAGAACCAGAGCCCCGGACAGGGACCCCCACGGAGGTACCCCCCTGCGTCCGCCTCGGAGAACCAGAGCCCCGGACAGGGACCCCCACGGAGGTACCCTCCTACGTATGCCTCCGAGAACCAGAGCCCCGGACAGGGACCCCCACGGAGGTACCCTCCTACGTATGCCTCCGAGAACCAGAGCCCCTGTAACTGTATTTATATATAACTTCCTGTAACTTCCTGAAAGGGGGCGGGGAGCAGCAGCTCGTTTGCATTTAAAGGGACACACACACAAACTGAGCGTTTTTGCTCAACCCCAAAAGCGACAATTTTGACATGCTGTAAAAAATTATCTATGGGGTATTTTGAGATAAAACTTCACATACACACTCATCAGAGACTTATTGTACATCTTGAAAAAAGGGGCATAATTGGTACCCTTTAAACCTTCCCATACAGGGCATCACAATGTTTGAGTCCTGCATCATAGCTGGATACTTCATTTTGTCCACACATGGCAAAAATCTCCAGAAGCTGCAGTATATTCGAAACAGCGCTGCTAAGTTCCTGATGAGGGTGCGCAAATACGTGTGTATCACCCCCATTCTCAAATCACTCCACTGGCTTCATGTCTCGCTTAGGATCGAGTATAAGATCTCCCTCCTTACTCACCAGTGCATCCATGGTGACGCACCCACCTATCTCAAGGAACTCCTCACCACACAAACATCCACACGTAACCTCCGTTCTGTTTCGCCTTGTCTTCTCAAGACTCCCAGGACCAATCTCTGTACTATGGGAGATCGGGCCTTCTGCTCAGCAGCCCCCAGTCAGTGGAATGCTCTCCCTGACCGCTTGCGGACCCCACAGACTATACATGCTTTTAAACGTGGTCTTAAAACCCACCTTTTTAGGAGAGCTTTTAATTGATTTGATGTTACTTATTTTTCAGTTTTATTTATTTATTTATTTTTGTTGTTGATTTTTTCAAATCTGTAGCACTTTGAGATTCTGCTTAATGTAAAGTGCATTACAAATAAAATGTATTAATATTATTATTTATTGTACTTCAGGACAGGGGAAATGTATCCGAATCCCTTAAACAGTCAGGGGTTTACCTCAGGGTTCTGTACTGGGCCCCACAACGACGTTGATAATGCACTCAACCCTGAACTCTTTCACAAAAAACCTTTAAATATTGTTTCTCTAATGTCTCACTGTCATCTGAGTTCTACTGTGTACTTTCCTGAGCAATGTTAGAGCTGTGTATAGTAGCATTTCTCCTATTTGTGCCTCTTTAGGATGGATCCGTTATGTTTTATTACACATTCTTTCGGGAACATATTCACTGGGAGTCTCAAAAGGAATCCCACTCTAACAGCACAGCCTCAACATGAATGCTCGTAAAGACAAACAGATTAATGCGTGCTGAATTAGTAATGTTATTAACGTTCAAGTGAGTTAGCTGTTGCTCTGCAGTGGCTAAATTCCATTTGGAAGAGGAATGGATATTATCCCTGCATTGTAAAACAGCCACGTATTATAATACCAGCAGAACTGGCATTCTCAAAATTTTCAGAAAATAAATAACTGATTCATAAAGTGTTCTGTAATCTCATTTGAATGAAAGTAGCCCAGAAGCACAGATGCATAATGGGGGGAAATCATCAATAAAAGAAGCCCAATCTAATGAAGTCCGACAAAACACACTTTGAACCACTAACAGAGCGGTTATTTACCAGGACATCCCTTACGAGAGGAAACAGCACAGGACAATAGAGCGGTCTGGGAATACAAATAATGATCATGAGAATTTCATTACTGCTGATTTATGATAATAAATGACAATGAACTACATATGACGGCATTATTAATGCCTTTACAAGCATATACAAATATATGCTAAGCATTATATATAAATATTTATATGCACCAAACAAGGGAAGTGAATAACTGATGATCTCTTCCTCCCAGCTCCTGTTAGTGGGTGGGATATATTAGGCAGCAAGTGAACATTTTGTCCTCATGCTGATGTGTTTGAAAAATGGTCAAGCGTAAGGATTTGAGCGAGTTTGACAAGGGCCAGATTGTGATGGCTAGACGACTGGGTCAGAGCATCTCCAAAACTGCAGCTCTTGTGGGGTGTTCCCGGTCTGCAGTGGTCAGGATCTATCAAAAGTGCTCCAAGGAAGGAACAGTGGAGAACCGGCCACAGGGTCATGGGCGGCCCAGGCTCATTGATGCACGTGTGGAGCGAAGGCTGGCCCGTGTGGTCCGATCAAACAGACGAGCTACTGGAGCTCAAACTGCTCAAGAAGTTAATGCTGGTTCTGATAGAAAGGGGTCAGAATACACAGAGCATCGCAGTTTGTTGCGTATGAGGCGGCATAGCCGCTGACCAGTCAGGGTGCCCATGCTGACCCCTGACCCCGCCGAAAGCACCAACAGTGGCCCGTGAGCATCAGAACTGGACCACGGAGCAATGGAAGAAGGTGGCCTGGTCTGATGATCACGTGTTCTTTTACATCACGTGGATGGCCGGGTGTGTGTGCGTGGCTTACCTGGGGAACACATGGCCCCAGGATGCACTATGGGAAGAAGGCGAGCCGGCGGAGGTGATGCTTTGGGCAATGTTCTGCTGGGAAACCTTGGGTCCTGCCATCCATGTGGATGTTCCTTTGACACGTCCCACCTACCTAAGCATTGCTGAGACCATGTACAGCCTTTCATGGAAACGGTATTCCCTGGTGGCTGTGGCTCTTCCAGCAGGATAATGCTCCTGACACAAAGCACAAATGCTTCAGGAATGGTTTGAGGAGCACAACAACGAGTTTGAGGCGTTGACTTGCCCTCCAAATTCCCAGATCTCAAGCCACTCGAGCATCTGTGGGATGTGCTGAACAAACAAGTCCGATCCATGGAGGCCCCATTTACAGGACATAAAGAATCTGCTGCTAACATCTTGGTGCCAGATACCACAGCACACCTTCAGGGGTCTAGTGGAGTCCATGCCTTGACGGGTCAGCAAAAGGGGGACCAACACAATATTAGGAAGGTGGTCATAATGTTATGCCTGATCGGTGTATATAAGCATATATGAATCTTCTAGTTCCAGTGCACATGATGATCTAGTGTTACTCTTCAATGAATGATCTAATATGTATGTAATATATTTGTTTGTGCAGTAAGGCACAAGCAGCAGAATGTGTTGTAATAGTCCGCCAATATAATTGCACACATGATTGTGTTGTCAAAGGGACTGTGCCGGACATCCGTTGTGTGCTGACTCAGGCTCCTCGGGGATCGGCTGTTGCGACGGCATGCAGAGAAGCTGACGCAGCGCACTGGTGCCACAACTAAAAAGTCATTAGTGGAAACAGAAATCTATTTCCATTCCCCCTCCACAGGGAAAAGAACAACCTGCCCCATAACCTGTGGCTGCTAATGGATCTCCGACATGTGGAAGGCATTCAGAATACTGAAGGAAGCCATACATTCATATTTATGAACACATTCATACGCGTAATGAAGTATAATACGCTCTTAGATTTTCAGTATATTAATCAAAATCATTTTTTGCTTAAATCCTTGAAATTAGTTTTGTACATAATAAAATCGTTTTCCAGTTGTTCGTTACTAAAAATACTCCCATTCTTACATTTGCCATTAAATAATATTTTATGACTTTACTATATTTTATTTTTTATATAAATTATTATTATTAGTTTAATTTTATTTTTAAAAGTGAAAACAATTTAATAATAAAGTGAGAAAAAAATGTTTCACTGGCAGGATATGCTCAAAGATCACAACATTTACTGTTTTTGTAAATAAAGTGAATTAAATTACATAAAAAATTATAAAATAAAATGAAATTAATTGGAATTTAATGAAATGTAAAATAAAATAATAATAATAATACAATAAATAAATTAACAATAAAATAAATAATAAATACAATTAATTAAATGACAAAACATAATAAACTAAAAATAATAAAAAAATATATAGAAAATTAAATAAATGTAAAATAAAATAAATAAAATAATAAATAAACAAACAAATAAATAAACAAATATATAAAATGAATTAAATGACAGAAATAATATAATAAAATGAATTGAAATTTAATGAAATGTAAAATAATAAAATAAAATAATAAAAATATAAATAGTGAATCAATAAAATTAATTTAATAACATAAAAATAATAAATTAATTGAAATTTAATTTAATGTAAAATAAAATAATAAAATAACAATAAAACAAAACAAATAAAACAAATTATTAAATGATTAAATTACAAAAATGAAATTAATTGAAATTTTATGATATGTAAAATAAAATAAAATAATAATAAAAATAATAAAATAAATTACATATAAAATAAAACAAATAAAAACATTCATTGAAATTTAATGAAATGTAAAATATTTTTAAATATTAAATTCCGCAGACCGGAGCTCTGAGCTGGGCATGTCACTGCTCTCAGTGAGCTCAGCCACAGCTTTCTGCCGTCAGATCCAGCATCAGCTCAGAGCTCCGGTGTGGATGAAGCATCAGCTCAGAGCTCCGGTGCGGATGAAGCAGCCGGTCTGCCGGATCCAGCATCAGCTCAGAGCTCCGGTGCGGATGAAGCAGCCGGTCTGCCGGATCCAGCATCAGCTCAGAGCTCCGGTGCGGATGAAGCAGCCGGTCTGCCGGATCCAGCATCAGCTCAGAGCTCCGGTGCGGATGAAGCAGCCGGTCTGCCGGATTCACCATCAGCTCAGAGCTCCGGTGTGGATGAAGCATCAGCTCAGAGCTCCGGTG
The DNA here is from genome assembly GCA_023029165.1 of Gobiocypris rarus. NCBI lineage: Eukaryota > Metazoa > Chordata > Actinopteri > Cypriniformes > Gobionidae > Gobiocypris > Gobiocypris rarus. The sequence goes on along the minus strand of CM040924.1, from coordinate 30,668,470 downwards.
CGGATGAAGCAGCCGGTCTGCCGGATCCAGCATCAGCTCAGAGCTCCGTGCGGATGAAGCAGCCGGTCTGCCGGATCCAGCATCAGCTCAGAGCTCCGGTGCGGATGAAGCAGCCGGTCTGCCGGATCCAGCATCAGCTCAGAGCTCCGGTGCGGATGAAGCAGCCGGTCTGCCGGATCCAGCATCAGCTCAGAGCTCCGGTGCGGATGAAGCAGCCGGTCTGCCGGATCCAGCATCAGCTCAGAGCTCCGGTGTGGATGAAGCAGCCGGTCTGCCGGATCCAGCATCAGCTCAGAGCTCCGGTGCGGATGAAGCAGCCGGTCTGCCGGATTCACCATCAGCTCAGAGCTCCGGTGTGGATGAAGCAGCCGGTCTGCCGGATCCAGCATCAGCTCAGAGCTCCGGTGCGGATGAAGCAGCCGGTCTGCCAGATTCACCATCAGCTCAGAGCTCCGGTGTGGATGAAGCATCAGCTCAGAGCTCCGGTGCGGATGAAGCATCAGCTCAGAGCTCCGGTGTGGATGAAGCAGCCGGTCTGACGGATCCAGCATCAGCTCAGAGCTCCGTGCGGATGAAGCAGCCGGTCTGCCGGATCCAGCATCAGCTCAGAGCTCCGGTGCGGATGAAGCAGCCGGTCTGCCGGATCCAGCATCAGCTCAGAGCTCCGTGCGGATGAAGCAGCCGGTCTGCCGGATCCAGCATCAGCTCAGAGCTCCAGTGCGGATGAAGCAGCCGGTCTGCCGGATCCAGCATCAGCTCAGAGCTCGTGCGGATGAAGCAGCCGGTCTGCCGGATCCAGCATCAGCTCAGAGCTCGCGGATGAAGCAGGTCTGCCGGATCCAGCATCAGCTCAGAGCTCGTGTGGATGAAGCAGCCGGTCTGCCGGATCCAGCATCAGCTCAGAGCTCCGTGCGGGATGAAGCAGCCGGTCTGCCGGATCCAGCATCAGCTCAGAGCCCGGTGCGGATGAAGCAGCCGGTCTGCCGGATTCACCATCAGCTCAGAGCTCCGGTGCGGATGAAGCAGCCGGTCTGCCGGATCCAGCATCAGCTCAGAGCTCCGGTGCGGATGAAGCAGCCGGTCTGCCGGATCCAGCATCAGCTCAGAGCTCCGGTGCGGATGAAGCAGCCGGTCTGCCGGATCCAGCATCAGCTCAGAGCTCCGTGCGGATGAAGCAGCCGGTCTGCCGGATCCAGCATCAGCTCAGAGCTCCGGTGCGGATGAAGCAGCCGGTCTGCCGGATCCAGCATCAGCTCAGAGCTCCGTGCGGATGAAGCAGCCGGTCTGCCGGATCCAGCATCAGCTCAGAGCTCCGGTGGATGAAGCAGCCGGTCTGCCGGATTCACCATCAGCTCAGAGCTCCGGTGCGGATGAAGCAGCCGGTCTGCCGGATCCAGCATCAGCTCAGAGCCCGGTGCGGATGAAGCAGCCGGTCTGCCGGATTCACCATCAGCTCAGAGCTCCTGTGCGGATGAAGCAGCCGGTCTGCCGGATCCAGCATCAGCTCAGAGCTCCGGTGTGGATGAAGCAGCCGGTCTGCCAGATTCACCATCAGCTCAGAGCTCCGGTGTGGATGAAGCAGCCGGTCTGCCGGATTCACCATCAGCTCAGAGCTCCTGTGCGGATGAAGCAGCCGGTCTGCCGGATCCAGCATCAGCTCAGAGCTCCGTGTGATGAAGCAGCCGGTCTGACGGATCCAGCATCAGCTCAGAGCTCCGGTGCGGATGAAGCAGCCGGTCTGCCGGATCCAGCATCAGCTCAGAGCCCGTGCGGATGAAGCAGCCGGTCTGCCGGATCCAGCATCAGCTCAGAGCTCCGGTGCGGATGAAGCAGCCGGTCTGCCGGATCCAGCATCAGCTCAGAGCTCCGGTGCGGATGAAGCAGCCGGTCTGCGGATTCACCATCAGCTCAGAGCTCGCGGATGAAGCAGCCGGTCTGCCGGATTCACCATCAGCTCAGAGCTCCGGTGCGGATGAAGCAGCCGGTCTGCCGGATCCAGCATCAGCTCAGAGCTCCGGTGCGGATGAAGCAGCCGGTCTGCCGGATTCACCATCAGCTCAGAGCTCCGGTGCGGATGAAGCAGCCGGTCTGCCGGATCCAGCATCAGCTCAGAGCTCCGGATGAAGCAGCCGGTCTGCCGGATTCACCATCAGCTCAGAGCTCCGTGCGGATGAAGCAGCCGGTCTGCCGGATCCAGCATCAGCTCAGAGCTCCGGTGCGGATGAAGCAGCCGGTCTGCCGGATCCAGCATCAGCTCAGAGCTCCGGTGCGGATGAAGCAGCCGGTCTGCCGGATTCACCATCAGCTCAGAGCCCGGTGCGGATGAAGCAGCCGGTCTGCCGGATCCAGCATCAGCTCAGAGCCCGGTGCGGATGAAGCAGCCGGTCTGCCGGATCCAGCATCAGCTCAGAGCCCGTGCGGATGAAGCAGCCGGTCTGCCGGATTCAGCATCAGCTCAGAGCTCCGGTGCGGATGAAGCAGCCGGTCTGCCGGATTCACCATCAGCTCAGAGCTCCGGTGCGGATGAAGCAGCCGGTCTGCCGGATCCAGCATCAGCTCAGAGCTCCGGTGCGGATGAAGCAGCCGGTCTGCCGGATCCAGCATCAGCTCAGAGCTCCGTGCGGATGAAGCAGCCGGTCTGCCGGATCCAGCATCAGCTCAGAGCCCGGTGCGGATGAAGCAGCCGGTCTGCCGGATCCAGCATCAGCTCAGAGCTCCGGTGCGGATGAAGCAGCCGGTCTGCCGGATCCAGCATCAGCTCAGAGCTCCGTGCGGATGAAGCAGCCGGTCTGCCGGATTCACCATCAGCTCAGAGCTCCGGTGCGGATGAAGCAGCCGGTCTGCCGGATTCACCATCAGCTCAGAGCTCCGGTGCGGATGAAGCAGCCGGTCTGCCGGATCCAGCATCAGCTCAGAGCCCGTGCGGATGAAGCAGCCGGTCTGCCGGATCCAGCATCAGCTCAGAGCCCGTGCGGATGAAGCAGCCGGTCTGCCGGATCCAGCATCAGCTCAGAGCTCCGGTGCGGATGAAGCAGCCGGTCTGCCGGATCCAGCATCAGCTCAGAGCCCGGTGCGGATGAAGCAGCCGGTCTGCCGGATCCAGCATCAGCTCAGAGCTCCGGTGCGGATGAAGCAGCCGGTCTGCCGGATCCAGCATCAGCTCAGAGCTCCGCGCGGATGAAGCAGCCGGTCTGCCGGATCCAGCATCAGCTCAGAGCCCGTGCGGATGAAGCAGCCGGTCTGCCGGATCCAGCATCAGCTCAGAGCTCCGGTGCGGATGAAGCAGCCGGTCTGCCGGATCCAGCATCAGCTCAGAGCTCCGGTGCGGATGAAGCAGCCGGTCTGCCGGATTCACCATCAGCTCAGAGCTCCGGTGCGGATGAAGCAGCCGGTCTGCCGGATCCAGCATCAGCTCAGAGCTCGGTGCGGATGAAGCAGCCGGTCTGCCGGATCCAGCATCAGCTCAGAGCCCGTGCGCGGATGAAGCAGCCGGTCTGCCGGATCCAGCATCAGCTCAGAGCTCCCGGTGCGGATGAAGCAGCCGGTCTGCCGGATCCAGCATCAGCTCAGAGCCCGGTGCGGATGAAGCAGCCGGTCTGCCGGATTCACCATCAGCTCAGAGCCCGGTGCGGATGAAGCAGCCGGTCTGCCGGATCCAGCATCAGCTCAGAGCTCCGGTGTGGATGAAGCAGCCGGTCTGCCGGATCCAGCATCAGCTCAGAGCTCCGGTGCGGATGAAGCAGCCGGTCTGCCGGATTCACCATCAGCTCAGAGCTCCTGTGTGGATGAAGCAGCCGGTCTGCCGGATCCAGCATCAGCTCAGAGCTCCGGTGTGGATGAAGCAGCCGTCTGCCGGATCCAGCATCAGCTCAGAGCCCGGTGCGGATGAAGCAGCCGGTCTGCCGGATCCAGCATCAGCTCAGAGCTCCGGTGTGGATGAAGCAGCCGGTCTGCCGGATCCAGCATCAGCTCAGAGCCCGGTGTGGATGAAGCAGCCGGTCTGCCGGATCCAGCATCAGCTCAGAGCTCCGGTGCGGATGAAGCAGCCGGTCTGCCGGATCCAGCATCAGCTCAGAGCTCCGGTGCGGATGAAGCAGCCGGTCTGCCGGATTCACCATCAGCTCAGAGCCCGGTGTGGATGAAGCAGCCGGTCTGCCGGATCCAGCATCAGCTCAGAGCTCCGGTGCGGATGAAGCAGCCGGTCTGCCGGATTCACCATCAGCTCAGAGCTCCGGTGCGGATGAAGCAGCCGGTCTGCCGGATCCAGCATCAGCTCAGAGCCCGGTGTGGATGAAGCAGCCGGTCTGCCGGATCCAGCATCAGCTCAGAGCTCCAGTGCGGATGAAGCAGCCGGTCTGCCGGATTCACCATCAGCTCAGAGCTCCTGTGTGGATGAAGCAGCCGGTCTGCCGGATCCAGCATCAGCTCAGAGCTCCGGTGTGGATGAAGCAGCCGGTCTGCCGGATCCAGCATCAGCTCAGAGCTCCGGTGCGGATGAAGCAGCCGGTCTGCCGGATTCACCATCAGCTCAGAGCTCCGGTGTGGATGAAGCAGCCGGTCTGCGATCCAGCATCAGCTCAGAGCTCCGTGCGGATGAAGCAGCCGGTCTGCCGGATTCACCATCAGCTCAGAGCTCCGGTGCGGATGAAGCATCAGCTCAGAGCTCCGGTGCGGATGAAGCATCAGCTCAGAGCTCCACCTGTCATACAGAACGCCATATTTCCATACGCACAGAAACGCTGACTCCACACTTTGAAGCAAAAGCATTCTGAAATGACTCTAAATCTCCCTTTAAAGCATTCCCGGTCCCACTGTACCTCATCGATCATGCTCTCTCATTGAGCGCAGCAGGCGCTGCACAGCCTGACGGTGATGAATCGTGTCCTATGATGATCATAATCATGCTTTTATTGTAGTCAAAGTTAGCCTCGGCACTTTACTCCGGCAGCATGTTTCTCATTCAGACAACACATTCTCTGTCCAAAGGTTCAGGAAAGCGTTCAGTGCTCCATTTTAAACACCACACCACATTATTATACCTATTTCATATTTCATAAGTCATTAAATGCTTCACAGCGAGGCCTAATGAACATGTCATTGAGTGAAGGTGAAGCCCTTCCGTATAAATGAGTTTCCTGCCGCATGATCTGAAGTGACAGCCATGTGTGTGAGTGTGTGTGAAGCACATTAAACACGCCAACACCATTAACATCCCATTAGAGGACTGCGCTCACCGTGTAATAAGTGCTCGGGGTCAGAGAGGAACCACCTCATCCATCTTCCTGCTGCTGCAGTGCATGCTGGGAGACACACCTGCAAATCCTCACACTCTGCCAACTTTATATTCATCAAAGCATCCTGAGGAATCAAATGTATGCCCAGATAGCATTGTGACATCGAGTCAATGTTGATATTCCATCAGAATCATCTTTTTGGTTGAGGTTGAAATTTAAATGCTAAGTAATATTGGACCAATGTTGATAATTCAATGCTTTTCAGTGTTGAAAAGACAAACAATGGTAATCTTAATTCTCCACTGGTGAAGCTGTCAGTCTGTCTGTCCCATCATTCAACATGTTACAGCAAATCCAAATCAATCAGGTACATTTCTGTGAACACATTCATTATCCTCAAAGGATACGACGAGTGGAGTAACAAAGAACTCCTAACATACATTGAGCTCAATGGGATGAACCAGTTGATTATTATTAGTATTATTAATATTAATGTTTTAATTATTGTTTTAAAATCTCCTCCATCATGGAAAACATCTCCAATCCTCTAGTGTTTTCGGCATGCAGTGAGATGTATATATGCTCATGTCATTAATTCTTGTGGTGTCCAATTATATAAATCATACTCTATCTCTGTTTTAAATTAAAAAATGTAGGCTATTATTATTATTATTATTATTATTATTATTTTAAAAATCATGCAGAATTTACATACATTTAATTATTTATCTAAAGCAGTGGTTACCAACCTTTTTTCCTCGAAGACCCCAACACTGCATGGCCCACCAACATGACCACCCCCACCATTATTTTATATTTATATATTTAAATATTTTTTGTACCCATAAAGGACGAGGAGGATGAGGAGGAGGAGGAAGAGGAACAGGAGGAGGAGAAAGAGGGGGAGGAAGAGGAGGAGGAAGAGGAGGAGGAGGAGGAGGAAAAGGAAGAGGAGAAAGAGGGGAGGAAGAGGAGAAGGAAGAGGAGGATGTGGAGGAGGAAGAGGAGGACGAGGAGGATGAGGAGGAAGAGGAGGAGGAGGAGGTGGAGGAGGAAGAGGAGGAGGAGGAGGAGGAGGACGAGGAGGATGAGGAGAAAGAGGAGGATGAGGATGATGTGGAGGATGAGGTGGAGGAGGAAGAGGAAGAGGAAGAAGAGAAAGAGGGGAGGAAGAGGAGGAGGAAGAGGAGGACGAGGAGGATGAGGAGGAGGAGGAAGAGGAACAGGAGGAGGAGAAAGAGGGGGAGGAAGAGGAGGACGAGGAGGATGAGGAGGAGGAGGAGGAAAAGGAAGAGGAGAAAGAGGGGGAGGAAGAGGAGAAAGAGGGGGAGGAATAGGAAGAAGATGAGGAAGAGGAGGAGGACGAGGAGGATGAAGAGGAGGAGGAAGAGGAGAAGGAAGAGGAGGATGTGGAGGAGGAAGAGGAGGACGAGGAGGAAGAGGAGAAGGAAGAGGAGGATGTGGAGGAGGAAGAGGAGGATGAGGAGGAAGAGGAGGAGGAAGAGGAGGATGAGGATGATGTGGAGGATGAGGTGGAGGAGGAAGAGGAGAAAGAGGGGGAGGAAGAGGAGGAGGAGGAGGACGAGGAGGATGAGGAGGAGGAAGAGGAGAAAGAGGGGGAGGAAGAGGAGGAGGACGAGGAGGATGAGGAGGAGGAAGAGGAGAAAGAGGGGGAGGAAGAGGAGAAAGAGGGGGAGGAATAGGAAGAGGATGAGGAAGAGGACGATGAGGATGAAGAGGAGGAGGAAGAGGAGAAGGAAGAGGAGGATGTGGAGGAAGAAGAGGAGGACGAGGAGGATGAGGAGGAAGAGGAGGAGGAGGACGAGGAGGATGAGGAGGATGAGGATGATGTGGAGGAGGAAGAGGAAAAGGACGAGGAGGATGAGGAGGAAGAGGAGGAGGAGGACGAGGAGGATGAGGAGGAAGAGGAGGATGAGGATGATGTGGAGGAGGAAGAGGAAAAGGACGAGGAAGATGAGGAGGAAGAGAAGGAGGAAGAGGAGGAAGAGGAAGAGGCCATGAATGGACCCCTATTTCTGATGATATAAGAGCACCTTTGGTGGACCATGTCATCAACCATGGCCTGACTATGAGGGAAGCAGGGCAGAGAGTCCACCCACACCTAAGCCGCTTCACAGTGGCTTCTGTAATAAGAACACAGAAAGCAGGTGTGTCTTCACCTCTCGACCTTCTACTGTACTCAGATGGTATTTACAGCACTGTACTACAGTATATCACATTACCACATCACGTGTACAGGGTTATAATGCTCCTTTTTTGTGAAACATACCATGATTACTTATATTGAGATGTTTCAGTGCATGATACAGTATATACAGTAAAGTACTGTAAGAAAAAACGATGACAATTTGTAGTTGTATTTCTGTAGAATGACTAGAAGACCGTCTGGGCGACGCCAACGCCTGTTCACACAACAGCAGGAACTCTCCATCGTGGACCGAGTGAGGGCAGTCAATGCCATCCGTCTCCACCAGCTCGACAGGAAATACTCACACACAGGCAAGTGTTCAACATCATAAACCATGTGAGCATCACCACCATCAGACGCATCCTGGGAAAACACAACATCACCAAGAAGCAGCTCTACAGGGTCCCATTTTTTCTATTATTATTATTTATTTTATTTTTTTGTTGCTTTATCTGAATTCATGTTACTGCCATGTACAATATTGAGTAGACCTATTTGGTTTTTTGGTTGTTTGAAAATGTGCCTCCTGAAAATATGCCTTCTGTATTAAACAGTGAAACTCAAAGACTGCAGTGTTTTATATAAAGTAGACTAGTGTGTTCCCCCTGATCTGAGTGTGTGAGCATGATGCAAGTATGTGTTATTTTGTCATCAGAGATACATTTTGACAAAGGAATGTTAGGTTTTGATAGTAGAGTTTTAATTTGACACAGATGTGAATGGTATATTTCCCAGTGTTGTGTCATCTTTACTTGTGTGTAGAGTTTTGGCAAAATGAGCGAAGTTTTGCAAAATGTGTTAAAAATAATAACTAAATTTTTGTAATAACAAAAAATATTGATTTTATAGCCATCTTGATCTATTTTTTCATCGTTTAAATAACATCATTACAGGGTGCAGGTGTCTGCTATCTGAGTGACGGTTTCCACAGAAATATGAACTGATAATAATCATAAACGTGTGTTGATCATCAGATCCTCATATGAGAATGATTAGTGAAGGATCATGTGACACTGAAGACTGGAGTAATGATGATAAATTCAGCTTTGATCACAGGAATAAATCACACTTTACTATATATTCACACAGAGAACAGCTGATCTACACTGGAGGAATATTACACTGATACTGGAGTTATGATCAGATAATGAACAGAAGCACTATATATTCACACAGAGAACAGCTGATCTACACTGGAGGAATATTACACTGATACTGGAGTTATGATCAGATAATGAACAGAAGCGCTATATATTCACACAGAGAACAGCTGATCTACACTGGAGGAATATTACACTGATACTGGAGTTATGATCAGATAATGAACAGAAGCGCTATATATTCACACAGAGAACAGCTGATCAACACTGGAGGAATATTACACTGATACTGGAGTTATGATCAGATAATGAACAGAAGCACTATATATTCACACAGAGAACAGCTGATCTACACTGAGGAATATTACACTGATACTGGAGTTATGATCAGATAATGAACAGAAGCACTATATATTCACACAGAGAACAGCTGATCTACACTGGAGGAATATTACACTGACACTGGAGTTATGATCAGATAATGAACAGAAGCGCTATATATTCACACAGAGAACAGCTGATCTACACTGGAGGAATATTACACTGATACTGGAGTTATGATCAGATAATGAACAGAAGCACTATATATTCACACAGAGAACAGCTGATCTACACTGGAGGAATATTACACTGACACTGGAGTTATGATCAGATAATGAACAGAAGCGCTATATATTCACACAGAGAACAGCTGATCTACACTGGAGGAATACTACACTGACACTGGAGTTATGATCAGATAATGAACAGAAGCGCTATATATTCACACAGAGAACAGCTGATCTACACTGGAGGAATATTACACTGATACTGGAGTTATGATCAGATAATGAACAGAAGCACTATATATTCACACAGAGAACAGCTGATCTACACTGGAGGAATATTACACTGATACTGGAGTTATGATAAGATAATGAACAGAAGCACTATATATTCACACAGAGAACAGCTGATCTACACTGGAGGAATATTACACTGATACTGGAGTTATGATCAGATAATGAGCAGAAGCACTATATATTCACACAGAGAACAGCTGATCTACACTGAGGAATATTACACTGATACTGGAGTTATGATCAGATAATGAACAGAAGCACTATATATTCACACAGAGAACAGCTGATCTACACTGGAGGAATATTACACTGATACTGGAGTTATGATCAGATAATGAACAGAAGCACTATATATTCACACAGAGAACAGCTGATCTACACTGGAGGAATATTACACTGATACTGGAGTTATGATCAGATAATGAACAGAAGCACTATATATTCACACAGAGAACAGCTGATCTACACTGAGGAATATTACACTGATACTGGAGTTATGATCAGATAATGAACAGAAGCACTATATATTCACACAGAGAACAGCTGATCTACACTGGAGGAATATTACACTGATACTGGAGTTATGATCTGATAATGAACAGAAGCACTATATATTCACACAGAGAACAGCTGATCTACACTGAGGAATATTACACTGATACTGGAGTTATGATCAGATAATGAACAGAAGCACTATATATTCACACAGAGAACAGCTGATCTACACTGGAGGAATATTACACTGATACTGGAGTTATGATCAGATAATGAACAGAAGCACTATATATTCACACAGAGAACAGCTGATCTACACTGGAGGAATATTACACTGATACTGGAGTTATGATCTGATAATGAACAGAAGCACTATATATTCACACAGAGAACAGCTGATCTACACTGGAGGAATATTACACTGATACTGGAGTTATGATCAGATAATGAACAGAAGCACTATATATTCACACAGAGAACAGCTGATCTACACTGGAGGAATATTACACTGACACTGGAGTTATGATCAGATAATGAACAGAAGCGCTATATATTCACACAGAGAACAGCTGATCTACACTGGAGGAATATTACACTGATACTGGAGTTATGATCAGATAATGAACAGAAGCACTATATATTCACACAGAGAACAGCTGATCTACACTGGAGGAATATTACACTGACACTGGAGTTATGATCAGATAATGAACAGAAGCGCTATATATTCACACAGAGAACAGCTGATCTACACTGGAGGAATACTACACTGACACTGGAGTTATGATCAGATAATGAACAGAAGCGCTATATATTCACACAGAGAACAGCTGATCTACACTGGAGGAATATTACACTGATACTGGAGTTATGATCAGATAATGAACAGAAGCACTATATATTCACACAGAGAACAGCTGATCTACACTGGAGGAATATTACACTGATACTGGAGTTATGATAAGATAATGAACAGAAGCACTATATATTCACACAGAGAACAGCTGATCTACACTGGAGGAATATTACACTGATACTGGAGTTATGATCAGATAATGAGCAGAAGCACTATATATTCACACAGAGAACAGCTGATCTACACTGAGGAATATTACACTGATACTGGAGTTATGATCAGATAATGAACAGAAGCACTATATATTCACACAGAGAACAGCTGATCTACACTGGAGGAATATTACACTGATACTGGAGTTATGATCAGATAATGAACAGAAGCACTATATATTCACACAGAGAACAGCTGATCTACACTGGAGGAATATTACACTGATACTGGAGTTATGATCAGATAATGAACAGAAGCACTATATATTCACACAGAGAACAGCTGATCTACACTGAGGAATATTACACTGATACTGGAGTTATGATCAGATAATGAACAGAAGCACTATATATTCACACAGAGAACAGCTGATCTACACTGGAGGAATATTACACTGATACTGGAGTTATGATCTGAACAGAAGCACTATATATTCACACAGAGAACAGCTGATCTACACTGAGGAATATTACACTGATACTGGAGTTATGATCAGATAATGAACAGAAGCACTATATATTCACACAGAGAACAGCTGATCTACACTGGAGGAATATTACACTGATACTGGAGTTATGATCAGATAATGAACAGAAGCACTATATATTCACACAGAGAACAGCTGATCTACACTGGAGGAATATTACACTGATACTGGAGTTATGATCTGATAATGAACAGAAGCACTATATATTCACACAGAGAACAGCTGATCTACACTGGAGGAATATTACACTGATACTGGAGTTATGATCAGATAATGAACAGAAGCACTATATATTCACACAGAGAACAGCTGATCTACACTGGAGGAATATTACACTGATACTGGAGTTATGATCTGATAATGAACAGAAGCACTATATATTCACACAGAGAACAGCTGATCTACACTGAGGAATATTACACTGATACTGGAGTTATGATCAGATAATGAACAGAAGCACTATATATTCACACAGAGAACAGCTGATCTACACTGGAGGAATATTACACTGATACTGGAGTTATGATCAGATAATGAACAGAAGCACTATATATTCACACAGAGAACAGCTGATCTACACTGAGGAATATTACACTGATACTGGAGTTATGATCAGATAATGAACAGAAGCACTATATATTCACACAGAGAACAGCTGATCTACACTGAGGAATATTACACTGATACTGGAGTTATGATCAGATAATGAGCAGAAGCACTATATATTCACACAGAGAACAGCTGATCTACACTGAGGAATATTACACTGATACTGGAGTTATGACCAGATAATGAACAGAAGCACTATATATTCACACAGAGAACAGCTGATCTACACTGGAGGAATATTACACTGATACTGGAGTTATGATCAGATAATGAACAGAAGCGCTATATATTCACACAGAGAACAGCTGATCTACACTGAGGAATATTACACTGATACTGGAGTTATGATCAGATAATGAGCAGAAGCACTATATATTCACACAGAGAACAGCCGATCTACACTGGAGGAATATTACACTGATACTGGAGTTATGATCAGATAATGAACAGAAGCACTATATATTCACACAGAGAACAGCTGATCTACACTGAGGAATATTACACTGATACTGGAGTTATGATCAGATAATGAACAGAAGCACTATATATTCACACAGAGAACAGCCGATCTACACTGAGGAATATTACACTGATACTGGAGTTAGGATCAGATAATGAACAGAAGCACTATATATTCACACAGAGAACAGCTGATCTACACTGAGGAATATTACACTGATACTGGAGTTATGATCAGATAATGAACAGAAGCACTATATATTCACACAGAGAACAGCTGATCTACACTGAGGAATATTACACTGATACTGGAGTTATGATCAGATAATGAACAGAAGCACTATATATTCACACAGAGAACAGCTGATCTACACTGAGGAATATTACACTGATACTGGAGTTATGATCAGATAATGAACAGAAGCACTATATATTCACACAGAGAACAGCTGATCTACACTGAGGAATATTACACTGATACTGGAGTTATGATCAGATAATGAACAGAAGCACTATATATTCACACAGAGAACAGCTGATCTACACTGAGGAATATTACACTGATACTGGAGTTATGATCAGATAATGAACAGAAGCACTATATATTCACACAGAGAACAGCCGATCTACACTGGAGGAATATTACACTGATACTGGAGTTATGATCAGATAATGAGCAGAAGCACTATATATTCACACAGAGAACAGCTGATCTACACTGGAGGAATATTACACTGATACTGGAGTTATGATCAGATAATGAACAGAAGCACTATATATTCACACAGAGAACAGCTGATCTACACTGGAGGAATATTACACTGATACTGGAGTTATGATCAGATAATGAACAGAAGCACTATATATTCACACAGAGAACAGCTGATCTACACTGGGGAATATTACACTGATACTGGAGTTATGATCAGATAATGAACAGAAGCACTATATATTCACACAGAGAACAGCCGATCTACACTGGAGGAATATTACACTGATACTGGAGTTATGATCAGATAATGAGCAGAAGCACTATATATTCACACAGAGAACAGCTGATCTACACTGGAGGAATATTACACTGATACTGGAGTTAGGATCAGATAATGAACAGAAGCACTATATATTCACACAGAGAACAGCTGATCTACACTGGAGGAATATTACACTGATACTGGAGTTATGATCAGATAATGAACAGAAGCACTATATATTCACACAGAGAACAGATGATCTACACTGGAGGAATATTACACTGATACTGGAGTTATGATCAGATAATGAGCAGAAGCGCTATATATTCACACAGAGAACAGCTGATCTACACTGGAGGAATATTACACTGATACTGGAGTTATGATCAGATAATGAGCAGAAGCACTATATATTCACACAGAGAACAGCTGATCTACACTGGAGGAATATTACACTGATACTGGAGTTATGATCAGATAATGAACAGAAGCACTATATATTCACACAGAGAACAGCTGATCCACACTGGAGGAATATTACACTGATACTGGAGTTATGATCAGATAATGAACAGAAGCACTATATATTCACACAGAGAACAGCTGATCTACACTGGAGGAATATTACACTGATACTGGAGTTATGATCAGATAATGAACAGAAGCGCTATATATTCACACAGAGAACAGCTGATCTACACTGGAGGAATATTACACTGATACTGGAGTTATGATCAGATAATGAGCAGAAGCACTATATATTCACACAGAGAACAGCTGATCTACACTGGAGGAATATTACACTGATACTGGAGTTATGATCAGATAATGAACAGAAGCACTATATATTCACACACAGAGAACAGCTGATCTACACTGGAGGAATATTACACTGATACTGGAGTTATGATCAGATAATGAACAGAAGCACTATATATTCACACAGAGAACAGCTGATCTACACTGGAGGAATATTACACTGATACTGGAGTTATGATCAGATAATGAACAGAAGCACTATATATTCACACAGAGAACAGCTGATCTACACTGGAGGAATATTACACTGATACTGGAGTTATGATCAGATAATGAACAGAAGCGCTATATATTCACACAGAGAACAGCTGATCTACACTGAGGAATATTACACTGATACTGGAGTTATGATCAGATAATGAACAGAAGCACTATATATTCACACAGAGAACAGTTGATCTACACTGAGGAATATTACACTGATACTGGAGTTATGATCAGATAATGAACAGAAGCGCCATATATTCACACAGAGAACAGCTGATCTACACTGGAGGAATATTACACTGATACTGGAGTTATGATCAGATAATGAACAGAAGCGCTATATATTCACACAGAGAACAGCTGATCTACACTGAGGAATATTACACTGATACTGGAGTTATGATCAGATAATGAACAGAAGCACTATATATTCACACAGAGAACAGTTGATCTACACTGAGGAATATTACACTGATACTGGAGTTATGATCAGATAATGAACAGAAGCACTATATATTCACACAGAGAACAGCTGATCTACACTGGAGGAATATTACACTGATACTGGAGTTATGATCAGATAATGAACAGAAGCACTATATATTCACACAGAGAACAGCTGATCTACACTGGAGGAATATTACACTGATACTGGAGTTATGATCAGATAATGAACAGAAGCACTATATATTCACACAGAGAACAGCTGATCTACACTGGAGGAATATTACACTGATACTGGAGTTATGATCAGATAATGAACAGAAGCACTATATATTCACACAGAGAACAGCTGATCTACACTGGAGGAATATTACACTGATACTGGAGTTATGATCAGATAATGAACAGAAGCACTATATATTCACACAGAGAACAGCTGATCTACACTGGAGGAATATTACACTGATACTGGAGTTATGATCAGATAATGAACAGAAGCACTCATATATATTCACACAGAGAACAGCTGATCCACACTGAGGAATATTACACTGATACTGGAGTTATGATCAGATAATGAACAGAAGCACTATATATTCACACAGAGAACAGCTGATCTACACTGAGGAATATTACACTGATACTGGAGTTATGATCAGATAATGAACAGAAGCACTATATATTCACACAGAGAACAGCTGATCTACACTGAGGAATATTACACTGATACTGGAGTTATGATCAGATACTGAACAGAAGCTATATATTCACACAGAGAACAGCTGATCTAAACTGGAGGAATATTACACTGATACTGGAGTTATGATCAGATACTGAGCAGAAGCACTATATATTCACACAGAGAACAGCTGATCCACACTGAGGAATATTACACTGATACTGGAGTTATGATCAGATAATGAACAGAAGCACTATATATTCACACAGAGAACAGCTGATCTACACTGAGGAATATTACACTGATACTGGAGTTATGATCAGATAATGAACAGAAGCACTATATATTCACACAGAGAACAGCTGATCTACACTGGAGGAATATTACACTGATACTGGAGTTATGATCAGATACTGAACAGAAGCACTATATATTCACACAGAGAACAGCTGATCTACACTGGAGGAATATTACACTGATACTGGAGTTATGATCAGATAGTGAACAGAAGCACTATATATTCACACAGAGAACAGCTGATCCACACTGAGGAATATTACACTGATACTGGAGTTATGATCAGATAATGAACAGAAGCACTATATATTCACACAGAGAACAGCTGATCTACACTGAGGAATATTACACTGATACTGGAGTTATGATCAGATAATGAACAGAAGCACTATATATTCACACAGAGAACAGCTGATCTACACTGAGGAATATTACACTGATACTGGAGTTATGATCAGATACTGAACAGAAGCACTATATATTCACACAGAGAACAGCTGATCCACACTGAGGAATATTACACTGATACTGGAGTTATAATCAGATAATGAACAGAAGCACTATATATTCACACAGAGAACAGCTGATCTACACTGAGGAATATTACACTGATACTGGAGTTATGATCAGATAATGAACAGAAGCACTATATATTCACACAGAGAACAGCCGATCTACACTGAGGAATATTACACTGATACTGGAGTTATGATCAGATACTGAACAGAAGCACTATATATTCACACAGAGAACAGCTGATCTACAATGGAGGAATATTACACTGATACTGGAGTTATGATCAGATAATGAACAGAAGCGCTATATATTCACACAGAGAACAGCTGATCTACACTGGAGGAATATTACACTGATACTGGAGTTATGATCAGATAATGAACAGAAGCACTATATATTCACACAGAGAACAGCTGATCTACACTGGAGGAATATTACACTGATACTGGAGTTATGATCAGATAATGAACAGAAGCACTATATATTCACACAGAGAACAGCTGATCTACACTGGAGGAATATTACACTGATACTGGAGTTATGATCAGATAATGAACAGAAGCACTATATATTCACACAGAGAACAGCTGATCTACACTGAGGAATATTACACTGATACTGGAGTTATGATCAGATAATGAACAGAAGCACTATATATTCACACAGAGAACAGCTGATCTACACTGGAGGAATATTACACTGATACTGGAGTTATGATCAGATAATGAACTGAAGCACTATATATTCACACAGAGAACAGCTGATCTACACTGGAGGAATATTACACTGATACTGGAGTTATGATCAGATAATGAACAGAAGCACTATATATTCACACAGAGAACAGCTGATCTACACTGAGGAATATTACACTGATACTGGAGTTATGATCAGATAATGAACTGAAGCACTATATATTCACACAGAGAACAGCTGATCTACACTGGAGGAATATTACACTGATACTGGAGTTATGATCAGATAATGAACAGAAGCACTATATATTCACACAGAGAACAGCTGATCTACACTGAGGAATATTACACTGATACTGGAGTTATGATCAGATAATGAACAGAAGCACTATATATTCACACAGAGAACAGCTGATCTACACTGGAGGAATATTACACTGATACTGGAGTTATGATCAGATAATGAACAGAAGCACTATATATTCACACAGAGAACAGCTGATCTACACTGAGGAATATTACACTGATCTGAAACGAGATCTGTCCGTCTGCCACCTAGAGGACACAAGAGTGTTCATGCTCTGATGCACCTTCAGCACCTGTGTGAGTGTGTGTGCGTGCGTGCGTGTGTGTCCTTGTTTGTAATACATTGTGGGGACCAGCCAGCGGTTCAAAAGGCTTATAAATTACACAGGATGAGTTTTTTTGAGAAAGTAAACATGCAGAGTGTGATAGTGAACCTGATAGTGATTTGTGTCTGTGTGTGTGTGTGAGAGAGAAAGAGAGAGAGTGTGTGTGTGCATGTGTGTGTGAGAGAGTTTATGTCCATGTGTGTGTGCGTGTGTGCGTTTGCATGTGTGTGTGTGTATCTGTGAGGGTGAGAGAGAGAGAGAGAGAGAGAGAGAGAGTGTGTGTGCATGTGTGTGTGAGAGAGTTTATGTCCATGTGTGTGTGCGTTTGCATGTGTGTGTGTATCTTTGAGAGAGAGAGAGAGAGAGAGAGAGAGAGAGAGAGAGAGAGAGAGAGAGAGAGCGTGTGTAAAATGTACTAAATTGTTATCAATGTCAGACAAAAATCTGCTCAAAAAAAGGGAGAGAAACAGTATTTGTGTGTTTGCTGCCACCCAGTGGCCACAGTAACCCGGCGCAGCCTAAGAAAGGTCTTGTAACCAGCATGTTCAGCTGAACATTGATAAAGAACTTCCTCTCAAGCAGGGCCGTCCTGAGGGGGAAATTTACCTGGAACTTTATTTAGACCCTGCGGTTGAAACACACTGAGTACCTCCCCAAAGTCACTAGTTCCTAGGGAAAGCTCCCGCAGTGGAAACACGGGTTTAGAGTCACAGTTCAGTGAGCGCTTCTCTCTCCATCACAGCGACGGGCTTCTGTTTCTGTTGATGGAGAGGCTGAATCTTTACCTCTGACCTCGACTGTAACTCATGCATAAGTGAGTGCGAATGGAGAGCAAAATAACAACACTCAATATGTGCAGGGCTTTTAACTTCCAAAGAATAAAACATTCATGAGAATAACCTTTCAACCAAGGGCTTTCTTTAAAGAGCTGTCCACATCCTCATCCCACTGCATCTCCTTCCCGCAGTTAAGTAACCCAAATCTGATGAATGTGTGTGGAGAGGACCAACCTGCACAAACTTGTTGGCACTGGCCAGAGCTGGGGAGGAAGAGACTTCCCTGATAGCATTTGGCTAATGCTTGTCTGCACACCTTTAGGGCTAGAGCAATGACATCCCTCACCAGTGGCTGTGATATAAGACTGAAGAGCACGGCCTGGACACAGTCTATGAAGATTCATTCTGCCTTTTTGAGGCCAAAAAGCTTCAAGAGTAACTCTTGGAGAATGGAAGCTTAGGCAGGTAATCAGGATGAGGATGGCAAGATTGCTTTCACCATGGGGCAAAGTCTAAGCAAGAATGCAAGGTCGACAGAGCTTGGAAATCCCCAGTTCTCTTTGCTGAAGTGAATTTTTGTCAGGCGCTGACCCCTTTTACTGAGGCACGTGCCCCAGTAAAATCTCAAGCTTCAATTTTAACATTTTATTATATTTGTCAATGTATTTTGATTGATAATCCCGCAAAATAAGAAAATAATACAGATAATCTTATTTTAACTCAACAGATTTTTTTGTACAAAGCAGAAAAGAGATGAGTTTGAGGGAGGTTAAAATAAAGCCTGTGGTAAACATAAGTGGACAATACTTTGACGTTTTATTCACACACTCACACCCCAAACTGCCTTATCTAACAGTTAGTTAGGCCCACGTTTTTTAAAGAATTATCATATTAACTACTTCAAAATTTGCGCTTTTTCTATAGGTGTGTGTAATTTATGTCACTGACACGGGCATAAAGTTGGATTGACGTTGGATGGTTGATAGTCGCAAATTTAGGGACGTCTCTAAAGTTGCATACGAAAGTATACACGTTTCTAACTTCAACAGGTGTCAGTTATGATGCACACCTTTTAATTGTGTTTTATATTTATTCAAATAAACTGTCAAATCATGTGTAAATATTGCTGTTTTTTCACTACTCTATGGAATCATACAGAATATGCCTTTCTATGTCACGAACAGAGTTCAACAGAGCTCAAAAAGTTGACTATCTTCAGTTTTTATTTCTATTATGACATACACTTACCTAAAGGATTATTAGGAACATCTGTTCAATTTCTCATTAATGCAATTATCTAATCAACCAATCACATGGCAGTTGCTTCAATGCATTTAGGGGTGTGGTCCTGGTCAAGACAATCTCCTGAACTCCAAACTGAATGTCAGAATGGGAAAGAAAGGGGATTTAAGACATTTTGAGCGTGGCATGGTTGTTGGTGCCAGACGGGCCGGTCTGAGTATTTCACAATCTGCTCAGTTACTGGGATTTTAACACACAACCATTTCTAGGGTTTACAAAGAATGGTGTGAAAAGGGAAAAACATCCAGTATGCGGCAGTCCTGTGGGAGAAAATGCCTTGTTGATGCTAGAGGTCAGAGGAGAATGGGCCGACTGATTCAAGCTGATAGAAGAGCAACTTTGACTGAAATAACCACTCGTTACAACCGAGGTATGCAGCAAAGCATTTGTGAAGCCACAACACACACAACCTTGAGGCGGATGGGCTACAACAGCAGAAGACCCCACCGGGTACCACTCATCTCCACTACAAATAGGAAAAAGAGGCTACAGTTTGCACGAGCTCTATGACCAGCATGTGCCCATCCTCTGATGGCTACTTCCAGCAGGATAATGCACCATGTCACAAAGCTCCAATCATTTCAAATTGGTTTCTTGAACATGACAATGAGTTCACTGAACTAAAATGGCCCCCACAGTCACCAGATCTCAACCCAATAGAGCATCTTTGGGATGTGGTGGAACGGGAGCTTCGTGCCCTGGATGTGCATCCCACAAATCTCCATCAACTGCAAGATGCTATCCTATCAATATGGACCAACATTTCTAAAGAATGCTTTCAGCACCTTGTTGAATCAATGCCACGTAGAATTAAGGCAGTTCTGAAGGTGAAAGGGGGTCAAACACAGTATTAGTGTGTGCTCCTAATAATCCTTTAGGTGAGTGTATATTCTCATTATTCTCATCTGCAGTCATTCCATCATTCATTCTATGCCTTTGCCTATTCCGATGATCCCAGACAGTAGTGGAAAACAAAGCATTCCCCAGTTTCCCAGCCAAGTTACCACTGGGGTACACTGTCAGAAAAAAAGGTACATTGCTGTCACTGGGGCGGTACCCTAGGTACAAAACCGAAAAGGTACTAATATGCACCTTTAAGGTACTAATATGTACCATTTAGGGGTGAGTAAGGTACAATGATGTACCTTTTCACTTTTGTACCTTAGGGTACCGCCCCAGTGACAGCACTGTACCTTTTTTTCTGAGAGTGTAGTAGCTTGAGTTATGTAATCAGATTACTTTTTCAAGTAACTAGTAAAGTAACACATTACTTTTAAAATGTACAACAAAATATCAGTTACTTTTTCACATTTATGTGACTGACGTGTCCTGTCCCCATGTTGAGAGAAATCAAGAGTAAGTGCAGCAGCGTTGTGTGTAAACATGAGGGTTATTGTAGTTCTAGACTAAATGTGAGCATTAACTATCGCACTTGCTTGAAAAAGATTCATTATTCCTCAAAATGAATAAATTTGCAAAATCAATGCAAAATCTGAATACTATGCAAACCTCAGATAATTAAATACTAAATAAAGCAAATATTTGTATGCATTTAATCTCACTTTGTTGACTTTTGTCTTGCTGCTGCTGACCTTCAATGATCCAGATAAACCATGAGCAAAAATCACTTTATATTTTTTGTTATTATTGGTGAACTCCTGCATCATATTCTTCTGTTATCCAGAATGGCAGCACAGCTGAAAGATTTGTTTGCAGCGCCCTCTACTGTACACCCATGAATTTGCATTTCCTTCAGCCTGAGGCTTATTATTTCAATTTAGGCGTGAAAGGTTTAGGTGTTTACATACTGTATGCACAAAAATAGAAGAAGAAGAAAAAAGCCCAGGCCAGGTGAGAAAAAGTAATGCAAAAGTAAAAATGCATTACTTTTCTTAAAAAGTAATTAAGTGACCCAGTTAGTTACTTTTCAAGGGACTAACGCAATATTATAATGCATTACTTTTCAAAGTAACTTTCCCCAACACTGATCACTGGTTCCCTGGAGATTTTCTTATGGGTGTTTTTTAATTTATATGTATAATAAAGCCTTTGGTAAACATTACTTGACTATACTTTGATGTTTTTGACTGGCATGAAGTTGGCTTGGCGTTGAATGTTCGCAATTGCAAATTTAGGGACCGTCTCTAAAGTTACATTCAACATTTGTATACAAGTTTCTAACTCCAACAGCATTTGAAGATAATGACTTACAGTCATACAACCAGCTGTAGTGTTCATCTATGTGTCAGCAATAACCTTGAACTTTCAAAACGTGTAACTATTGCTGTATTATTTTAGAATATATATATATATACTCTTGGCTGTTGTTGTAATTGTAAATTCTTGAAAAATATTTAATTAGTCATTAATATCATTGTGCTATCTAGAAGAATGCAAATCTGCAAGAAAGTAATATGCCTTTTATGCCATAAAACATAGAATGTCGAGAATGTTCATGTACAGTATGTAGAAGATACTAAATATTTTCATAAATAGACCTATTAATATCTCTACACGTATACCTTTCCCAGCACTTGTTGCCATGTAGGAATAGTGGGCTAAGTGAGACAATTTGAATGGTGCATTGTGTGGCACACTTCTCGCATGCGGCAGGCTTTCAGGACAAAAAGTACCGTATATACCCAAATATAAGACAAGGTTTTTGTCCTAAAAATAGGTTGAAAAATGGGGGGTCATCTTATATTCGTGATAAATCACAGGGGGAAAGGGAGTAAGCAGAGGGAAACAGTAGAGGCGACAAACACGATAGGTTACGTAATTAGTGACTGTTTACATGCACACCAGTAAGCTTTCAAGACAAAAAGTAAGGGGCCTGTGCCCCAGTAGAGCTTTATGTCTAGCAACGCCCCTGCTCTAGAGGTTCAAAGCTTGACCCATGAAGGAACTTTGATTCTAACTCTCAGTTTGCTGGCACCACAAATGAAGCTGGCAATCAGAGGGTGTTTCCCGACTGATGAGCGTGAAGCACTGAAGCAACTAGGCAGTGGACTGGGTCCACTTGATGTGGAGTACACCACCTCTCAAAGACACCACATTTAGTGGCATAGATTCTTCTTCTGGAGGGAGCCCTATCACTGAAAACCCAGTCCCTCAACTGGTACCTTTCAGGGGCCAGACATGAAGGTTTCACAACTCAAAATATTGTCTCCTGTGCTTGCGACAGAAGGTCCTGTTCGGTATCTCCCAGGGCGAGCCGTGAGGAGGGATATGATCTGTGAGAACCAAACTTGATTCAGCCAACGCGGCGCTATCATTAAGAGGAAAGACCTTTATTGGCTAACTTTGGGGGCTGTAATGCTATTCCATGCATGCTGAGCTTTGTACACTGTTAAAGACTTGGACTCCCATGCTAAAAAAAATAAGTTGGACGTTTGATGGAGTATTTCTGTGCCAAAAAAGATTTTCACTATTCCCATAATCATCGATCAAATCAGGTCTATCGTTCCTTCTCACAGGAAGTTCCTGAGGTTTGCTTTCGGGGGGCGAAGCATCATCGAGTGCTTCAGTTCGGCCTAGCTCTCGTCCCGTTGCACGTTGACGAAGTGTAAGGAGGCAGCTCTGGCTCCACTGAGTCTCCAGGGCATTCGTGTACTGAACTATATCATCTTGGCCCAGTCGTGAGAAATGGCAGTTCGGCATCGAGATGTTGTCCTTGGCCACATTCAGAGCTTGGGGTTGAGACTCAAAAGAGTGTGTTGATGCCTTCCCAGAGAACCGCGATCCTGGGAGTAGTGTAGGAATCGACTACGATGCAATTGTCTCCTGCACATATCGAGTCTATACGGGCGATGGTCTCCAGAATGGTGCTATGCAGATTTGCGCATCAGATCCTCCTGTGTTCCCAGGGGGAACTGTCGTCTCTCAGAACGATGTATATCCCCTGGGACCAGAATCAGGGAGCAGACCATCTGTCGAGGCAGGGGTTGAGGCCCAGGGAGTGGAGACTTCACCCCGAGGTGCTGAAATACATATGTGAGAGGTTCGGCCCATTGGAAGTGGATCTACTCGCTTCTCGAGAGACGACCCACTGTCCACTGTGGTTCTCCCTCACGCCTCCAGCCCCACTGGGGTTGGATACCATGGTACAGACGTGGCCGAGGCTACATCTGAATGCATTTCCTCAGATCGCTCTGCTCCAGGGAGTCCTGGAGAGGGACTGTCAAGATGGAGTCGGCCTACTTCTAGTAGCTCCGTACTGGCCAGCCCGAGTGTATTTCTCAGACATCATGGCACTGCTGGCAGGCCTTCCATGGCAGATCCCTCAACAAGCGATAGGACTGTGCAAGCATAAGCGGTGTTGATGGTTGATCTCCTCCATCTGTGTTTGATCATTGCTCTGAATGCAGTCTTTTCTCAGCTTTTTGTTCAAAATGTTTTTATTTTTTTATTTTATGAAACGTACCCATATTCAAGTGTTGATAAAAAAGGAATGCATGAAGTGTGCATTTTGTTTAAAAGCAGAGGGTCTGCTCTTTGATACATTGCATGCTCAGAAATTCATACAACAAAATATTATATGGGCCAATACATTTTTGAATGATCAAAAACCCAAGCGCTGGCGGGAAAGAGTTAATAATAATGTACCAGCTGACAATTTTCATTAGTTGAGAATTTGAAGTGAATTGAATCAAAATCATATCATAAGAAAACAAAGAAAATCCACAAAACCAAGAAAATTAACCAAGATTATGTGATGTTTATGTGTTTGTGTCACCAATTGACAACATAATTCTGTCATTTCAGGCATTTTTCAGATTTTACAAGATGTCCAGATTTCAAACTGAAAAAATGTAAGTGTACTTAAAATGTTGTCGCCTTTTGCTGTCTGCAACTTCCAGTTTAATATGAGTAATAAGGTAACACTTTACAATACGGGTGCACTAATATGCATTAATTCATGCTTAACTAATGCACAGATAATCATGAGTTAAAGTGTTACTAATGGTTAACTAACCCATTTATTAATGATTACTGCATCAGCAACTAATGAAGATTCAACATGATTAATAGATTAAGTAATCATTAAATTGTTAATGATTACTTATTCTAGTCATGTGCCCCAACAAGTAAAGTCATACCATAATGACACATCTGTAAATCATTAGCTAATGATTAATTAAAGCAGAAAACTGGAAGTTGAAATGCATGGCTTTGACCCGTTGTGGTAATTAACACATTAATTTACATTATTAGTTCATAAAATATGTTATTAAGGAATTAATACATTATGACACATTTAACTGATAACAATGTAATGATTACTTAATCTATTAATCATGTCGAATCTTCATTAGTTGCTGATGCAGTAATCATTAATAAATGGGTTAGTTAACCATTAGTAACACATTAACTCATGATTATCTGTGCATTAGTTAAGCATGAATTAATGCATATTAGTGCACCCGTATTGTAAAGTGTTACCAGTAATTAAAGTTAGACACAAGCTATTGACAGTTTTCACTTTTTTCTAGTTTTGGCATTGACATATTTGAATAAGTTTTACTCGCCCAAGTTAAAGTCACCATGAAATCCAATCAGATCCCCACAGACACACTCAAGCCCCGCCCACATCTGTTCTTGTTTGAGAAGCGCTTCACTCGATATACGGCACTATAGAGAAGAACAGACCAGCGCAGATTCCCTTTCATGATGACTTTAATAAGTACAGATGCACAGAAGGTCAGATCTCCAGAAATATGACTGTCCATTACAGATGATGAATGACCTCTGCTGTGTTGTTTGTGGTTTGTTGCATTTTCACCACTAATTCCTCATCGATTTTAAGTTGTTTAATGTATGAGACAGGAAAGATAATTGAAGTATTCTGTAAATTATTTGCTCTGTGATGATTAAATGATCATTAAATGGTCGTTGCTATATATGTTCACTGCATTAATATTAATTCAGACAGTAGTGTTGAATGCACCATAAACATGTGCAGGTTAGTTTCGCTCCATGTCAGTAGATGGCAGTAAAGCACTGTGTGTGTGTGTGTGTGTGTGTGTGTGTGTGTGTGTGTGTGTGTGTGTGTGTGTGTGTGGTGCTGATGCTGCTCAGCTCTGGTTCTCCACTGGTCATTTTGAGATAAACACACTGGGGTTTATCAGGTCTGTGAAGAAGCCTCGTTCTGGTCAGCAGAGCATTTTAATTAGAGTGTCAGCATATTTAAATCTGTGCATGAATAATTAACTCAGTCCTGTCCACCCACTCACCAAACGGCAGAGGCTGATATTTGTAGTGGCAGATTTGATCAAAAACAGGTTAATTTGGGATTTGTGGTGGATTGGGAATGCGAGAGAGTCTTTTTATTTAATTGAGGGCAATGTGGATGAGGTTCAGCATACAAATATAGAGCGTTTCCCTCTCATGTTCTTGCATTGTTGCTCTGATTTAATTTGAATCTTTATTCTTATCTCATATTCCCTGTAGGCCTAAAGCATTTAGTATACATGTGTCTGTGAATGCATATTAATGTACATCTGAACTGCAGTGCAGAGAAATAAGCATGTATGCTTCTGCACACAGCAATAATAATAACAGCACAGGAAAACACAACAGAAACGAGTGCATGTTTTTAGCTCCGGGTCTGAGGGGCGTGTCTCCGTGACGTCACCGGCCCCGTCTGTATAAGCTCCGGGTCTGAGGGGCGTGTCTCCGTGACGTCACCGGCCCCGTCTGTATAAGCTCCGGGTCTGAGGGGCGTGTCTCCGTGACGTCATCGGCTCCTGCATCATTATAAGAGTCTGGAGTGACAGGCATCATGGCTCCTCCAGTGGAGACACACACAGTCATGTGATGATTTATCACCTTCAGTTCTCAACTCAAATATTTTTTTCTTCCTGGAGGCAATTTTAAAAGAGCAGGTAAGAGCCAATATTATCTATAATATAATTAATCTTGCATGGTTGAAACAAATAATGTATTTAAGATTTGAATAGAAAACCTAATCTAAGAACATTTAAAGAACACATTCAGAATTTTTTTTTTTAAATTAATATTAATTTTAGATGGAAGTGTTGAGACATTTACATAACTATATCAGTTTATAATCATATCGTACATTTACATTTATTAATCCAGCCGATGCTTTTATCCAAAGAGACTTAGATGAGTTTCAGACATGCTTAGAGTCTCATAGAAGATAAAAGGAAAGTGAAAGGATAGATTTTGTATGATATCTGTGTGTTTAATAATATATTTTTATCATCTGGAATAGCTTGCATTAATATAAAATGCACAATCTGTATTTAATGTTATTTTACCCTTGATGTTTAAAATATTGTAAAATGTTTGACGCCCTCTATTGGACAGGTGCTCAGTTCTGCAACACAACATTGCTTGCATTATTATTATTATTAATATGTAATGCATGTGATAAAAGAGCAGGATGTTTTGTAAATGCATCAGTGTGTTCTTATGGCGGGGCGAGAGCTGTAGTCAGGAAGAGTGCAGAGCGGCAGTGTGTAATTTAGCATAGCTCGAGCTGTTTTAGTTGCTTTTGTTGTGTGTTTTGAGCTCAAATCTCTTCTGACTGAAGCGCACACATCCCGCTGTTTATTTT
>CM040924.1:30568543-30636043 GCA_023029165.1 Gobiocypris rarus | reverse complement strand
GAGGGCTCATTTGGGCTTCTTTGGGGCAGAGGAAAGCTCCTAAATGAAGAACAGGAACTTGCTATTGTCATCATGATGATCGCTGATAATGAAATAAAACTGAAGGGCATCCCATAAAGATACTCTGAGACGGGTCATTCAGTTTCTGTATTGAATTTCTGCAGCAAAAGAAACAAAATGCATGCATTTACTAAATCTAACAAAACAAAAATGTAGAGAGTCTTCAAAAGACACAATCTATGATCAATAAAATGTGCTGTCTATTGTATAAGGGCAGACCTGACACATCAAATCCTGCAGTTTCTGTAATTCCATCAGTGTTAGTGTTTTTATGATTGACGTGATGTTTCTGTTGGAGGAGAATATGTGTGAGGGTTTTGGTAGACATGTGTATTGTGTTTGTCAATTATTGTATTTTGAAAATTAGTGTTGGAGTTTAGTTTACAATGTGTGATTTTGAGCTTGAAATTAACCGTTTTGCCAATTGTGTGATGTAGGTGTGTCGGTGCGTTAAGAGTTTAGGAAATTTGTTAAAAGTATTGAAAAAATTGTCATAGCGATTGTAAAAAACTGTAATAGGGAGCCAGTGCAGTGTTGACAGAACCGGGCTAATGTGTTCATACTTCCTGGTTCTAGTAAGAACTCGAGCTGCTGCGTTTTGGACCAGCTGGAGTTTGTTTATTAGGCGAGCGGGGCAACCACCCAGTAGAGCATTACAATAATCTAGCCTTGAGCTCATGAACACATGTATTAACTGTTCAGCATTTTGCATTGAGAGCATGTGACGTACTTTAGATATATTTTTAAGATGGTAGAATGCAGTTTTACAGATGCTAGAAACATGGCTTTCAAACGAGAGATTGGTATCAAAGAGCACACCCAGGTTCCTCACTGACGACGAGGACTTGACAGAGCAGTCATCGAGGGTTAGACAGTGTTCTAGCCCACATGAAAAAATACTATAGTATATTATAGTAAAACGACTCTAGTAAATACTATAGTGTTTTTGAACCATTAAATATACTACAGTAAATTAACAAAGTGTAGTAAATACTATAATATACTACAATTTACTGTAGTATATTTACTGTAGTATGGTTCAAAAACACTATAGTATTTACTAGAGTGATTTTACTGTAATTTTACTATAATACACTATAGTATTTTGTCATGTGGAAGGTTACTACTTGTGGAGCTTTTTTGTACTTACTTGAACTTACATAAGGTTAATTCAATGCCATTTAGTTAAATCAGGTTAACATTCTTAATTTTGTCCAAAACTATTAAGTTTAATTATTCTAAAATGAATATAAAAAAATCCAAAACAAGTAATCCAGTTCAATTGATTATTTTTATTTAGTGAAATACTATTTTTCCAACATTTAAAAACCTTTTACATGATCTTAGTGGCTAGAAGATGGTGTTGTTGAACCCATGACATGCCCAAAGTTGTTGTTTTTATTATTAAAACATCTTTAACAGATATCAGCAGGTCCTCACCCCAAGCACACGCTCTACACTTCACCACAGCGCTAACCTCCAGAAACACTAACATAACACACACTTTTAAATACCAACATAACAAAACATTAAGCATTAAAATGTCTCTCTATGTTCTCATCTGGTTAAAAATGCATCAATGGC
The DNA here is from genome assembly GCA_023029165.1 of Gobiocypris rarus. Taxonomy (NCBI): domain Eukaryota; kingdom Metazoa; phylum Chordata; class Actinopteri; order Cypriniformes; family Gobionidae; genus Gobiocypris; species Gobiocypris rarus. The sequence continues at coordinate 30,634,399 of CM040924.1, read as the reverse complement.
ACTTTATTTAAACATTTACTCTCTGAATTCAGCCCCTTTGCAAAGCATGATGGGAAGTGAAAGTCCTGTTTGATTGGGTTACTTGATTGAAACATGTTATTTCAAAATGAAAACATCGTTATGTCAAAGAGTAACGGTTTAACATGAATCAATTACATTTGAACCAGAAACCTGATATAATTGTGTTAGATAAAGATGAATTGCTTAAATAAAGTGAACAGCATCATACTTTTTTTTTAATGTAGCATGTACAGGGAAGTTCACTGTCTTATCCTGTTCTTTCATTGGTTCACATTCATTGTCCTTTATCACGTTTATCAGTTCTGTTTTCTCATTGGTTGTTTTTGTATTTAACCCTGCTCTTCGTGTGTCCGTCAAAAAGGACTGGGGAAAAAATATTTCACTGAAATGAAGCCTGAAGTTTGGTCTCTTTTTTAAGACTACACATAGCAGATTATTGCTGACATATTCAAAAAGTGAACTTTAAAAAAAGCTACAGAATTTTATGTTTATTGTTATGAAAAATGCACAAAAATACTATTTTTAATTTTTATATGAAATACATATTTTCAAAAGCATGTTTTACCCTAAAACTGCTACAAAATCAAAGCCATAAATCTAAGTAATTTTTTCCATTTGAGGTTGATATCTCCAAAAAGAGCTTTCAGTAAGAGTTTGTTTGAGCGCAGTACCAAACGCTTCCACTAGAGGAAATGTAAAGTAACGTAAATGTAAAGGAACTGTGACTACTTTTCCCAGGACGATTTAACCTTTTTCAAATCATGTCCATGATTGTTCACATAACAAGTGCCAAAACCTCTTCCAAGTTTCATATCACTCTGATGAAGTAAAAAATTTGAGGAAAATAAAAAGCCAGAGGGTTACGCCTCATGTTTGCCATGTTTCTGGGTTGTGTATTGAAGTTTCAGTTTACTGTCACTGTTGAAAATAAAAGAACACCTTCACCTTCACCATCATTGGGCCTTTCCATCATTCTGTAGCAGATGTGTAATCTCAGCAGTGATTGTTTCTGAGCCTCACACCCCTGTGTGGACAAGTGTGTAAGTGTGTAACATCGGAGGTATAATCAAATCAAACAGCCACCTTTAAGTAATTATGTAGGCAAACTGATTCTTAGCCATTTAGAATAATTATAGATTGCCTTGCATCCAAAACAGACACATTTTAATGTTCTTTTTTTAACAGGGCTCTGAAGATTGACACGTTATACCCAAGCACCAGAGTGTCAGTTGGGAATGTCGTGGATTTGGAGGTCTTTCCCAGCACTGCTCTTCCTGGTGTACTCGGGAGCAGGAGAGGACGATGATATCCGAGCGGGTATTCGTTTCTGAACCATTTTAAGCAATGTAGTCAGAAGTGTCATTAAAGTCATCATGAAATCAAAGTATTTGAGTATTGCAGTGTTTATTATTAATTATTTATCCATACATATGTAATTTTTTGTGACATATCTATTAATAATAAATATAATAACAAATATAGCTGCAAACCGCAATTATCAGGATTCAAGCGTTTTAAGGCCTTTAAGCACATGCGTAAAACGATATTGTTTTATTTAGCATGCATGTAACCACTTAGATCATAGATGGAAAAGACCATTTACAGCCAATACAGGCAATTTACCACAGGAAACTTACGGTTTTAAAGCTTTTTAACAGTTATAGCGCCACCTATTGCCCGATCTCTCTAAATGTTTGCATGCTTGTTTAGAATCATATGTCAGTTTTCGTTTAGGAGTTATAGGCTTTTGCGTGCACACACATTTTCTAAATGACCCTGTTAGAGCTACCCAAAGGATAAACTTAAACTTTTTTGATAATTATTGATTGAGTCCAGAGAATTGTACTGCATTGGTTTTATCCAGATTGAGCGAAAAACCTAGGACTAGTTTGCAAAAGTATTTTTTACATAATTGCTAATATATAATTAAAGACTTGATTGGCAGCAGTGGTTCTAGAGGCAAAGTTGTTCAGTATGAGGAGATCTATCAAATTATATGAATATTGTGTGGATGTGCACCACGTGATTACAGTGGCATACAACTTGTTAGCGCCACCTAGTGGCCCATTGCTTTCAAAATTCTTACAGACCTCTAGGGCTATGAGTCGAACATGCCCACCGAGTTTCGTTCGATCGGCTTCCGTTAACCTTGTCTAATAGGTGCTCAAACTTCATTGGCCAATGTCCTCATAAACAATCATGGCACCTTGGACAAAGACAGCACATGCCAATCGGACTAATGGTTGGGTGTTTATAGCCATTTTCATGCTTTTTTCTGTTATGGTGCCACCAAGCCACAATTTTTCCACATCACCAAAGATTGAGCCTATACACATGTGTACCGAGTTTGGGGAACATTTCTAATTTCTCGTTCTTGAGTTATAGTCATGTTAGTAAAAGTGGCTCCTTCCACTTCGAACGTCCCAAAGCGACCATGGATAAAAATGTTGACTTTTAGAGAATCCTTCTGCACTGGTTTGGTTTCGATCAGGCGAAAGTAGGTTTAGGTTTATTCAAAATGAAAATGTTTCCAGGCGGAAATGAAATCAGAGATATATATTTTGTCCAACTTGAGCCAAGGAATCCAATGATATAAGGAACTTGAGTACAACAAACGTTATAGGGAGTTATGAGCAATTTCAAACTTTTGAACGCTGTAGCGCCCCCTGTTGTCCAACGGGGGGTGATATCGTGTCAATCTCTCCCCAAATTGAAGACTACCCTCTGGCCAAGTTTCAACTCTCTAAGCCTTACGGCTTGGTCTGCACAATCAGTTTTACGGCAGAAGAAAAATTATAAATTTACATACAATTACAATAGAGTTTCATTTTTTCATGCTTGAAACCCTAAAGAAACATAATGCAACAATGCAATGAGCATAAACTCCAAATCCAAAATGGTATACGGATAAAGCATTGATTAAAAAGTATTATTAAATTTGTTTAATCTAATGAATGCTTTATGCTATTAGAGTATTTGCAACATGCCAACTCCAAGATGTAATTGCATGAAGTAAGTAATTGCCAGATTATCTGTTTTCCATTAATGGCGCTTTCTTAAAGTCATCATGAAAGGGAAGTTGCGCTAGTCTTTTCTTCTCTATAGTGCCGTATATCGAGTGAAACGCTTCTCAAACAAGAGCAAATGTAGGGCGGGGCTTGAGTGTGTCTGTGGGGATCTGATTGGATGGCTGTGGTTTGCTATTGGCTGATCTCATGTGAGGTTGCCCTGTCATCAGAGAAGAGATGAAGTTATTCTGATTCAAGATTATGTACACAATAATGATGTGCACCCATAAATCATTTACAATAAACATTGCAATATTCAATAGAAAACAAGAATTGTCCATTTAGATTTCATGGTGGCTATAACATCAGTTATCGCTGTGGAAATATAATTGTTATTCTTGACAAAATAGTTTGTTTTATTGTTGAATAAACCGTTGAGTCTCCTGTGCAGTTTGAATGAGAAGTAAAGCTTGAGTTCTGTAGGTTGAGATCTTGAGTTCCATCTAGTGCGTTCCAAGCCTTCCATTATAGCGGAACCTCTTTAGATTTTGAACACAATTGGAACACGTCTCTATAGGTGGATGTTTGTCACTCTCTGTGTGGTATTCAGTTCTCGTCCTCGTTCTTCAGGCTGCAGCACGGCTGTTAATGACCTGGTCTACATCATGGACGGCTCCTGGAGCGTGGGAGACGAGGACTTCGAAACGGCCAAGCGCTGGTTGGTCAATGTCACCAGTGGCTTCGACGTGAGTTCACACTACTCACAGGTTGGTGTAGTTCAATACAGTGACACGCCGAGGCTGGAGATCCCTCTCGGTCTCCACACGACCACTCAAGACCTCATTAAAGCCATTGAGGAGATCAGCTATCTGGGTGGAAACACACAGACGGGCCGCGCCATCAAGTTTGCCGTGGATCATGTCTTTGCATCCTCACAGCGAAGCGACGTGAAGAACCGTATTGCAGTGGTGGTGACCGATGGGAAGTCGCAGGACGACGTTATGGACGCCAGCGTTGAGGCGCGAGCGCAGGGGATTAAAGTGTTTGCGGTGGGCGTCGGTACGGAGATCACCACTTCAGAGCTGGTGACCATCGCCAACAAGCCAGAGGGGGATTACGTGCTTTACGCGGAGGACTACACCAACATCGACCGCATCCGTGATGCGATGGAGCAGAAGCTGTGTGAGGGTAAGAGTCACATGCGTGTGAGCAATCCCATAAACATTGAAACTAGTCTTGGCAGTACCAGTCCTCTTCCTGAAATACCGCAGTCCATTCATGCCCAGTGACAAGGAAAGCCACAAAGCGTGTGGGCCAAACCAGCGGCATGATGCCATGGGAGGGAGGAACTGGGAGCAGGACACAGATGTGGCGTGTGCCAACCACAGCGCAGCTGGCAGCTCTGGTTGGCACGGATAGAGTAGTTGTTAATAGTGGCAGGAGTGTGTGTTCTCCAAGCGAGACTAATTACACACATTTACTGTCCATGTCTTCAGTCACCTGGTGGAGTTTGGGTTTCTTTGCCACTGTTGCCTTTGGCTCGTTTAGTTGGGTTTAACCTGTTACCTGTCACGCCTTATTTAGCATACATCTGAACTCGAACAGTTGCAATTCATGATGCTTTGGAATACAGAAATAACTGAAAAATAATAATGATGATTACTAAAATATGTCATAGTGGAAAAAGGCCATACATAAAGCATGTTAAGTGCCCCTGTAAGGCACTCAGGGTCCTCTCACACACCCGGTACAGACACAAGTGTGTTCTGCTAGTTTCAGCCCGACTCAATATTCACGTTCAAATGTTTAAATATCAAATGCACTGGCGCATCTCTTCACCCATGGGCGTCTGGTCTGAACACCAGGTGTGTGTGTGTGTCTGAACACCAGGTGTGTGTGTGTGTCTGAACACCAGGTGTGTGTGTGTGTGTGTGTGTACACCAGGTGTGTTCAGGAGCATTGTTGGAGCGTTGTTATTGTGAGGAACTGAAAACCACAGACCAACACACACCTGCTATAAAGTCAATAGTGCAGTATTTATGTGTTATTTAAAGGGTGTGTTAGTGATATGAGCCTATAGGCTAAACACACACACACACACACACACACACACACACACACACACACACACACACACACACACACACTGCCCATCACAGGAAACATTCTGCATTTTTACTTTCTAAAAAAAACTCATCCTGTGTGATTTAGAAGCCTTTTGAAAAGTGGGGACCGCTGGCTGGACCCCACAATGTACAGTAATACACACACACACACACACACACACACACACACACACACACACACACACACACACACACACACACACACACACACACACACACACACACACACTCTCTGGAGAAGCGTTCAGTCTCTCCTCATGTCAATAGTGAATCCGCTCATGGTGCGGCACATCTGGCTTTTAAAGGGAAAGGGAGATGAGGCTCTGATTGGTTTATTGCACGTTACGCCCAAAACACACCCATGACTCATTAAGAGACGAGGGACGACCCTTATGGACCATGAGTTTCGACTCTCTGTTTGGTGGAATTTTCTGTACAGCATCATGGGTAATGTAGTTTTTCTCGCTGTTCAATGCAATTATTTTAAAACTAAGCAGAATAATGTTGGCTGATGGTTTCAGCAGATGCAAATGTCATTGATTAACAACCTCGTAACTCACAGTCGGTCTGTCTATAAAGGTTTATAAGTTACTGTTAAAAATCATTTTGCCTATGGAGAAAATGAGTTTTTACTTCTGGAACCGACTGTTGTGCTCTATAGTGTCATTATTCAGCTTGAGCCAGTAAAATTAATCAATTATGAATTTGATTCAGCAATAAACAACTCTACAAGTGTCATTTTCTCCTCTGAAAGTTTCAGTGCACTCAAAGTGATTTTACTGAATACTAAGATCTGAGCTCATGGTCTGAAGCTCACGGTGCTGGTGCTCTTAGGGCGTGTCTGTTTCCACTTTTGATAGTTTAACTACGGGAAAACGGTCAGCGCACCCGGCTCATGGTCCAAAAGGGTCGTCCCTCGTCTCTTAATGAGTCATGGGTGTGTGGAGCTGGACGTGAACATGAGAACTGCATCGGACTGAAACTAGCAGAAAACACTTCTGCCTGGAGTCACATTGCGCCGGGTGTATGATAGGGCCCATTGTGTTTGGTTAAGAGACATCCCAGCAAGCAGGTTTGTGTTTAAAAGATGTCTAATAGTCGTCCAAACACAGCCCTGATGTCTAGCCAAAAACACGGCAAAATGTGGGCTGTCAGTGAAAATGTAATAGCCCAAGAATAGACTAGTCATCTAGAACATGAACATGTCAAAGAAATGAAACCAAACACCTTCTAATCAATGTTGACTTTGCTTAAATGATGGAATATCATACAGCTTGTAAGTTATTTTAGCAAAAACGACCAAATTCAAAGATATTTTGGGTTACTCATAGTTGGACTACATCAGGACTATTAGTTAACCGAGATGGGACATGAGAACTAGCAGTGCTCAATTCTGATCAATTATCAAATCTGCCATGATCACAGGCATGATATTTGAAAGTTAAAAAGGGAAGGGTTTTCAGTGAACAAGTCATTGAATGGATTTAGAATATAGAAATATAGCACATGAGTCCGACTGACTAGTTTTGAGGTGCTTTTATTTTGGAGGAGAATATTGTCTTGTTACTTTAGGCTTTAATTGAATGGAAAAGAGCAGGTGGATATTCTTCAAAATCTCTTATTTTGCATTCTACAGAAAAATGTCAGGTTTGGAACATTCAAAAGTAACGTTCCCATGTTTGCAGAATGGAACGTTCCCGTAAGAACAAACATTTTAAAAGATTTAAAAAGAAAAACATAGTTTTGTTTGCTGGGTTTTGCTTCGAAGTATGCATTCAACCATTCCTGGGAATCAGCTGGATTGGACATGATTATCATATTAAGTGCAATCTCATATTGATTGAATGAAAAGTGAGACAGGATTAAAAATAAAATGGATTTACTGGTTTGAAAGCTTAAGATGCAATCCTCCAATCTGTGTGTGGTAATATGTTTGAACTGATGTGTCTCTGCAGAATCTGTCTGTCCCACGCGTATTCCTGTGGCGTCCCGTGATGAGAAAGGCTTTGAGCTGATGTTGGGCATGAAGATCCATCAGAAAGCTCAGAAGATCCAGGGCTCATTACAGTCAGAGGCAGCGTATCTGCTAGATAAGAGCACCGACATCACGGAAAACACAAGGTTTAAACCTAATGATCATTTTCATCATCACAATCGGTATGGGGAAAGTTAAAGTAACGCATCACAGTATCGCATTACTCCCTAAAAAGGTAACTAATTACGTTACTTAGTTACTTTTGATAGAAAGTAATGTAACATGTTGCTTTTTCTCGCTCTCTTCCAGGCCTTGCATGTGTTTAATAACTGAGAAGTTCTTTTTGCAAGTGTTGCCTGTATTACACACACCATCATTTTAAACACATTTAGATTATTATTATATCCTGCTTATGTCTAAGTGCCTACGTTATGGAGAAGAGTTTTAATTCTGTAATTATTAAAAGTTTAAGGAATTTAATTAAACTGAACGGTAACATGCACTACTTTTTTTTTGAAGTAGCTCAAATATTACATTTATAATAATACATATAGCTGCAAACAACAAATATCAGGGTTCAAGCGCTCTAAGGCCTTTAAGCACAAGTGTGTGCTTTATTTATTTATTATTTTTTATTTAGTAAGCCTGTAACCATATAGATCACAGATGGAAAAGACCATTTGCAGCCAATACAGGCAATTTTCCATAGGAAATATATGTTTTATCAAGTTTGAGCAAAAAACCTTGGAATAGTTTGCGAAAGTAGGTTTTTGGAATAATACCCAATATTTAACGAGCGGTTTGATTGACAGCAGCGGCCCTAGAGGTAAAGTTGCTCAGAATGAGGAGTTCTATCATATGTCATTGGCGTGTGCAAACAATCATGTGAGATACAATCCTTTACACACAGGAAAAACACGAAGGTGCCCCCGGTGACCGAGTTCTTTCAAATTTCTCACAGGCCTCTAGGGCCATGAGTCAAACAGACTCAGTGACTTTCATTCCTATTGGCCTTCGTTAACCTTGTCTGACTGCTGTTTGAACTTCATTAGCCGATGACGGCCGTGTTTTTTTAGATACGTGAATGTCCTACATGCACCCCCTTGGACAAAGACATCTCATGCCAGTTTTCAAGTCAATCGGACTGACTGTTGCGTAGCTATAGACGTTTTGATATTTTTTCATTTTATAGCGCCACCATGTGGCCAATCGCACATTCTTTTTCATTCGATCACAGACCGAGCCCATACATAAGTGTACCAAGTTTGGTGAAATTATCTCATTCCGTTCAAGAGGGACAGCCGTTTCAGTAAAAGTGGCCCGCCCGCCCCAGATGTGAATCGAAATTTCAACTTTTTTGATAATTATTGACAATCAGACTCCAGAGAAACATGCTGCACTTGTTTGGTCTGCAACTAACAGTGAAGGGGATATGAGGGATTTCATTCTTTTGAACACTGTAGCACCCCCGTCAGGCCGATCGGGGAACACCATGGCGATTTTGTAGGCGGTGTGAGTAATCATCCCTCTCAAGTCGCTACGACTTACGGTTTGGTCCGATCATTTTCAGGTGAGACTGCTGATCCTTGGAAATTCGAACCCTCAAACGCCTGCCGTGTTTATATACGAGTCGCACGTATTTGAGTCTGAACGAACCCTCAAGCATCGCCCGTGTTTATATACGAGTCGCACGTATTTGAGTCTGAACGAACCCTCAAACGCCCGCCGTGTTTATATACGAGTCGCACGTATTTGAGTCTGAACGAATCCTCAAAGCGCCCGCCGTGTTTATATCTGAGTCGCATGCGTGTTAGAGTCTGAAACGAACCCTCAAGCGCCCGCCGTGTTTATATATGAGTCGCACGTATTTGAGTCTGAACGAACCCTCAAGCGCCCGCCGTGTTTATATATGAGTCGCACATATTTGAGTCTGAGCGAACCCTCAAACGCCCGCCGTGTTTATATACGAGTCGCACGTGTTCGAGTCTGAACGATCCTCAAAGCGCCCGCCGTGTTTATATACGAGTCGCACGTATTTGAGTCTGAACGAACCCTCAAAGCGCCCGCCGTGTTTATATACGAGTCGCACGTATTTGAGTCTGAACGAACCCTCAAAGCGCCCGCCGTGTTTATATATGAGTCGCACATATTTGAGTCTGAACGAACCCTCAAGCGCCCGCCGTGTTTATATACGAGTCGCGCGTATTCGAAGTCTGAGCAGATCCTCAAGCGCCCGCCGTGTTTATATACGAGTCGCACGTATTTGAGTCTGAACGAATCCTCAAATGCCCGCCGTGTTTATATATGAGTCGCACATATTTGAGTCTGAACGAACCCTCAAAGCGCCCGTGTTTATATACGAGTCGCGCGACGATTCGAAGTTCGAACGAATCCTCAAACGCCCGCCGTGTTTATATACGAGTCGCACGTATTTGAGTCTGAACGAACCTCAAACGCCCGCCGTGTTTATATACTGAGTCGCACGTATTTGAGTCTGAACGGACCCTCAAAGCGCCCGCCGTGTTTATATACGAGTCACACGTATTCGAGTCTGAACGAACCCTCAAAGCGCCCGCTGTGTTTATATACGAGTCGCACGTATTTGAGTCTGAACGAACCCTCAAGCGCCCGCCGTGTTTATATCTGAGTCACACGTATTCGAGTCTGACGCAGAACCTCAAAGCGCCCGCCGTGTTTATATACGAGTCGCACGTATTTGAGTCTGAACGAACCCTCAAACGCCGCCGTGTTTATATACGAGTCGCGCGTATTCGAGTCTGAACGAACCCTCAAACGCCCGCCGTGTTTATATCGAGTCGCCGTATTTGAGTCTGAACGAACCCTCAAGCGCCCGCCGTGTTTATATCTGAGTCGCGTATTTGAGTCTGAACGAACCCTCAAGCGCCCGCCGTGTTTATATACGAGTCGCACGTATTTGAGTCTGAACGAACCTCAAACGCCCACCGTGTTTATATACGAGTCGCACGTATTCGAGTCTGAGCGAACCCTCAAAGCGCCCACCGTGTTTATATACGAGTCGCACGTATTCGAGTCTGAACGGACCCTCAAACGCCCGCCGTGTTTATATACGAGTCGCGTATTCGAGTCTGAACGAACCCTCAAACGCCCGCCGTGTTTATATACTGAGTCGCACGTATTCGAGTCTGAACGAACCCTAAAACGCCTGCCGTGTTTATATACGAGTCGCACATATTTGAGTCTGAACGAACCTCAAACGCCCGCCGTGTTTATATACGAAGTCGCACATATGTGAGTCTGAACGAACCCTCAAACGCCCGCCGTGTTTATATACGAGTCGCACGTATTTGAGTCTGAACGGACCCTCAAACGCCCGCCGTGTTTATATACGAGTCGCACGTATTTGAGTCTGAACGAACCCTCAAACGCCGCCGCGTGTTTATATACGAGTCGCGCGTATTTGAGTCTGAACGAACCCTCAAAGCGCCGCGTGTTTATATACGAGTCGCACGTATTTGAGTCTGAACGAACCTCAAACGCCCGCCGTGTTTATATACGAGTCGCACGTATTTGAGTCTGAACGAACCCTCAAACGCCCGCCGTGTTTATATACGAGTCGCACGTATTTGAGTCTGAACAGATCCTCAAAGCGCCCGCCGTGTTTATATACGAGTCGCGCGTATTAGAGTCTGAGCGAACCCTCAAACGCCCGCCGTGTTTATATACGAGTCGCACGTATTCGAAGTCTGAACGAATCCTCAAACGCCCGCCGTGTTTATATACGAGTCGCACGTATTTGAGTCTGAACGAACCCTCAACGCCCGCCGTGTTTATATACGAAGTCGCACGTATTTGAGTCTGAACGGACCCTCAAAGCGCCCGCCGTGTTTATATACGAGTCACACGTGATTCGAGTCTGAACGAACCCTCAAAGCGCCCGCTGTGTTTATATACGAGTCGCACGTATTTGAGTCTGAACGAACCCTCAAACGCCCGCCGTGTTTATATACGAGTCACACGTATTCGAGTCTGAACGAACCCTCAAACGCCCGCCGTGTTTATATAATGAGTCGCACGTATTTGAGTCTGAACGAACCCTCAAACGCCCGCCGTGTTTATATACGAGTCGCACGTATTTGAGTCTGAACGAACCCTCAAAGCGCCTGCCGTGTTTATATCACGAGTCGCGCGTATTCGAGTCTGAACGAACCCTCAAACGCCCGCCGTGTTTATATACGAGTCGCACGTATTCGAGTCTGAACGAACCCTCAAACGCCCGCCGTGTTTATATACGAGTCGCACGTATTTGAGTCTGAACGAACCCTCAAGCGCCCGCCGTGTTTATATCGAGTCGCGTATTTGAGTCTGAACGAACCCTCAAACGCCCGCCGTGTTTATATACGAAGTCGCGCACGTATTTGAGTCTGAACGAACCCTCAAACGCCCACCGTGTTTATATACGAGTCGCACGTATTCGAGTCTGAACGAACCCTCAAACGCCCACCGTGTTTATATACGAGTCGCACGTGTTCGAGTCTGAACGGACCCTCAAAGCGCCCGCCGTGTTTATATACGAGTCGCGTGTTCGAGTCTGAACGAACCCTCAAAGCGCCCGCCGTGTTTATATACGAGTCGCGTATTCGAGTCTGAACGAACCCTAAACGCCCGCCGTGTTTATATCGAGTCGCACATATTTGAGTCTGAAGCGAACCCTCAAGCGCCACGCCCGTGTTTATATACGAGTCGCACATATTTGAGTCTGAACGAACCCTCAAACGCCCGCCGTGTTTATATACGAGTCGCACGTATTTGAGTCTGAACGGACCCTCAAACGCCCGCCGTGTTTATATACGAGTCACACGTATTCGAAGTCTGAACGAACCCTCAAACGCCCGCCGTGTTTATATATGAGTCGCACGTGATTTGAGTCTGAACGAACCTCAAACGCCCGCCGTGTTTATATACGAGTCGCACGTATTTGAGTCTGAACGAACCCTCAAACGCCCGCCGTGTTTATATACGAGTCGCACGTATTTGAGTCTGAACGAACCCTCAAACGCCCGCCGTGTTTATATACGAGTCGCACGTATTCGAGTCTGAACGAACCCTCAAACGCCCGCCGTGTTTATATACGAGTCGCACGTATTTGAGTCTGAGCACGAACCCTCAAGCGCCCGCCGTGTTTATATACAAGTCGCGCGTATTTGAGTCTGAGCAGAACCCTCAAGCGCCCGCCGTGTTTATATACGAGTCGCACGTATTTGAGTCTGAGCAGAACCCTCAAACACCCATCGTGTTTATATACGAGTCGCACGTATTTGAGTCTGAACGAACCCTCAAACGCCCGCCGTGTTTATATACGAGTCGCACGTATTTGAGTCTGAACGGACCCTCAAACGCCCGCCGTGTTTATATACGAGTCGCACGTATTCGAGTCTGAACGAACCCTCAAACGCCCGCTGTGTTTATATACGAGTCGCACGTATTTGAGTCTGAACGAACCCTCAAGCGCCCGCCGTGTTTATATACGAGTCACACGTATTCGAGTCTGAACGAACCCTCAAACGCCCGCCGTGTTTATATACGAGTCGCACGTGATTTGAGTCTGAACGAACCCTCAAGCGCCGCCGTGTTTATATACGAGTCGCACGTATTTGAGTCTGAACGAACCCTCAAGCGCCTGCCGTGTTTATATACGAGTCGCACGTATTCGAGTCTGAACGAACCTCAAAGCGCCCGCCCGTGTTTATATACGAGTCGCACGTATTCGAAGTCTGAACGAACCTCAAGCGCCACGCCGTGTTTATATACGAAGTCGCACGTATTTGAGTCTGAACGAACCCTCAAAGCGCCCGCCGTGTTTATATACGAGTCGCACGTATTTGAGTCTGAACGAACCTCAAAGCGCCCGCCGTGTTTATATACGAGTCGCACGTATTTGAGTCTGAACGAACCTCAAACGCCCACCGTGTTTATATACGAGTCGCGCGTATTCGAGTCTGAACGAACCTCAAACGCCCACCGTGTTTATATACGAGTCGCCGTGTTCGAGTCTGAACGGACCCTCAAACGCCCGCCGTGTTTATATACGAGTCGCACGTATTCGAGTCTGAACGAACCCTCAAACGCCCGCCGTGTTTATATATGAGTCGCACGTATTCGAGTCTGAACGAACCCTAAAACGCCCGCCGTGTTTATATCTGAGTCGCACATATTTGAGTCTGAACGAACCCTCAAACGCCCGCCGTGTTTATATACGAGTCGCACATATGTGAGTCTGAACGAACCCTCAAACGCCCGCCGTGTTTATATACGAGTCGCACGTATTTGAGTCTGAACGGACCCTCAAACGCCCGCCGTGTTTATATACGAGTCACACGTATTCGAGTCTGAACGAACCCTCAAACGCCCGCCGTGTTTATATATGAGTCGCACGTATTTGAGTCTGAACGAACCTCAAACGCCCGCCGTGTTTATATACGAGTCGCACGTATTTGAGTCTGAACGAACCTCAAACGCCCGCCGTGTTTATATACGAGTCGCACGTATTTGAGTCTGAACGAACCCTCAAACGCCCGCCGTGTTTATATACGAGTCGCGCGTATTCGAGTCTGAACGAACCCTCAAACGCGCCCACCGTGTTTATATACGAGTCGCACGTATTTGAGTCTGAACGAACCCTCAAACGCCCGCCGTGTTTATATACGAGTCGCACGTATTTGAGTCTGAACGAACCTCAAGCGCCGCCGTGTTTATATACGAGTCGCGACGTATTTGAGTCTGAACGAACCCTCAAACGCCCGCCGTGTTTATATACGAGTCGCACGTATTCGAGTCTGAACGAACCCTCAAACGCCCACCGTGTTTATATAACGAGTCGCACGATTTGAGTCTGAACGAACCCTCAAACGCCCGCCGTGTTTATATACGAGTCGCACGTATTTGAGTCTGAACGAACCCTCAAACGCCCGCCGTGTTTATATACGAGTCGCCGTATTTGAGTCTGAACGAACCCTCAAGCGCCCGCCGTGTTTATATACGAGTCGCACGTATTTGAGTCTGAACGAACCCTCAAACGCCCGCCGTGTTTATATACGAGTCGCACGTATTCGAAGTCTGAACGAACCCTCAAACGCCCGCCGTGTTTATATACGAGTCGCACGATTTGAGTCTGAACGAACCCTCAAACGCCCACCGTGTTTATATACGAGTCGCACGTATTCGAGTCTGAACGAACCCTCAAACGCCCACCGTGTTTATATACGAGTCGCACGTATTCGAAGTCTGAACGGACCCTCAAACGCCCGCCGTGTTTATATACGAGTCGCACGATTCGAAGTCTGAATGAACCCTCAAACGCCCACCGTGTTTATATACGAGTCGCACGTATTTGAGTCTGAACAGAACCCTCAAACGCCCGCCGTGTTTATATACGAGTCGCACATATGTGAGTCTGAACGAACCCTCAAACACCCATCGTGTTTATATACGAGTCGCACGTATTCGAAGTCTGAACGAACCTCAAACGCCCGCCGTGTTTATATACGAGTCGCATCGTATTCGAGTCTGAACGAACCCTCAAACGCCCACCGTGTTTATATACGAGTCGCACGTATTTGAGTCTGAACGAACCCTCAAACGCCCGCCGTGTTTATATACAAGTCGCACGATTTGAGTCTGAACGAACCCTCAAGCGCCCGCCGTGTTTATATCGAGTCGCACGTATTTGAGTCTGAGCAGACCCTCAAGCGCCCGCCGTGTTTATATACGAGTCGCACGTATTTGAGTCTGAACGAACCCTCAAAGCGCCCGCCGTGTTTATATCTGAGTCGCACGTGTTTTGAGTCTGAGCAGATCCTCAAAGCGCCGTCGTGTTTATATACGAGTCGCACGTATTTGAGTCTGAACGAACCCTCAAACGCCCGCCGTGTTTATATACGAGTCGCACGTATTCGAAGTCTGAACGAACCTCAAACGCCCACCGTGTTTATATACGAGTCGCACGTATTTGAGTCTGAACGAACCCTCAAAGCGCCGCCGTGTTTATATACAAGTCGCACGTATTTGAGTCTGAACGAACCTCAAAGCGCCCGCCGTGTTTATATACGATCGCCGCGTATTTGAGTCTGAACGAACCCTCAAACGCCCACCGTGTTTATATACGAGTCGCACGTATTCGAGTCTGAACGAACCCTCAAACGCCCACCGTGTTTATATACGAGTCGCACGTATTCGAAGTCTGAACGGACCCTCAAACGCCCGCCGTGTTTATATACGAGTCGCACGTATTTGAGTCTGAATGAACCCTCAAACGCCCGCCGTGTTTATATACGAGTCGCACGTATATTTGAGTCTGAACGAATCCTCAAACGCCGTCGTGTTTATATCGAGTCGCACGTATTTGAGTCTGAACGAACCCTCAAACGCCCGCCGTGTTTATATACGAGTCGCACGTATTTGAGTCTGAACGAACCCTCAAACGCCCGCCGTGTTTATATACGAGTCGCACGTATTTGAGTCTGAACGAACCCTCAAGCGCCCGCCGTGTTTATATACGAGTCGCACATATGTGAGTCTGAACGAACCTCAAACACCCATCGTGTTTATATACGAAGTCGCATCGTATTCGAGTCTGAACGAACCCTCAAACGCCCGCCGTGTTTATATACGAGTCGCACGTATTTGAGTCTGAACGAACCCTCAAACGCCCGCCGTGTTTATATCATATGTAATAATCCATGATCACTGTTATTTTTTAGATGATGGTTTTTATTGTGCAAATCTAATCTATTATACATATTCATGTGACTAACAGAAGTCTTTAAAATTGTTTTAAAGGGAGATTTTCCCAGAAGGCCTCCCTCCCTCCTATGTGTTTGTGTCGACTCTGAGGCTGAAAGGGCCGTCCAGCCGGGAGAGGTTTGACCTGTGGAGGGTTCTGTCTAAAGACGGACAGATTCAGGCCGCTGTCTCTCTGAGCGGACTGGACAAATCCGTCATCTTCACCACCACAGACATGTTTAATGAGGAACAGAGAGCTACTTTTGATGCTCAAGGCATTGAGGTTAGTGGAATATACCAGCAACATGCTCATAATATACTGTTAATGCTGTTTTTGTGTAGCTGCATAAGAGAGTTTATGAATTAATCATCCGTAGCATACATACAATCATCAGTTGCGCTGGTCTGTTCTTCTCTATAGTGCCGTATATCGAGTGAAGCGCTTCTCAAACAAGAACAAATGTGGGCGGGGCTTGAGTGTGGGGATCTGATTGGATGGGTGTGGTTTGCTATTGGCTGATCTCATGTGAGTGACAGGTGGCCCCGCCCTCATCATCAGAGAAGAGATAAAGTTATTCTGACTCAAGATTATTAACACAATAATGATAAATCATTCAGAACAATATTGCATAAAAAACAAGAATTGTCCATTTGATTTCATGCTGACTTTAAACAGAAGTGGCACCACACACACACGTTTAAGTGGAAGGATGAAGCAGAAATAAGCTGCTGTTTTTTTGCACTAGCTGCAATTTCCTGTTCAAAGTCTTGTGACTCTTTTCCCTCTAAAGCTGCTCACTTATACATTAAAATAACACAAGCCTCAGAAAGGTTTGCATGTTCTCGGAGTTCCTGCAATCATCATCTTATTCCTGTTCCATGTCTTCTTTGCTCTTAATGTCAAAACCAAGTGGTTTGGTGTGATGTTTCCTGCATAATCGAGCCATTTCCCGCTCTCACAGCCCCTCATTCATGCGGAACGGCTTGTTTTGGAAAACTGTCTGACACTGATGTCAAATGAGAAGCAGATCTTTGTGCACAGCTTTAGTCTTTATGCATCCCTTCAATGCATCAAAACCCTGTTCTTATCCTGCAGGCTCTTTTCGATGGAAGCTGGCACCAGCTGAAGGTTCTGGTCAAGCCCAGACGCGTCACCTGTTTCCTGGATGACCAGCAGATCCAGGAAGAGGCTCTGGAAACAACCGTGCCCATCTACATCAACGGGAAGACTCAGATTTCCAAGCGCTCTGGCTCTGACGCTACACTTCCTGTAAGTTTAGCTGAACATGGGCGCTGAAGCTTCATTATTGTAGGATGGCTGTTAAAGTGTTCCGGGTGGGATTTGTGTGCCGGGTTCTGTACGTTGTTGTTTTTGTCATTTCTCATTGACAGACAGAAATGCAGAAACTGAGGCTTTATTGTGACCCACATCAAAGTGAGAGAGAGACGGCGTGTGAAATCTACTCTGTGGTAAGAACTAAAGGAAACACGTGTAGAATTGCATTGATCTGATTGGCTGTCGGGCGGGAATGCGTCTTTGGAATGGGAATGGGAATGAGTACTTCTGACCAACAATTCCTTTATTAAAAACTCCATATCTATAGAAATATCTTAAATGGGCCAGAAGTACACCTTTATTTTATATTTTATTTTTTACATATTTTTTTTTAATTAAATGTATTTTTATTTATTTTTTTAATTTTGTTTTATTTGTTTAATGTTATTTTTTATTTAGTTTTATGTTCTTTGCCTTTTATTAAAATTTTTATTTGTCTTATTTTTTTCTATTAAATTTTTTACTATTTTTTTATTTCATTTAATTTTATGTTTTATTTGTTTTATTTGATCATTTTATTTAAAAAAATATTAAACTTTTTGTTATTTGCTTTTTATTTTATATTTATTTTTATATTTTATTTAATTGTATTATTATTTTATTAATTAAATTGTATTTTATTTTTGTATTATTTCATTATTTATTTCAATTTGTGTTATTTGCCTTTTATCATTTTATTTTATTTATTATTTTATTTTATTTTATTTATTATTTTATTATATTTTTTACAATGAAGCCGTTTCACCGACTGTGATGACGTGTTTCTGCAGTTATTAATATTGTAAATTTGGTAACGTATTAAATGTCAGAAAGCGAGTTAGCGAGTTAACCGTGTGCGGGAGTGACTGATCAATCTCTCAGTGGAAACTCATAGGAATGCTATCCTGGCTCTTTTGCTCTTTGAGTGAACGGGAATCCAAAAATGCTATGTGTTGTGATTTCCGTTCCCCACTATGGACATTTCCTCAACCATGAAGACTTGTGAAGATGGTCCATTATAATCAATGACTTCCTAATGCCAGATTAACTGCCACTGTGTCTTTAGTGACATCATACGGAGTTATTTACTAAATTATTTTGTAAATCATTGAGTTTTCGAATGAATCAAATGATCATCTCTCATCTCCTGAATAACTGTAAATGCCGTAGCGTAAGACGCTCAGACTGACCTCCTGTTCTTCCCTTGTTTTACAGGATGATGAACGGGTAAGTCCCGGTTTCTCTGGGATGAAGTGTGTATTGGACAGATAGTGTGGCTTCATGATAGCAGTGTGTGCTGTCCTCTCTAGTGTCCTCTGGACCGCCAGCCCAGCGCTGACCCTGACGAGTGTGACTGCAGTGAAGGACAGCCGGGCCCTCCGGGGCCTCCGGGACCCAGGGTCAACCCAGATCTCCTTTCATAATGTCCTGTGTAATTACATTCAGTCACTTTTTAGAGAGTTATTTACAACCAAAGTCTGATCTCAACAGGGTTTGCGGGGAGAGAAGGGAAGGGAAGGCCCTCCGGCGCCGATGGTAAACCTGTGAGTAAAACCCCATTTATATTCACCACACCGCCTCTTTAGTGTTTTGGCTGTGGACCATCCGTGTGAACGAGGCCTGTGTTTTCTCAATAAAGGGACCCCCAGGTTCAGGAGGAGAGCCAGGAGATCCAGGTATACCTGGAGAAAAGGTAAGATGCTCTACACTTTCAGATCATTCACTGCAAAACCCCACAGAATCCTGTAAAGAGAAACCCTGGCAGCCGGGGCTACCAGAACCAGTCTAAAAACATACAGTAAACATTCAGTAAACATACAGTAAACATACAGTAAACATACAGTAAACATTCAATAAACACACATACAATAAACATTCAGTAAACATACAGTAAACATACAGTAAACATTCAGTAAACACACAGTAAACATTCAGTAAACATTCAGTAAACATACAGTAAACATTCAGTAAACATACAGTAAACATATAGTAAACATTCAGTAAACACACAGTAAACATACAGTAAACATTCAGTAAACATTTAGTAAACATACAGTAAACACACAGTAAACATACAGTAAACATTCAGTAAACATTCAGTAAACACACAGCAAACATACAGTAAAACATTCAGTAAACATACAGTAAACATTCAGTAAACACACAGCAAACATACAGTAAAACATACAGTAAACATTCAGTAAACATACAGTAAACATTCAGTAAACATACAGTAAAACATTCAGTAAACATTTAGTAAACATACAGTAAACATTCAGTAAACACACAGTAAACATACAGTAAACATTCAGTAAACACACAGCAAACATACAGTAAACATTCAGTAAACATACAGTAAACATTCAGTAAACATACAGTAAAAATATATAGTAAACATTCAGTAAATACACAGTAAAATATACAGTAAACATACAGTAAACATATAGTAAAACATACAGTAAACATACAGTAAACATTCAGTAAAATATACAGTAAAACATACAGTAAACATTCAGTAAACATACAGTAAAATATACAGTAACATTCAGTAAAACATACAGTAAACATACAGTAAAACATTCAGTAAACACACAGCAAACATACAGTAAACATTCAGTAAACATACAGTAAACATACAGTAAACATTCAGTAAACATACAGTAAACATTCAGTAAACACACAGCAAACATACAGTAAACATACAGTAAACATTCAGTAAACATACAGTAAACATACAGTAATACAGTAAACATTCAGTAAACACACAGCAAACATACAGTAAACATTCAGTAAACATTCAGTAAACATACAGTAAACATACAGTAAACATTCAGTAAACATTCAGTAAACATTCAGTAAACACACAGCAAACATACAGTAAAATATACAGTAAACATTCAGTAAACATACAGTAAAATATACAGTAAACACACAGCAAACATACAGTAAACATACAGTAAACATTCAGTAAACATACAGTAAACATACAGTAACACACAGCAAACATACAGTAAATATTCAGTAAAATATACAGTAAATATACAGTAAACATTCAGTAAACATACAGTAAAACATTCAGTAAAATATACAGTAAACATTCAGTAAACATACAGTAAAATATTCAGTAAACACACAGTAAACATACAGTAAACATTCAGTAAACATACAGTAAACATTCAGTAAACACACAGCAAACATACAGTAAAAATACAGTAAACATTCAGTAAACATACAGTAAACATACAGTAAACATACAGTAAACATTCAGTAAACACACAGCAAACATACAGTAAACATCCAGTAAACATTCAGTAAACATTCAGTAAACATACAGTAAACATTCAGTAAACATACAGTAAACATTCAGTAAACACACAGCAAACATACAGTAAACATACAGTAAACACACAGTAAACATTCAGTAAACACACAGTAAACATTCAGTAAACATACAGTAAACATACAGTAAACATTCAGTAAACATACAGTAAACACAGTAAACATACAGTAAACATTCAGTAAACATACAGTAAACATACAGTAAACATTCAGTAAACATACAGTAAAAATTCAGTAAACATACAGTAAACATTCAGTAAACATACAGTAAACATTCAGTAAACATACAGTAAACATACAGTAAACATACAGTAAACATTCAGTAAACATACAGTAAACATACAGTAAACATTCAGTAAACATACAGTAAACATTCAGTAAACTTACAGTAAACATACAGTAAACATTCAGTAAACATACAGTAATAATAATAAAAAAATAATCAAATGAAATGAAATAAAATAAAATTAAATAATGAAATGAAATATAAAATAAATCGAATTAAATAAATAAATAAATACAATTAAATGAAAAAAAAAAAAAATAAAAAAATGAAATTAAATGAATTTAAATTAAATTATGAAATGAAATAAAAAAAAATAAATTAATAAAAAATAAAATAAATTAAAATAAATAAATAATAAAATATAATGAAATAATAATAAAAATAAATAAATAAATAAATAAATTTAAAAAAATATATAATAATAATAAATGAACATCCACTATAATAACACAAATGGTAAAAAGACAAAAGTGCATCACAAGTAGCTTTTCTCACAAGCTGATGTAAATATTAATATACAGAAAATGACCAGTGTCATGCACATACACACAAAACACCATCATCATTATCATCATCATCATCATCATCATCATCACACGACAGTAAAATCATGCATAACCATTCCTTCATCTTAAGATGAGCATAAAACCCTAATGTGCATGATCCGAAACGAATTAAAGGCTTGTGTATCGGTTGTGTATCTGTTGTGTATCGGTTGTGTATTGGTTGTGTATCGGTTGTGTATTGATTGTGTATCGGTTGTGTATCTGTTGTGTATCGGTTGTGTATTGATTGTGTATCGGTTGTGTATCTGTTGTGTATCGGTTGTGTATTGATTGTGTATCTGTTGTGTATTGATTGTGTATCGGTTGTGTATTGATTGTGTATCGGTTGTGTATCAGTTGTGAGAAAGCGCTGTGCTTCTGCTCTTCCGTCTCGTAGGGTGACGCCGGTCCCTCAGGGCCGAGAGGAGAGACAGGCCTTCAGGGGTCAAAGGTGAGTCTGAGAGGAGAATGCTTCCGAAACACAGCCGGAGCGGATGCTCCCAGTCTGGATCACCATGAGCAGTTTCTATAGGAGTCACACTGGGTCTCTTTCATATCCAGGGTGAACGAGGAGAACAAGGGTTGCCAGGGAACCCGGGCCCGCCGGGACCAATGGTGAGATCTCAGACTACAGCCTCGCTTTATACACACACACACTCACACACACACACACACACACACACACACACACACACACACACACACACACACACACACACACACTCACACACACACACACACTCACACACACACACACACACACACACTCACACACACACACACACATACACTCACACACACACACACACACACACACACACACACACACACACACACACACACACACACACACACACACACTCACACACACACACACACTCACACACACTCACACACTCACACACACACACACACACACACACACACACACACACACACACACACACACACACACACACACACACACACACACACACACACACACACACACACACACACACACACACACACACACACACACACACACACACACACACACACACACACACACACACACACACACACACACACACACACACACACACACACACACACACACACACACACACACACACACACACACACACACACACACACACACACACACTCACACACACACACACACTCACACACACACACACACACACACACACTCACACACACACACACACACACACACTCACACACACACACACACACACACACACACACACACACACACACACACACACACACACACACACACACACACACACACACACACACACACACACACACACACACACACACTCACACACACACACTCACACACACACACACACACACACACACACACACTCACACAATCTCACACACACACACACACACTCACACACACACACACACACACACACACACACACACACACACACACACACACACACACACACACACACACACACACACACACACACACACACACACACACACACACACTCACACACACACACACACACACACACACACACACTGCATTCAGACAGACAGTGGAGAGAGAGCTGAAGCACTGCAGACAGACTGAAATATACTTCTAAGTTAAGCATAATGTGCTTTCGTTTCAGGGACCACACACTGCTTCAGCGGGACTACCAGGAGAGAAGGTAGAGCTTTTTCAATAATTATAATAATAAATACATTTTTTTAATTGTAAAGTGCATAGATAATGGTAACATTTATTATTTTATTTTATTTATTTTAATTTTATTATTTATTTATTTATTTGACATCATGGAGTGTCCTAGCACACACACACACACACACACACACACACACACACACACACACACACACACACACACACACACACACACACACACACACACACTGCGTGATTTACTCTATTAAAATGCATTCATAATGCCCTAAATATTCAAGATAAGGGGCAACAATACCCTTATATGTCTTTTATATTTGTATAATTTAATATAGTTAATGAATATCACATCAAGAGTGCCAATGAAAATAGTTCCAAACAAAGACACAGGAGTCTCTGAGCGACACATGGCTGCGTTTTGTTACTAGAGGAACGAATCATTTGCTTCGTTCCTGAATGAATCGTTTGAGTGAATGAGCCAATGACTCGTTCATTAAGACAGTCAAACGCTTTGTTGCTGAATGAATCGTTTGAGTGAGTGACTCGATGACTCACTTATAAGACAGTCAAATGCTTCGTTCCTGAATGAATCGTTTGAGAGAGTGATTCGATGACTCACTCATTAAGACAGTCAAATGCTTCGTTCCTGAATGAATCGTTTGAGAGAGTGATTCGATGACTCACTCATTAAGACAGTCAAATGCTTCGTTCCTGAATGAATCGTTTGAGAGAGTGATTCGATGACTCACTCATTAAGACAGTCAAATGCTTCGTTCCTGAATTAATCGTTTGAGTGAGTGATTCGATGACTCACTCATTAAGACAGTCAAATGCTTCGTTCCTGAATGAATCGTTTGAGTGAGTAATTCGATGACTCACGATTAAGACAGTCAAATGCTTCGTTCCTGAATGAATCGTTTGAGTGAGTGATTCGATGACTCACTCATTAAGACAGTCAAATGCTTCGTTCCTGAATGAATCGTTTGAGTGAGTGATTCGATGACTCACTCATTAAGACAGTCAAATGCTTCATTCCTGAATGAATCGCTTGAGTGAGTAATTCGATGACTCACGATTAAGACAGTCAAATGCTTCGTTCCTGAATGAATCGCTTGAGTGAGTGATTCGATGACTCACTCATTAAGACAGTCAAATGCTTCGTTCCTGAATGAATCGTTTGAGTGAGTGATTCGATGACTCACTCATTAAGACAGTCAAATGCTTCGTTCCTGAATGAATCGTTTGAGTGAGTGATTCGATGACTCACTCATTAAGACAGTCAAATGCTTCATTCCTGAATGAATCGCTTTGAGTGAGTAATTCGATGACTCACGCATTAAGACAGTCAAATGCTTCGTTCCTGAATGAATCGTTTGAGTGAGTGATTCGATGACTCACTCATTAAGACAGTCAAATGCTTCGTTCCTGAATGAATCGTTTGAGTGAGTGATTCGATGACTCACTCATTAAGACAGTCAAATGCTTCGTTCCTGAATGAATCGTTTGAGTGAGTAATTCGATGACTCACTTATAAGACAGTCAAATGCTTCGTTCCTGAATTAATCATTTGAGTGAGTAATTCGATGACTCACTTATTAAGACAGTCAAATGCTTCATTCCTGAATGAATCGTTTGAGTGAGTAATTCGATGACTCACTTATAAGACAGTCAAATGCTTCGTTCCTGAATTAATCGTTTGAGTGAGTGATTCGATGACTCACTCATTAAGACAGTCAAATGCTTCGTTCCTGAATGAATCGTTTGAGTGAGTGATTCGATGACTCACTCATTAAGACAGTCAAATGCTTCGTTCCTGAATTAATTGTTTGAGTGAGTGATTCGATGACTCACTCATTAAGACAGTCAAATGCTTCGTTCCTGAATGAATCGTTTGAGTGAGTAATTCAATGACTCACTCATTTCGACAGTCAAACGCTTTTAAGAAAATGCCTGAAAATATTGATATAAAAATGTTTTTGTCAAAATTGCACATTCCAAATTACAGCAATGACATTTTGGGAGAAAGTGCACTTAATTGCCATTTTAAAATAATCTTTAGTTTTTTAAATACTATATTCTAATGCAAAGAACTAAGCAGTTGAAAGGCCTGCACGCTATCATAAGCATTTATGATATTATTAATCACCATGTGTTTCAGGGAGATCAGGGGCAGAAAGGAGAACAAGGACCTCCCGGAGAGCCAGGTCCAATGGTAATGTTGTGTAATGTTAATGCGTAACACACAATGCCTTGCACAGATAAACCACAGTATTATAGATCGATAGTTACTTAAAAGCACAGCATCCAAAAATGACAATTATCATGATTAATGGTCCTATTAATTAATATGCAGCCGTCTTGTGGAAAACTGTTGCAGGGAATACACACATTTGTCCATATTCACAGCACTAATACCCAGTCAGAGAGACATACGGTTCATCTGGATGAAGCCGCTGTAATATA
Source organism: Gobiocypris rarus (assembly GCA_023029165.1). NCBI lineage: Eukaryota > Metazoa > Chordata > Actinopteri > Cypriniformes > Gobionidae > Gobiocypris > Gobiocypris rarus. Next base: position 30,608,889 of record CM040924.1, on the reverse strand, counting down.
TGTGTGTTCCTCCAGGGCATGCCGGGTGTCTCTGGGAACGATGGACCCGCCGGCCCTGCTGGAGCAAAGGTCAGACCATCTTGTCTTTTAATTGTCAAATGTGTTATAACAGTAATTGCACAGCAACACACGTCTTGTTCTCCTCATGAGACACCGGAGCCCTCGATCTCATCATTACTGTCGAACGCTCCAATGCACATCATGTGATTCACACACAGATCGACTGAAAGACATTCGTCAGGTTTGACAGTGTTAGTGTGGAAGTACTGTCATGTTCAGTGAGGGAGTCTTGCATTAATCCAGCATTAATAATCAACATAAAAAAGAGAAACGTTGGCACTGTTCAAAATAGCTGAAACATGCTGGATTGATTATCCTGTCATTATTAGGGCTGTAACGGCACACAGAAATGACTGTTCTGTATGTTTTCGGGACTGCAGGGGGGAAAAACAAACCATGTTTCATTTATTTTTATTAAACAGTGTTTTACTAAATGTCTCTTAAAAAGTCTGACAATATTTCTGCAACTGGCAGAGACGGACACTGCAGTTTATGGAGCTGGTGAAATTAGGGGAAGAGATTTGAAGTGCTTTTGGATGCAAAATATTTTAGAATTAAATGTAAATTATTGCAGTCCCTTTATAATATGCTCCATCTAATCCGGTAGTCGTTCGTTGAAGTCAGTGAAGTTAAATATACACCGATAAGGCATACTATTGTTTTGGTCCCCTATTTGCTGACCCATCGAGGCATGGACTCCACTAGACCTGTGGATGCTGTGGTATCTGGCACCAAATTGTTAGCAGCAGATCCTTTAAGTCCTGTAAGTTGCGAGGTAGGGCCTCTATGGATTGGACTTGTTTGTTCAGCACATCCCACAGATGCTCGATTGGATTGAGATCTGGGGAATTTGGAGGTCAAGTCAACACCTCAAACTCGTTGTTGTGCTCCTCAAACCATTCCTGAAGCATTTGTGCTTTGTGTCAGGAGCATTATCCTGCTGGAAGAGCCACAGCCACCAGGGAATACCGTTTCCATGAAAGGCTGTACATGGTCTCAGCAATGCTTAGGTAGGTGGGACGTGTCAAAGGAACATCCACATGGATGGCAGGACCCAAGGTTTCCCAGCAGAACATTGCCCAAAGCATCACCTCCGCTCGCTTCTTCCCATAGTGCATCCTGGGGCCATGTGTTCCCCAGGTAAGCCACACACACACACCCGGCCATCCACGTGATGTAAAAGAACACGTGATCATCAGACCAGGCCACCTTCTTCCATTGCTCCGTGGTCCAGTTCTGATGCTCACGTGCCACTGTTGGTGCTTTCGGCGGGGTCAGGGGTCAGCATGGGCACCCTGACTGGTCAGCGGCTGTGCCGCCCCATACTCAACAAACTGCGATGCTCTGTGTATTCTGAGCCCTTTCTATCAGAACCAGCATTAACTTCTTGAGCAGTTTGAGCTCCAGTAGCTCGTCTGTTTGATCGGAGCACACGGGCCAGCCTTCGCTCCACACGTGCATCAATGAGCCTGGGCCGCCCATGACCCTGTGGCCGGTTCTCCACTGTTCCTTCCTTGGAGCACTTTTGATAGATCCTGACCACTGCAGACCGGGAACACCCTACAAGAGATGCTCTGACCCATCTCAAATCCTTAAGCTTGCCCATTTTTCCTGCTTCTAACAAATCAACTTTGAGGACAAAATGTTCACTTACTGCCTAATATATCCCACCCACTAACAGGAGCCGTGATGAAGAGATCATCAGTGTTATTCACTTCACCGGTCAGTGGTCATAATGTTATGTCTGATCTGAGTATATATATATATATACAGTATATATATAAATAATCACAAGTTAGCCAGGATAATGCTCCCAAAAATGGGGACTGAGACTCTTTATCATCATCACTCTTTGCGGTCGAGTCTATTGAAGTTACATACATCGGTTTGGTTTCTGCTGCTTCTGGAAAAGCAGTTGTCCAATATAGTTTAACTCGTCTGTGCAATTTTGACACCCTTCCTGTTATTGTAACGAGGGTCTGAAGTCTCGTTCTCTGTGTGTGTGTGAGTGGGTTGACATCTGTTACTCTAACACCTCTCTTTTGTTGAACTGAAGTTCACAATCGTCACTGTTACTGTTAAACGTGTGCTAGTTTCTGTCTGAATTCAACTTGCCGAATGTCCTTTAAAATGTTTTTGAGTGGTTGTGCTGCATTTTAGCTTTGCATTTTATTAAGCATAACCAAAGCACTGAAGCTCGTTAAGCATCATCTGGTCTTGCGGTTCTACTTGATGCCACTAGGATAATAAATAATGTGCATTTGCCTTGATATAGCTTCAAGGAACATTGCACCGGCTAATGGTTTACAGGAACTAAACAGACGCAGTCCTGTGAACCTCAGATTACAGCCGGCAAGACAAAACAATCTCTGTTGACATGGACAAGTCTAGAAATGAGGTTCAGACAAGTGTTTCGTCTGTAAAGTTGTGCAATCTTGGTTAAACAAGACAAATGACTTTCTCCTGCAAATTAGACAAAGCGGCTTGAAATCATCATCATTCTCTATAGGGAACAGGAAATGTGTATTTGACTCTCCAGCTCCCGAACACTGCAGAAAGAAAATGTCCTTCACATGGTTCCTTTCAGAAATGTGTATGAAATAAATCGCTAAACCTAAATAAAATGTCTACAAAGCTGTGGAATTTTAAAGAGGCCATTAATCATTTCATCAAAGCATATGCATATAATTCAAACATTTTTGCAAAGAAATATTGAAAGTCAAATAATCTTGAGGAATCAAATGTCTGACGGTTTCCACAGAAATATGAAGTGGTAATAATCCTAAATGTGTGTTGATCATCAGATCCTCATATGAGAATGATTAGTGAAGGATCATGTGACACTGAAGACTGGAGTAATGATGATAAATTCAGCTTTGATCACAGGAATAAATCACACTTTACTATATATTCACACAGAGAACAGCTGATCTACACTGGAGGAATATTACACTGATACTGGAGTTATGATCAGATAATGAACAGAAGCACTATATATTCACACAGAGAACAGCTGATCTACACTGGAGGAATATTACACTGATACTGGAGTTATGATCAGATAATGAACAGAAGCTCTATATATTCACACAGAGAACAGCTGATCTACACTGAGGAATATTACACTGATACTGGAGTTATGATCAGATAATGAACAGAAGCGCCATATATTCACACAGAGAACAGCTGATCTACACTGGAGGAATATTACACTGATACTGGAGTTATGATCAGATAATGAACAGAAGCGCTATATATTCACACAGAGAACAGCTGATCTACACTGGAGGAATATTACACTGATACTGTCATGCTATGATCAGATAATGAACAGAAGCACTATATATTCACACAGAGAACAGCTGATCTACACTGAGGAATATTACACTGATACTGGAGTTATGATCAGATAATGAACAGAAGCGCTATATATTCACACAGAGAACAGCTGATCTACACTGGAGGAATATTACACTGATACTGGAGTTATGATCAGATAATGAACAGAAGCACTATATATTCACACAGAGAACAGCTGATCTACACTGGAGGAATATTACACTGATACTGGAGTTATGATCAGATAATGAACAGAAGCACTATATATTCACACAGAGAACAGCTGATCTACACTGAGGAATATTACACTGATACTGGAGTTATGATCAGATAATGAACAGAAGCACTATATATTCACACAGAGAACAGCTGATCTACACTGGAGGAATATTACACTGATACTGGAGTTATGATCAGATAATGAACAGAAACACTATATATTCACACAGAGAACAGCTGATCTACACTAGAGTAATATTACACTGATACTGGAGTTATGATCAGATAATGAACAGAAGCACTATATATTCACACAGAGAACAGCTGATCTACACTGAGGAATATTACACTGATACTGGAGTTATGATCAGATAATGAACAGAAGCACTATATATTCACACAGAGAACAGCTGATCTACATTGGAGGAATATTACACTGATACTGGAGTTATGATCAGATAATGAACAGAAGCACTATATATTCACACAGAGAACAGCTGATCTACACTGGAGGAATATTACACTGATACTGGAGTTATGATCAGATAATGAACAGAAGCGCCATATATTCACACAGAGAACAGCTGATCTACACTGGAGGAATATTACACTGATACTGGAGTTATGATCAGATAATGAACAGAAGCACTATATATTCACACAGAGAACAGCTGATCTACACTGAGGAATATTACACTGATACTGGAGTTATGATCAGATAATGAACAGAAGCACTATATATTCACACAGAGAACAGCTGATCTACACTGGAGGAATATTACACTGATACTGGAGTTATGATCAGATAATGAACAGAAGCACTATATATTCACACAGAGAACAGCTGATCTACACTGGAGGAATATTACACTGATACTGGAGTTATGATCAGATAATGAACAGAAGCGCCATATATTCACACAGAGAACAGCTGATCTACACTAGAGGAATATTACACTGATACTGGAGTTATGATCAGATAATGAACAGAAGCACTATATATTCACACAGAGAACAGCTGATCTACACTGAGGAATATTACACTGATACTGGAGTTATGATCAGATAATGAACAGAAGCACTATATATTCACACAGAGAACAGCTGATCTACACTGGAGGAATATTACACTGATACTGGAGTTATGATCAGATAATGAACAGAAGCACTATATATTCACACAGAGAACAGCTGATCTACACTGGAGGAATATTACACTGATACTGGAGTTATGATCAGATAATGAACAGAAGCACTATATATTCACACAGAGAACAGCTGATCTACACTGGAGGAATATTACACTGATACTGGAGTTATGATCAGATAATGAACAGAAGCACTATATATTCACACAGAGAACAGCTGATCTACACTGAGGAATATTACACTGATACTGGAGTTATGATCAGATAATGAACAGAAGCACTATATATTCACACAGAGAACAGCTGATCTACACTGAGGAATATTACACTGATACTGGAGTTAGGATCAGATAATGAACAGAAGCACTATATATTCACACAGAGAACAGCTGATCTACACTGAGGAATATTACACTGATACTGGAGTTAGGATCAGATAATGAACAGAAGCACTATATATATTCACACAGAGAACAGCTGATCTACACTGGAGGAATATTACACTGATACTGGAGTTATGATCAGATAATGAACAGAAGCGCTATATATTCACACAGAGAACAGCTGATCTACACTGGAGGAATATTACACTGATACTGGAGTTATGATCAGATAATGAACAGAAACACTATATATTCACACAGAGAACAGCTGATCTACACTGGAGGAATATTACACTGATACTGGAGTTATGATCAGATAATGAACAGAAGCACTATATATTCACATAGAGAACAGCTGATCTACACTGAGGAATATTACACTGATACTGGAGTTATGATCAGATAATGAACAGAAGCACTATATATTCACAGAGAACAGCTGATCTACACTGAGGAATATTACACTGATACTGGAGTTATGATCAGATAATGAACAGAAGCACTATATATTCACACAGAGAACAGCTGATCTACACTGGAGGAATATTACACTGATACTGGAGTTATGATCAGATAATGAGCAGAAGCACTATATATTCACACAGAGAACAGCTGATCTACACTGGAGGAATATTACACTGATACTGGAGTTATGATCAGATAATGAGCAGAAGCGCTATATATTCACACAGAGAACAGCCGATCTACACTGGAGGAATATTACACTGATACTGGAGTTATGATCAGATAATGAACAGAAGCGCTATATATTCACACAGAGAACAGCTGATCTACACTGAGGAATATTACACTGATACTGGAGTTATGATCAGATAATGAACAGAAGCGCTATATATTCACACAGAGAACAGCTGATCTACACTGAGGAATATTACACTGATACTGGAGTTATGATCAGATAATGAACAGAAGCACTATATATTCACACAGAGAACAGCTGATCTACACTGAGGAATATTACACTAATACTGGAGTTATGATCAGATAATGAACAGAAGCACTATATATTCACACAGAGAACAGCTGATCTACACTGAGGAATATTACACTGATACTGGAGTTATGATCAGATAATGAACAGAAGCACTATATATTCACACAGGAGAACAGCTGATCTACACTGGAGGAATATTACACTGATACTGGAGTTATGATCTGATAATGAACAGAAGCACTATATATTCACACAGAGAACAGCTGATCTACACTGGAGGAATATTACACTGATACTGGAGTTATGATCAGATAATGAACAGAAGCACTATATATTCACACAGAGAACAGCTAATCTACACTGAGGAATATTACACTGATACTGGAGTTATGATCTGATAATGAACAGAAGCGCTATATATTCACACAGAGAACAGCTGATCTACACTGAGGAATATTACACTGATACTGGAGTTATGATCAGATAATGAACAGAAGCACTATATATTCACACAGGAGAACAGCTGATCTACACTGGAGGAATATTACACTGATACTGGAGTTATGATCTGATAATGAACAGAAGCACTATATATTCACACAGAGAACAGCTGATCTACACTGGAGGAATATTACACTGATACTGGAGTTATGATCAGATAATGAACAGAAGCACTATATATTCACACAGAGAACAGCTGATCTACACTGGAGGAATATTACACTGATACTGGAGTTATGATCAGATAATGAACAGAAGCGCTATATATTCACACAGAGAACAGCTGATCTACACTGGAGGAATATTACACTGATACTGGAGTTATGATCAGATAATGAACAGAAGCACTATATATTCACACAGAGAACAGCTGATCTACACTGGAGGAATATTACACTGATACTGGAGTTATGATCAGATAATGAACAGAAGCACTATATATTCACACAGAGAACAGCTGATCTACACTGGAGGAATATTACACTGATACTGGAGTTATGATCAGATAATGAACAGAAGCGCTATATATTCACACAGAGAACAGCTGATCTACACTGGAGGAATATTACACTGATACTGGAGTTATGATCAGATAATGAACAGAAGCACTATATATTCACACAGAGAACAGCTGATCTACACTGGAGGAATATTACACTGATACTGGAGTTATGATCTGATAATGAACAGAAGCACTATATATTCACACAGAGAACAGCTGATCTACACTGGAGGAATATTACACTGATACTGGAGTTATGATCAGATAATGAACAGAAGCACTATATATTCACACAGAGAACAGCTAATCTACACTGAGGAATATTACACTGATACTGGAGTTATGATCTGATAATGAACAGAAGCGCTATATATTCACACAGAGAACAGCTGATCTACACTGAGGAATATTACACTGATACTGGAGTTATGATCAGATAATGAACAGAAGCACTATATATTCACACAGAGAACAGCTAATCTACACTGAGGAATATTACACTGATACTGGAGTTATGATCAGATAATGAACAGAAGCACTATATATTCACACAGAGAACAGCTAATCTACACTGAGGAATATTACACTGATACTGGAGTTATGATCTGATAATGAACAGAAGCACTATATATTCACACAGAGAACAGCTGATCCACACTGAGGAATATTACACTGATACTGGAGTTATGATCAGATAATGAACAGAAGCACTATATATTCACACAGGAGAACAGCTGATCTACACTGGAGGAATATTACACTGATACTGGAGTTATGATCAGATAATGAACAGAAGCACTATATATTCACACAGATAACAGCTGATCTACACTGGAGGAATATTACACTGATACTGGAGTTATGATCAGATAATGAACAGAAGCACTATATATTCACACAGAGAACAGCTGATCTACACTGGAGGAATATTACACTGATACTGGAGTTATGATCAGATAATGAACAGAAGCACTATATATTCACACAGAGAACAGCTGATCTACACTGAGGAATATTACACTGATACTGGAGTTATGATCTCAGATAATGAACAGAAGCACTATATATTCACACAGAGAACAGCTGATCTACACTGGAGGAATATTACACTGATACTGGAGTTATGATCAGATAATGAACAGAAGCACTATATATTCACATAGAGAACAGCTGATCTACACTGGAGGAATATTACACTGATACAGGAGTTATGATCAGATAATGAACAGAAGCACTATATATTCACACAGAGAACAGCTGATCTACACTGGAGGAATATTACACTGATACTGGAGTTATGATCAGATAATGAACAGAAGCACTATATATTCACACAGAGAACAGCTGATCTACACTGGAGGAATATTACACTGATACTGGAGTTATGATCAGATAATGAACAGAAGCACTATATATTCACACAGAGAACAGCTGATCTACACTGGAGGAATATTACACTGATACTGGAGTTATGATCAGATAATGAACAGAAGCGATATATTCACACAGAGAACAGCTGATCTACACTGAGGAATATTACACTGATACTGGAGTTATGATCAGATAATGAACAGAAGCGTTATATATCACACAGAGAACAGCTGATCTACACTGGAGGAATATTACACTGATACTGGAGTTATGATCAGATAATGAACAGAAGCACTATATATTCACACAGAGAACAGCTGATCTACACTGGAGGAATATTACACTGATACTGGAGTTATGATCAGATAATGAACAGAAGCACTATATATTCACACAGAGAACAGCTGATCTACACTGAGGAATATTACACTGATACTGGAGTTATGATCAGATAATGAACAGAAGCACTATATATTCACACAGAGAACAGCTGATCTACACTGGAGGAATATTACACTGATACTGGAGTTATGATCAGATAATGAACAGAAGCGCTATATATTCACACAGAGAACAGCTGATCTACACTGGAGGAATATTACACTGATACTGGAGTTATGATCAGATAATGAACAGAAGCGCTATATATTCACACAGAGAACAGCTGATCTACACTGGAGGAATATTACACTGATACTGGAGTTATGATCAGATAATGAACAGAAGCGCTATATATTCACACAGAGAACAGCTGATCTACACTGGAGGAATATTACACTGATACTGTAGTTATGATCAGATAATGAACAGAAGCGCTATATATTCACACAGAGAACAGCCGATCTACACTGGAGGAATATTACACTGATACTGTAGTTATGATCAGATAATGAACAGAAGCGCTATATATTCACACAGAGAACAGCCGATCTACACTGGAGGAATATTACACTGATACTGGAGTTATGATCAGATAATGAACAGAAGCACTATATATTCACATAGAGAACAGCTGATCTACACTGGAGGAATATTACACTGATACTGGAGTTATGATCAGATAATGAACAGAAGCGCTATATATTCACACAGAGAACAGCTGATCTACACTGAGGAATATTACACTGATACTGGAGTTATGATCAGATAATGAACAGAAGCACTATATATTCACATAGAGAACAGCTGATCTACACTGGAGGAATATTACACTGATACTGGAGTTATGATCAGATAATGAACAGAAGCACTATATATTCACACAGAGAACAGCTGATCTACACTGGAGGAATATTACACTGATACTGGAGTTATGATCAGATAATGAACAGAAGCACTATATATTCACACAGAGAACAGCTGATCTACACTGAGGAATATTACACTGATACTGGAGTTATGATCAGATAATGAACAGAAGCACTATATATTCACATAGAGAACAGCTGATCTACACTGGAGGAATATTACACTGATACTGGAGTTATGATCAGATAATGAACAGAAGCGCTATATATTCACACAGAGAACAGCCGATCTACACTGGAGGAATATTACACTGATACTGGAGTTATGATCAGATAATGAACAGAAGCGCTATATATTCACACAGAGAACAGCTGATCTACACTGGAGGAATATTACACTGATACTGGAGTTATGATCAGATAATGAACAGAAGCACTATATATTCACACAGAGAACAGCTGATCTACACTGGAGGAATATTACACTGATACTGGATTTATGATCAGATAATGAACAGAAGCACTATATATTCACACAGAGAACAGCTGATCTACACTGGAGGAATATTACACTGATACTGGAGTTATGATCAGATGATGAACAGAAGCGCTATATATTCACACAGAGAACAGCTGATCTACACTGGAGGAATATTACACTGATACTGGATTTATGATCAGATAATGAACAGAAGCACTATATATTCACACAGAGAACAGCTGATCTACACTGGAGGATTATTACACTGATACTGGAGTTATGATCAGATGGTGAACAGAAGCGCTATATATTCACACAGAGAACAGCTGATCTACACTGGAGGAATATTACACTGATACTGGAGTTATGATCAGATAATGAACAGAAGCACTATATATTCACACAGAGAACAGCTGATCTACACTGGAGGAATATTACACTGATACTGGAGTTATGATCAGATAATGAGCAGAAGCACTATATATTCACACAGAGAACAGCTGATCTACACTGGAGGAATATTACACTGATACTGGAGTTATGATCAGATAATGAACAGAAGCACTATATATTCACACAGCGAACAGCTGATCTACACTGAGGAATATTACACTAATACTGGAGTTATGATCAGATAATGAACAGAAGCACTATATATTCACACAGAGAACAGCTGATCTACACTGAGGAATATTACACTAATACTGGAGTTATGATCAGATAATGAACAGAAGCACTATATATTCACACAGAGAACAGATGATCTACACTGAGGAATATTACACTGATACTGGAGTTATGATCAGATAATGAACAGAAGCACTATATATTCACACAGAGAACAGCTGATCTACACTGAGGAATATTACACTGATACTGGAGTTATGATCAGATAATGAACAGAAGCACTATATATTCACACAGAGAACAGCTGATCTACACTGAGGAATATTACACTGATACTGGAGTTATGATCAGATAATGAACAGAAGCACTATATATTCACACAGAGAACAGCTGATCTACACTGAGGAATATTACACTGATACTGGAGTTATGATCAGATAATGAACAGAAGCACTATATATTCACACAGAGATCAGCTGATCTACACTGGAGGAATATTACACTGATACTGGAGTTATGATCAGATAATGAACAGAAGCACTATATATTCACACAGAGAACAGCTGATCTACACTGGAGGAATATTACACTGATACTGGAGTTATGATCAGATAATGAACAGAAGCACTATATATTCACACAGAGAACAGCTGATCTACACTGAGGAATATTACACTGATACTGGAGTTATGATCAGATAAACTGAATGAATGAAATAAAACAGAAATATAAAAATCAAACAATAGTTGCTTAGCATGATTTAAATCATAAACATAAGAACAACAGTCTGACACTAGCTCAGGTGTAGTAAAAAGCCACCAAAATCAAATGCAAACAAACAATAACCCTTGAAGCTTGAATGGCTCCAGTGGTCAAATCCACTCAAGGGTAAAGGGTTTAAATACTTAAAATGGAACATATTATGCCCCTTTTCACAAGATGTAATATAAATATCTGGTGTCGTCAGAATGTGTGTGTGAAGTTTCAGCTCAAAATACCCTCAGATCATTTATAGCTTGTCAAATTTGACTCTATTTGTGTGTGAGCAAAAACACACCATTTTTGTGAAGAGGGCGGAGCCTTTACAGGAGCTTCAGATACTCCGTCAACAACAAAACAGGCCAATCTCACTCAGACAAATGTCAGAAATAAGCAGTTGTGGATCCGCCGTACATGTTTGAGCCGGAGTCGACACAGATGAGAGACTCAGGAAGAGCTCAATTTATGTGACGTTAGTTGTTGTGGAGTTACGCTGGTATTGACCCGTCCTTTAGAAACAAATTCTTCTCAAATCCAGCGTAACTGACCCTCGTTGGTGAAGCAGTCGTGTGTTATTTGTGAACGACATTCTTCGGCACATCATGAGGCTCTGATCGGAGTCTACAAGACTCGCTGGTTCATCAACAACAGGGGCCGTATTCACAAAACATCTTAAGGCTAAAAGTCACTCCTAACTTACCGATTTAGGAGAAACTCTTAGAAATAATGGGCGTGTCAGTCCTAATTTTAGGACTCCTAAATCTCCTAAATTTTTATTTATTAAATATGTAAATAAAAAAGGAAATAATGTCTGATTACCTGTGGCAGTTGTTTCACGAGTTCACTCTTACAAATGATCGGATAGAGTAAAAGAGTAAAATAAGCGTCTCTCTGAGGGCTGCTCTGCTGTGATTGGTCAGAAAGCAAGCGCTCATTATCATATCTGAATCTCAGTGATGTGAACAGTACAGATGGCGTAGGTTTGAGCATCTCAATCTCAGCAGAAAACAGCGTCTCCTCCACATGAACAACAGCAACCAAACTCTTCCAGTCTCAGAGACGACTACAGTGAGTGAGGGCGGGGCTAAGAGACGCTGCTCAGCCAATCACGACCAGAGGAGGACATTATGCAAATTAACTGCAGTGAGCGAGGGCGGGACAACGAGCCAATCAAGACAAAAAGTGGACATTATGCAAATTTACTACAGTGTGTGAGGGCAGGGCAAAGAGGCGCTGTTCAGCCAATTAAGACCTGAGATGGTAATTATGCAAATTAACTAGTGTGTGAGGGCGGGGCAAAGAGATGCTGTTCAGCCAATCAAGACCAGAGGCGGACATTATGCAAATTAACTACAGTGTTTGAAGGTGGGGCAAAGAGACGCTGTTCAGCCAATCAAGACTATAGGCGGACATTATGCAAAATAGTTGCACTGTTACACAGGAGGTGAGACTGAATTACTGATGATTTCAGTTCAGAATCGACTCTTTCTTCTGGGACACAATAATTCAATTTATCTGCACTTTCAGACATTTTACATTCACAAATGGCTTTGTTACATGAAAGTTATTCGAAAAAGCATAATTGGGTGGATGGGCTGCTGCTCAGATGTGTTCTGTTGAGATCTGAATGTGTTGACGTTGTCTTGTGATGGCCCTTCACGGCTGCACCGCACACACACACACACACTAAAACAGTGTTTGATGTAACACTGGCCATGCGCTGAGGCTCTAACCGAAGCACAGGTTCAGTAGTAGTGACGTAATGCTCGTGTTTGTTCAGTCCACTGCTGTGAATAGGACTGCTGTCCACCCTGCTGTCAGCCCACGCTGGAGGAAATCATTGCTAAAAACGATTTGAATCTGTCAACACATTTTCCACTGGGCTGACAAATGAGTCTAATGTTAGTTCTGGTGGCACATGGGCTGGCTAGACGATGCCAAGTTACATGGTTTTCATTGGGAGCGGTTCAAGCCACTTGTTTATGCTCTGTGTGCAGATTCTCATGTGTGTTCTGACAGTCTAAACAGTGACAGCTGAAGCTCTACATCTTTATGCAAATGCAAACAACATTATGAAAACAATTAGGAAGTTGCTCCAGATTTTGCATTCAACGCCTTTTTACAATCACTGTCACTGTTTAATCTTTCAAAGCAAAATTCAAATATCATAATATTTCTGGAATAGCTGTGAAAATGCGAACACAATAAAATCACACTATCATAGATTTAAAGGTACAATATGTAAGATTTTAGGATTAAAATATCCAAAGGCGACTAGATCAGTGTTATATATTGTGTTGGCTTGTGTGCATTATCCCAAATGTTCCCAAGAATGTTTAAATCCAGAGAAATCAGTGATTTTCCCCAGGACACGGCCCGTGTGTGTGCGTGGCCTATCAGTGACATCATCGGCCCGTGTGTGTGCGTGGCCTATCAGTGACATCATCCGGTGTGATTGTGCAGTAACCATGGCAACACTAGCGGCGCTTTAATATCTGCTGTGTTTATGAGACACTGTTTGGATCATTGATGGACAGAAACTCATCATTGTTCTCCAGCTCAACACAGTTAGTCTGATTGTGTAAATCTGCTGTTCTTGATTTACCGCACAGAGTGCCATGTTTTACCGCCTAATATGATCTCGCTCACTGCAGTGTGAACACGTGTCTCATAGTAGCATTATAACATCACTTTAACACACTCACATGTGTGTGATATGATCAAACAGCGCTGCGTTACACACACACACGCATGAGCGGAAGAAGCGGAAGCGCTCGCGGCAGAATAAAAGCTCCACCCACTCAAGAGTCGAGACACGCCCCTGTTCTGAATAATTACACACTGTGCCTTTAATAAATATGTTGTTCATTATTAGTTCATGTTATCTAAAAAAACCTTATTGTAAAGTGCTGCAATGATTTTAATAGTTTCCGTTAACAATAACAGCACTCATAAATATATGATGGCATCTGCACTATAACACTATACGTTTGTATCTTCACCCGAGGTGCGTTAATGAAACAATGTTTCCATCTCAGTGACATCATCTTTGAAAAGACACTTCTAGGTGATTCATAACTTTCTACACTGAAAAAGAAAAATAGCAGGGCTGATTTCTGATCGGGGCGGGAAATGGCATATTGTGGCTTTAAACATTTTTATGTTTAATAATATAATAACAGTAGATTTTATCTGAAAACTTCAAAGAATCTTCATAAATGTTTAGATATTTTTATTAGGGCAAGTTGCTAAGTCATTTGTATTATGTTTTATTTAACTACAACATAGTTCAAATTATTGATTAATACATATATATATATATAATTATGAAATTATATATATTTAAAATTATATTTATTCTTAATTTTACTTTTTTATTGTATTTATAGTGACCAGTGACAGCTCTTGTTTGTGTGTGTTTGAATTATGTGTGCATAATCAACAATTAATGGTTTTAAAAGACAAAATACCAGAAAAATTGTGTAAACAAATATGTAGACTTACATCCAAAAGCAGAACACTTGCAGGTCATTTCCATTGTCATTTCTGAGCTACACCTGATGATATCTAACTCTGATCACCCTTCCTCAGAGACGTTCACACTGTGATGAGGGGTTTACAGGCCAGCTAACAGGGACGTTCTCTCACAGTTATGAACAAACGCTCTTCTAACGTTAATAGTCTATTGTTCCAGAACGCTCAGAGAACATTCAAAAGTAACGCTCCCCTAATGTTTAAAGAATTCAAACATGAAATGTTCCCTTAATGTTCACATACGTTTTTAAAACATTCAGGGAATATTCAGAAATAAAACTTTCATAACTGAACGGGAACGTTATCTAAAAGTATCAGACATGTTTTTGTTCCAGTTTGCCTCTTTACATCTCTCCCTTTACCCTCCTCTACTTCTGCTACTCCTTGATTATTTCTTAGAAATATGCAAAGTGCTGTTTATTAGACCATTCAAAGAAAACATCAGTTTACGTGTAATGTCTTTTATGTACAGTACGGTTCTGGCTCTGCTATAAAGTTTAACACTCCAGGCTAGCAAACAGAGCACTTCTCACTTTTTTCATTTTTAACAATCATTCTGTGGTGTAACTCTTTACAACAAGCTCCTAACATCAGTAGAATAAAAAAATCCCAGGATAACCCCAATCTGGGTCACACAGGACTGTAAAAAGGGCACGAACGCCTCCCAGCTCCATATAAAGCCTCCCGCTCGGCCTCCAGTCCTCCACTCCACAGATAACCAGGGCTCTCTGGCTCCTTTCATGTGGCCTGTGGGTTTTACTGCGGAGGTTTCAGAGTTTAGGAGCGTCTCGCGCCCGTTTCAGAATCAGATCACACACGCCGCACGCACACACACATGTAAACAAACACGTGTGTTTATGTGTCATGAACTCCCACAGCGCGCACACGCGGCCAGGCTTTATTCTGAACGGCTTCTGTCACAGCAAAAATCAGCTTCCTCAATTAGAAACCAGACAGAACATTTTCCAGACATGTCTAAACACATTA
Organism: Gobiocypris rarus; assembly: GCA_023029165.1. Classification (NCBI taxonomy): domain Eukaryota; kingdom Metazoa; phylum Chordata; class Actinopteri; order Cypriniformes; family Gobionidae; genus Gobiocypris; species Gobiocypris rarus. The sequence continues at coordinate 30,592,776 of CM040924.1, read as the reverse complement.
AAAACAAAACGAATTTAGTTAATTTATTAGTTATTAGTTATTTATTAGTTTCAGTTTCAGTTTATTAGAGGATAACCCCTTGACATGAAACATCTCGTTTTCGAGGGGGTCCTCAACAATTACACACTCACACATACTAAAGCTCTTCGACACAATCAACCACCCCAACCAGACTCTGACCATAACATATTAGTTTAAAAAAGTTTCTTTTAAGGTCCTTATTTTATTTTCTGGGGCCAAGCACTGAAGGTGTGTAGACTCCTATTGTATCTGTAAGCGCTCTTCTTCTTCTTCTTCCGCTCTTGAGTCTATGGGAGCCCATAGAACCATTTGCGGGAATGTTATGACGTTTGGCACACTGATAGAGGACAGTCTGAACTGTCACCACCGCAAATTTGGAGTCTCTGACTCATTCCCTCTAGCGCCACCAACTGGCCAAAATTGCACTCATGTTTATGCTAATCACTTTTGAACCGTAAGGGATTCGATTGATCTCTATGACGTCATTTCCCCGGCATGAATATTTTTCGGCCATTTTGAATCTTTGAACTCCTCCTAGACCGTGGATTGGCATGGAAATTGAATGATGACAAAAAGTTCGTCAAACTGTTTCGAATAACGCGCAGCCTATTTTTACATAGCATTTGCAAAAAATGACGTACGGCTGTAGCTCAGAAGAGCTTTATAATATTCTGATCAAACTTGGTACAGATCATCACAATCCTGCCCTGAGGCGACATGCTGCGCTTCGGTGCAGCGCCACCTAGTGGTCTGGAGATATGGAAAATGGCTATTTTTGCTGAACGGTTTGTCCAAAAATCATAAAAGAGGTCTCGTTAGACTTTGAGCGTTTCATTTTTCCATATTACTCATTTTGAATTTTGTAGTAAATGCTGTTTTTTGAACGCATTAGTGTAACGAAACTCTGTATGAGTCATCGGCAAGGATCCCTAGTGGTAAAATCAAATATGCAAATGCTTATGACTTTGGGTGTGGTTGACTTATTTTCACGAGAATCACATCCTTCGAATCCTGAATCCTTGCCGAGTCCAATGATGCCAAACATGCTAGGTTTCCTTTTTATGGTTTGTTCAACACTGTGATTTAGCGTTTAAACAACTTCCGTGAATATCTTTGAAACCGTTAGTCCGATCGAGACAAAACCACCGTTAGGATCGTAATCATAGCGGGTTGAATTAATGCTAGTGGTCAGAAAAATGCATTGGTCAAAAAAATGCAATCAAAGTCAGGGGTGGGTCATTTTATTAATGCAGATTTAACGCACTTTTGCCAATAAGATCGCATAGCCTAGCACAAGCAATTACTGATAATGACTAGAAGCCTACGCAACACGAATGATGGCCTTAGCCACGAGCCTGTTGCCAATAGCCTACTCTGATAGCTTTTAGCAAGGAGCATTAAAAAGAAACTTAGCTTAGCTTCGTGAAGACATTCAGGGCTGATTATGTGGATGTTTGATCTTCTCTTGATATCCTTCATGCAGGTGATTGCAGATCTCATCTGAATTGCTCTTGGTTCACTTAGGCTACATTAGTATAGCTTTGGCTGTGCCCTGCCAGAACTGACGCTATACGCTTGATATGTCTATTACTCCTAAATGAAATGAGATATTTTCACCACATTTGACACGGTTATGCATGGAGGCACTCTGAGGACACACACAAAAAGAGCAGGAACTGCACCACTTGGTGGCGCTATAATTGAAGAAAACATTGGTTGGTCTGATTGACCTCAAACTTGACATGCCGTGTCTTTGTCTCGGTTGCTATCATAGTCAATTATGACAAAAAAAGATCCAAAGCCGTAACTGCAATGGTCTTGCATATTGCTATATTAAAGTCAGTATGTCAGAGGTACTCAAAGTTTCAGGGCTGCGCTACCTTGTGGTCAGAAATTGTAATGAAATTATATTATCTCATTACAACTCAATGTATTAATGGGTTTTCAACCTTTTGTTTGCGTAACATCTGACCATTGGTTAGTCAACTGCAAATATAGCTCTAGCATTTATTGCTAAAATCTTCATATATACACTTTTACGGTCAGATTCAGGACTGCTAGGCAGTAGATGCATAACCCATGTGTGTCCAGCTGGGATTGTTTTACAGTAAAGGCCTTCAGGTTTACACACTTTATTGTTAAATTAGTTCTCTATAGATTTGGCTCCATAATGACGGACGTGAAGAAAAGCATGTTGTGTTAACTGCAAAGCAGCATCCATATTGTTAAAACCATCTTGACACTTTTGCTGGTCTGGATGGTTGTATATATATATTGTTTTAGCGGTGTATAGACTTCACTCGGTCAGACTGGTGAAGAGACTGTATTTAATAGCACTCACACAATAGCGCTTTATAAATGCACAGAAATGTCTGTCAGAATCAGACGTGCACTTGCTGTAAATGACCAATGGTGAGGAAAATATAGACTTCTCATGAACATACAGATGCATTAAACTCCACTGACCTCCCAAGTTCTGCAGCTGAGCTGGACAGTTTGTCCATATTTTGCTCATTTTACGACTTTGAGCTGACATACGGGACCAACAGTGTTTTTGCCACCAATTTTACCACACATCCACACCATAGATTTACAGGAACATAAGTGATGTTTTGGAAAGCAAGGTTTGGAAGTAGCCAACTTCTTTTATGTTTCTGGCACACCATACACCTGAAATTATATGTCTGAATCAATTTAGTCCCGAAACGCTGTGAGAATCTGGACAATTATATCAAAACCGACACTTCTGAGGCACGGACGTCTGTAATTCTGCAGTCGCGCCGTCACACGTTTCTCAACTTTTTGGATTCAAAGTCCAACACAACTTTCAAAGTCCCCAAGGTTACACATGTCCTGCAGCGTTTCTGCTGTAATTATGGCAGAACGGCTTGTTTTTATAAAGAGAAACTATAATTCACAAAAAGTAGCAATAATTGAGATTATTTGAAAAATAAAAGATTTCTTGATTTGATGTATTTTGTAAAACATTTTAAGTTGATCAAGTTAAATTATTTTAATGGATTAACACAAACTAATTTAAAATAATGGTATTAATAATAATATGCCACTAACTAAAGATTTTTCAAGTGGACTAGTAGTCGTTAATTTATTTATTTTCACTGGCCACAATTTTGACATCAATACCATGGGGAAAACTGCTTATATAGATATTTTTAAAGGGCTGATGAATTGAGAAATCAACTTTCCCTTGAGCCTTTGATATATTAAAGGTCATGGTAATATAAGAATATCCTGTAAGAGCTGAAATCTTCCTTGTTAGTCAAAGAAAAGCTTTTATAGACACCAGGCCCAGCAAACGAGAGCTCTCAGATATACTGATCTATGATGTCATAGGAGGGGAAAACTCCGCCTCTACAGATAAATGTGTACGCCTACTTCTGTAGCTCCGCCCACCGATTTGTGGAGCTAAACGGATCGCACTACCGAGCAGTTAACATGCAGAAGATAGCAAGATAATCGTTTGTAAACAAGACACAGGTCCAGACTGGATTCGCAGACATATTGAGATTAGAACACAATGCTGTGCCGTCTCTATCGGATCCGACAGGATGGTGCAACACACTAATGTGAGTAAAACATGTTTTATATGTGATAGTATTGCATTGTTACAGATGGTATTGATTATGTGTACGTGTCTAACTGAACATACCTTAGCACGCTGTCACAGGCTGGAGAATCATTTATTTGTTGGTTCATTGCGATTCGGGATCAGACTCGGACATGTGTGGGCCAGGTGTGTGTGTGAGTGTGTGTGTGTTAGTGTGTGAGTGTGAGTGTGTGTGTGTGTGTGTGTGTGAGTGTGAGTGTGTGTGTGTGTGTGTGTGTGTGTGTGTGTGTGTGTGTGTGTGTGTGTGTGTGTGTGTGTGTGTGTGTGTGTGCGGTCCGCGCTTATACTCGGGCGGGCCAAGTAATATCAAAATCAATCAATGGTGTGTGGATGAGAGATAAATCATTGTGTTTGTTTGATAAAGACGGTTTGAGAGCCCTGTGAGAGAATCATTCCGGTTGCCGCTTTCAAAACAATCCCTCACGTGAACTGACAGGGGAGCTGAAGCTCATTAAATATGCAAATCTTATCCAATCATAGCCGTGGGCGTTTCCTTCCAAGTCTTCAGTGCGGCACGCCCATCAGAACCCAGCGTTCAGGAGAGAGCCTCAAAACCAGGGCAGGAAATAGCCTATTATTATTCATTATGATGTTTCTGAATGTAAAAACCACACGAACGTCATAAGTTGACCTCAGACAACAGTATAAAAAAATTAACACTTGACACCTTTAATATTATCTCTTCATTTGGCAGCAGGTGTATTAGGCTGCTGTCCCTTTAAGACCTGACGGCACTGATACACATGCGTTTTCATTCTCAACTCTTCACTTAAAACTGACTGTGTCTACGTTAATGCTCGCCAACACCGGCGTTTTGACATACCTTTTTGTATTCGATTTTTAAGCGCATTAAGCAGCGGAAAAGACTCAATTTAGTGCTGAGAGGCGGCTTTATGTGATGCACTTTGGGTCTGAGCACAACATCTGTGGGAATGAGTAAAATCCCACGCCCACATTCAAGCCCTATAACAGCAACATTAATCATTCTCAAATTAAATGAGTGACACAGTATTCATTGCACAGCGTTTATTATTTCAGATGGCTTTTTTAAAAGACTTCAGTGTATATATAAAACTCAACCCACCCAAAATGCCACATTAGTTTTAGGCATATGTCTAAGGTTATGGACAGTATTTATGGCATCTACTGTATACTGTGAGTATTTACAGTGTTATCATACACATAATTTTGTCCTTCTGTTGATATAAAAGAACAGAAAACATGTTTCCAGAAATGCCAGAGGGTTTAAAAGAGATTTGAAGCTTGTTCTTCAGTTGCAGGTTTTATTTTTGAATGTGGGACTTAACTTTTCAAGGTGGATGAACATCTGTGATTTCTGTGGCTTCAGGAAGATTACAGGAGTAGATTATTTATTAACAAAGGCTCTTTTTCAATGGTTCCATGCACAATACTATATTCTAATCTTAGTCAATAATTGTATCCCTTAAAACGAATCTTTGATCACCAAAATGACACACTGTATTTAGACGTTTGTCTAAGACCCGTGCTTCATTTAATATACGCAGAGCCATGAATATGCAAATGAGCCCCGCCTCCACTGACTCACACCAGCTCAGAGATCCACTCGCTCAACTTTACTATAGTAAGCGCTGCTCAAAGGTGCTGTTTAATAGGGAGCCGGTGCAGTGTTGACAGAACCGGGCTAATGTGCTCATACTTCCTGGTTCTAGTAAGAACTCGAGCTGCTGCGTTTTGGACCAGCTGGAGTTTGTTTATTAAGCGAGCAGGGCAACCACCCAGTACAGCATTGAACTAACTGTTCAGCATTTTGCATTGACATAAGCTGATGTATAACTGAACACACTTTTAGCGCCAATCACTACACATTTCACTTTGAAACGAGAAGTAACACAATATCATTTTCCAGTGTGTCTGGGTTAAACATGAACGATAGGTTAAACACGAACCTCAAAAACAGAAAGGAAACATTTATAGCACATACATGGTTGACATTTTTACGTCTAGCCTTCCTGCATGTGTTAACGCTGGACATACATTAGTGGGACGGACTGGGTAGTTAAATGTCTGAGAGATGTTTTCCACAAACTGCACACTTTGAATGTTTGCTCACCATAGAACATGTTTTATGTTGCCAAACACACCTACAGATGTGAGGCCAGAGTCGGAGCCGTTATTGGGTCCAGCTCCAGGCCACCACAGTCCACATTTATGTCTCGCTTCTCGTCTAATGAAAGGTTTGCTTGCTTAGATGTTTTTTTATGTGCTAGAAGGCCAAGCTCTTCGTTTCTCTTTCTCCCGGCCTTTCAGCCGCTTCACAAAGCTGAAGTGTTAGTGAGTGTACTTGAAGCTTTCATGGAGGGCAAACATTTGTTCTTTCCTTAAGGCCAATGATTGTTGAACAGGAAGCCTGTCTCCAGTCCACAAGCAGCAGCGCCGATCATCGCAAGATAAACGCTCTGTCTTCAGCTGACAGGATACATCTACTGTATAAGACATTAGATAGACAATATCCCCCGGCTTCACAGACAAGGCTTAAGCTCAGACTAAAATGCATGTTTGAGCTGTTTTAACTGAAAGCATGTCTTAAAATATGTCAGTGCAATTGTTTTGTCTCCATGTTTCTTTTTAATAATACACATTTATAAAAGCTATACTTAAATGTCCTAATTGAAATAAGGCCTAATCCTGGCTTAATCTAAGCCATGTCTGTGGAAGCGGGCCGTAGTGAGAACTATGCTTACAAAAGCAATTGTGTATCAAGTGTATAGTGAATAAAATAAAAAAAATCAAGAAAACAATTCTTATCACAATTTAGCTTCTAATTTAATTTATTTATAGAATATATTTGAATAAATTAATACATTTTAAGTACAGTGCCCTCCACTAATATTGGCACCCTTGGTAAATATGAATAAAGGTATAAAAATACATCTGCATTCTTTATCTTTCTTTAAAAAAAATGCTAAAAATTCTAACCTTTCATCGACGTGAAGTGATTGAAAGTGTGGGGAAACTCTCATTATGAAATAAATGTTGTCTCCAATGCATGTTGGCCATAATGACTGGCACCCCTAGAAATTCTTAAGAGTAAAATATCTTTGGAGTATAATTCCATTCATATTTATTTTTTTAGCACACATATTTATTTTTTATTTTTTTGTCCAGCTATGACATCTTGTTCCACAGGAGTGTAAATATGAGGAAACACAAAGGCCAAATTACAATGAGTAAAACTACAGAATATAGTTCTGATGTGCAGAAAAAGATTGTTGAGCTTTACAAAATAAGAAAAAAGCATTGAAAATCCCCATTTCCACAATCAGGGCAATAATTAAGAAGTTCAATCATCTAAAGATGTTCTGAATCTGGAAGAGGCTGAGTGTGTATATCGTCCTAATGTGGCGTGGAGGAGAGTTTGAGTGGACAAAGACTCTCCAAGATCACAGATGGAGAATCGCAGAGATTAGTTGAGTCTTGGGCTATGATATGTTGTTTGGGAGGAATTCAAGAAAAATCATCCTCGCTCATCCAGAAAAAGACTCCAACATATTCCATTATCAAAAATCAACAGAAAGAAAATCAAAACTGGACGGAAATCTTATAATGGGCCGTGGTTGGATCTTCCATCAGGACAATGATCCAAAACAAACACACAGATGTGTCCCTGAACACAGAATGAAGCTTCTGCCACAGCCGTCCCAGTCAATGCTTCAAAACATACACAAGAGCATTCTATCAATGGGGTACAAAACTATAACTTAAGATGGATTTTCTTATTATTGTGCATAGTTTTGCTCATATATCTTGTTTTTGATGCATTTAATATATATTGATATATTTACTGGAAAACAAGGCAAAATACTATTTCCTAGCATTTATGCATCTTAGTAGAGTTAGAACTAAACATGATGTTAACAAAAGCTGTAATGGAGAATAAAAGTTTCCTTCCGGCTTGTTTTCCAATACAAGGCTCTGTTCTTCTGTGTCCAGTGAGATCTGGCTCGGCAAGCAAACAAGCACAAAGCCCCTTTAATATGGAGTCATATACTCTGATCAAGCTTCTCCTTTAACTTCAAACCCTTCATGGAGCATTAACTGTTTTTAAAATTGTTATTCATCTTAAAGTGATTCTGAGAGCTACAGTTAAACAGTTTGAGATCTGGGAAGTGAGTTGTTGATCAGTGGATCTGTGTCTGTTCCTCAGGGAGAGAAAGGAGACGCCGGGCTGCCGGGCGCAGATGGACCGCAAGGTGTTCCAGTGAGTCGCTTCTGCTCTTCTTCCTCTGTTATCCTGCTTAACAAAAGCATTTGTTAAATATGTCTCATGTATTCAAATGCAGTTCAATACCAAATCATTCGTTCTTCGTAATTAGCACAAATCTGACAATCCCTTTGCAGCGGTTCCTTAAAGTAACAGGCTCCTAAATTCAGCTCTATCAAATTAAATCAAAAGTATTAAATTATATAAAAATAATCTTAATCATCATTTCAAGTGGTCTTGAGTTTGGGGTACATAAATTACATTATGGCTTAATTTGGTTATTAACTTAAAGAAGCAATGACTCAGATTAAATAAATGTGAGCGCTGTGTGTTTTTACCTCTTGCACCTTCTACAGGCTCATATACTGCTTTTATATCATACTGACAAACTTGAAGCTCTTGAAGCTCCGCCCTCTTCTTGAAAGGGGGTCGAGATTTGCCTCAGAACAGCCCCCTTTCAGGAAGAGGGCGGAGCTTCAAGAGCTCATGTTAGCAGCTCTGATTACCTCACACACACACACACACACACACACACACACACACACACACACACACACACACACACACACACACACACAGAAACTGTTCAGCCTTTAATGATCAAACCGGAGTGGGGCAATGATGGAGAGACTCCAGAAGGAGAGACAGCATGTAGAGTGAGACAGGAGCTTCTGAAGGGATAGAGGAGGAGTTTATGAGTCCACCATCTTCAGTCATCGATTAGCATATTCTGTCATGATGATCTATAAACCGCTGTGAGATGAGCAGAGAATATCTGCTGATGAAGAGAGAACAGGGATAGTTTAGTGTAGTTACGGTTATAACTGATGATGTCATCTGGCTTTATGACATGCGATTGCGTTTGTGTTCGTACCGGATCAATAAATGTGACAGACGGACGACAGCTCTTCCTCTTCTCCACATGTTCCCGGGGGCGGGGTTATGTAAATGTTAGGGTTATGATGTCACTAGCTCGTTGTAGTCCTTAAAAAGTGATTTCTGTGAAAGAAAATATCTCCCTTTGCTTTGAACATTGAGCTCTACCCACACACACACTATATTGCCAAAAGTGTTGTGATGCCTGCCTTTACACACACATGAGCTTTAATGCCATCCCATTCTTAATCCGTAGGGTTTAATATGGAGTCGGCCCACCCTTTGCAGCTCTAACAGCTTCAGCTCTTCTGGGAAGGCTTTCCTCAAGGTTTAGGAGTGTGTTTATGGGAATTCTTCTAGAAGTGCATTTGTGAGGTCAGGCACTGATGTTGGACGAGAAGGCCTGGCTCGCAGTCTCCGCTCTAATTCATCCCAAAGGTGTTCTATCGGGATGAGGTCAGGACTCTGTGCAGGCCAGTCCAGTTCCTCCACACCAAACTCGCTCATCCATGTCTTTATGGAGCAACGCTTTGTGCATTAAGAGTTCCTTTCACTGGAACTAAGAGGCCAAGCCCTGAAAAACAACCCCACCCCATAATCCCCCCTCCACCAAACTTTACACTTGGCACAATGCAGTCAGGCGAGTCCCGTTCCCCTGGCAACCGCCAAACCCAGACTCGTCCATGGGATGGTCAGACAGAGAAGCGTGATTGGTCACTCAGAGAACACGTCTCGCTGCTCTAGAGTCCAGTGGTGGCGTGCTTTACCCCACTGCATCCCACGCTTTGCATTGCTCTTGGTAATGTAAGGCTTGGATGAGCTGCTCGCCATGGAAACCCATTCCATGAAGCTCTCTCCGCACTGTTCCTGAGCTCATCTGAAGGCCACAGGAGTTTGGAGGTCTGGAGCGATTGACTCTGCAGAAAGTTGGTGACTTCTGCGCACTGTGACCCTCAGCATGCGCTGACCCCGCTCTGGGATTTCACTTCGTGGCTGAGTTGCTGTTGTTCCCAATCGCTTCCACTTTGTTATAACCCCACTAACAGCGTGGAATATTTAGTAGTGAGGAAATGTCAGGAATGGCCTTATTGCACAGGTGGCAACCTATCCCGGTCCCACGCTTGAGTTCACTGAGCTCCTGAGAGCGAGCCATTCTCTCACAAATGTGTGTAGAAGCGTCTGCATGCCTAGAGCTTGATTTATACACCTGTGGCCATGAAGGGACTGAACACCTGAACTCTGGGATCTGGAGGAGCGGCACAATACTTTTGGCAATATGGTGTATGCATGCCTTAAATTTGATTGTAAAAACTCTGTACCTGAGTTAAGAAAAGACTAAATAAAGAAGCACATTCTTGAAAGGAGAGCCCTGCATCAAGTGTTTACAGATCTACGGGCGCCAGCATGAGGAACCTGACATTCCCATCACTCCCAGCATCTACAGCAGCCCAGTGTTTCCGTCCTCAGTGTTTGCATGTCAAAACATCCTCATCATTTGACAGAAAACATGTTTATTTTCTTTGAGTCTGTGGCAGTTTAGCTTCCTCTCCAGAACTCTCTCACTATAGTTCCCTACAGCCTCAGATGTGGGCAGCTTCACATCTGTAATCAATTAGCATTAGTTTTGTTTGCCTGCTTAAATGAGAGAAATATGGATTTTATATTTGATCTACATCGGAGTTCAATCCATACATGCAGTCGAGATTAAATAATTGCATGTCAAATGAACATCCAGCCTCAGTGGGCTATAGAAACTGGCAGCAAAATATACAAGCCTGGTTAGCTTGTTAATGTCGCCCACACCCTTAATAAACACAGCCGGTCTGAAGCTCAGCCGTCCCGCTGAAGACCAACACGGGACCGCTGATGAGTGAGCCGCTCCGACACGGCATGGGACGTCACGGATTATTCAATAATGAGTGTGAATCTCACAACATATTTATATATATTTAAACCTATTTTTCGCATTGTTAGCATGGTGATTCTCATTACTGTATAAATAAATACACGATCACTTTAATCAAGAAATTAGTATTTTATTCAGCATAGATGCATTAAACTGATGAAAAGTGACATTAAAGACATTTATAATGTACAACATTTATATTGCCTGATGATCCACGGCTATGTGTGTGTGTGTGTGTGTGTGTGTGTGTGTGTGTGTGTGTGTGTAAGTGTGTGAATGTGTGTGTGTGTGTGTGTGTGTGTGTGTGTGTGGACTGGTAATCCCTACGGTATGGGGACAAAATGTCCCCACAAAGATGGCAATATCCAAATTTTTGTCCTTGTGGGGACATTTTTTGGTCCCCATGAGGAAAACATCTTATAAATCACACTAAGTGATGTTTTTGAAAAAGTAAAATGCAGCATGTCTCCTGTGATGGGTAGGTTTAGGGGCAGGGGCAGTGTGTGTGTGTGTGTGTGTGTGTGTGTGTGTGTGTGTGTGTGTGTGTGTGTGTGATGGGTAGGTTTAGGGGCAGGGGCAGTGTAGGGGATAGAAAATACGGTTTGTACAGTATAAAATGCATTACGCCTATGGAATGTCCCCATAAAACATGGAAACACAACATGTGTGTGTGTGTGTGTGTGTGTGTGTGTGTGTGTGTGTGTGTGTGTGTGTGTAAGTGTGTGAATGTGTGTGTGTGTGTGTGTGTGTGTGTGTGTGTGTGTGTGTGTGTGTGTGTGTGTGTGTGTGAGAGAGTGAGTGTGTGTGAGTGCTGTTCCTGATGATCCACGATTGTGTGTGTGTGTGTGTGTGTGTGTGTGTGTGTGTGTGTGTGTGTGTGTGTGTGTGTGTGTAAATGTGTGTGTGAGTGCTGTTCCCTGATGATCCATGGCTGTGAGTGTGTGTGTGTGTGTGTGTGAGGTGTGTGTGTGTGTGTGTGTGTGTGTGTGTGTGTGTGTGTGTGTGTGTGTGTGTGTGTGTGTGTGTGGACTGGTAATCCCTACGGTATGTCCCCACAAAGATGGCAATATCCAAAATCCACATTTTTGGTCCCCATGAGGAAAACATCTTATAAATCACACTAAGTGATGTTTTTGAAAAAGTAAAAATGCAGCATGTCTCCTGTGATGGGTAGTGTGTGTGTGTGTGTGTGTGTGTGTGTGTGTGTGTGTGTGTGAGAGAGTGTGTGTGTGTGTGTGTGTGTGTGAGAGAGTGTGTGTGTGTGTGAGTGCTGTGATGGTTTTTGAGTTTGAAGATCAGGGTAAATTGTACTTAATTTGTCTTCTGGGAACCATGAGAGTGTCTTCTGTTGCTTCTGAAGGGCAGGACTACATGAAAAATAAATATTTTGTGCATCTTCTGTTCAGAAGTGTTCAGCCCCGGCTCTGAATGCGTTGTGTATCCTTCGTGAGTGTCAGTGACCGTCTGAACCTTCTTTAATAGTTGTGTAAACGTCTGAGCGGCTCTTGTGGACTATATGCACTAAATACAGAAGAACAGGCATTCTGTATAATCACATTTTCACAGATTCTGCAAGGGGTTAACAAACTTTTTCTTGCAGCTGTTCATTTAAAATGTAAATATATTCTTAATCTGAAATATAATTGCACTTTTTCCCTTCTGATATCAAGGTGCAATGCGACCGATCCGTTCTTGGACAGATTCTGTGAGATTCACCCATATGGCTTTGCTAATTTCTGTTTTATAAATAATGATGAATTTCCTTTGCGGTAATGAGCTGGTTGGGCTGGTATATTTGGACCGCTTTGCTTGGCACTTGAAAGCATGCCTGTGATTTGCTAATAAGTCATTTCCTGCTACTAATCATTACATCTCAACCTGCAAATGAACACTTGACTCATGTTTGTGGTCAGGTGTGACACCTTTCATCTGGCGTGTAATTACATTTACAGTCTCGCTCTCTCACATTTCTGCAGTGTTTCCTCTCAAATGAAGCCTGCGAGGGGCTGGGAAGGGTTTTGATGTGATTCAGCGTCTCTGAAAGAGGAAGAGCCTTTGAGTGAAGCGCGATCGATGGAGGCCGCTCACTATGAAGGGACTCATTAGGGCTGGATAATATGCAGGCATCTCCATTTCAAAGCTGTGTGACTGTACCCTCGGTTGTGCAATCTCTCGTGTGTCTGAATCAAACGTTTCCTCGCATCTCTCGTTACAGGTCCCGCGCTTGGACCCGCTCACATGCTCGCGGCAGCCGGTTATGAAGCTACGACAGATGATTAATTGTTTTGAATGCAAACATTTGAGCAACAACCGCAGGTGCAGAAAGAGATGCGTGGTGTGAAGCGGCTCTAATGCGGGACCCTCTGAAACTAAAGCACACTTTGCTGCACGAGTGTTTCCTAGTAAAAGTGCTTCTCGATCCTCATCAGGGTTATTATCCCGTCTGTGGCAGGAAGGAAGAGGCGTCTGGATCTCGCATTTCATCTTTGGAGTAAATAGTGGTGGTGTTTAGGTGTTACCAGAACCTTCACTCGTCTGTTTCCATACGTGTTCAACACACAAATGCACTGAAAGAAGTAATGTCACCTTTTCAGAGAGAACAGCTGATGCATGTTAATTAGATGTTTACTTTTGAATTTTGTTTGGAATATGTCCGATACTTTAAAGATTTAAGATATAAAGATATCTCTTATTTTAAAGGGTCCATAACACGCAGTCTCGTGTTAATCTGGAGTATCTGTAGAGTAGTGTTGATCCTTCATATCTCCCAAGAGTCTTTAGTTTATCAGATTTATAAAAGTGTGTGTGTGTGTGTGTGTGTGTGTGTGTGTGTGTGTGGACTGGTAATCCCTACGGTATGGGGACAAAATGTCCCCACAAAGATGGCAATATCCAAAATCCTTGTCCTTGTGGGGACATTTTTTGGTCCCCATGAGGAAAACATCTTATAAATCACACTAAGTGATGTTTTTTGAAAATGTAAAAATGCAGCATGTCTCCTGTGATGGGCAGTGTGTGTGTGTGTGTGTGTGTGTGTGTGTGTGTGTGTGTGTGTGTGTGTGTGTGTGTGTGTGTGTGTGTGTGTGTGTGTGTGTGTGTGTGTGTGTGTGTGATGGGTAGGTTTAGGGGCAGGGGCAGTGTAGGGGGATAGAAAATATGGTTTGTACAGTATAAAATGCATTACGCCTATGGAATGTCCCCATAAAACATGGAAACACAACATGTGTGTGTGTGTGTGTGTGTGAGATCATCCAGGAGAAGTGCCCATATAAGGAGTTCCTCCCTTTATGATGTCATACAGGGCCAAACTTGAAAAAAACTTTCTGAAACTCATTTGAATCCTGAAGGAGTGTATTCGGCACAGAAATATGTCATACGTCCCACTCATGTTTTGAAATGTTGTCCATGTTTATCATGAGAATCAGCTCTTGAACAGTGGGAATAAGGCAGAATGCAGGAAACAGCATTAGACCCCCTTTAAGAAAGAGCATGCTATTACACACTCAGTTTTTCTGTGCTCAATGATGTTCGAGTGTAATCTGAGGAGCATCACTGGCTCTCAGAGGAAGCAGATGGATGGAGGACGTCTTTAATGGATCTCAATTAAAGTCTTTTAGTGCGCTCAAAAAACAGACACTGAGAATGTGTGAATGTCAGAGAGTCAATTGTGTCCTGTTTCTTGGCAGGCTTCCGTTTGAGCAACAGCTTTTCCTTGTGCAGGATTAATTGAGTGGCATCCTGTCCCGCTGTAATAACAGTGAGATGATGAATGATCAATCACACTGGGGCTTGATCCCGTCTGTGTGTGTGAAACACACGTCATTATCCGCTCGCCCCGTCCGTCGGAGCGTTAGACGGTTCATGAAGCACAGCTGACGGATCTTGTTCTCTGCAGGGAATCCGTGGGCTTCCCGGGAAGCAGGAGCGGACGGAGCGCAGGTATGAACACACACACATCACGCTTCACACTACACAGAACACACACTACATGTGTTAGTGACCTAGATCAATCAATCAGTATATCTAGGTGAACACACACACACACAGACACACACACACAGACACGTCTGGTTCACTATCTTTGTGGGGACTCTCCATAGACGTAATGGTTTTTATACCGTACAAACTGTACTATCTATCCCCCTACATTGCCCCTAAACCTACACATCACACACACACACACACACACACACACACACACACACACACACACATTTTAATCATCTGTAACTGTAAGTGTCTTGTGTCGTGGGTTTAGGGAGCAAGAGGAGCCGCTGGTCAGAAAGGCTCACCCGGTCCGAGAGGAGCTCCGGTGAGTAAACGTCCCACCACAATACAGCAGGCTGACCTCTTTACCCCCTCATTGTGTCAACTGACCCGGTAAAATTGGACACTTCAGAGAAATTGGATTGGATGGCGTCCCAGGCCGCAGTAGAGCCGCTCATCAGATCTGCTGGAGGGCAGTTTGGACAGGGGTCAGCTGTTAAGCAGCGATCAGTCCAGGGACTGAGTTACAGAGCTGCCTGTAAACAATGTTAGGGTGACCTCTGATGGCCAGAGCCAAGCATTCGGCTGCTCTCTGTGTGTGTGTGCGTCAGAGGGAAGGCTGCTGCCTCCTGCTGGTGTTTAAGAGTCATTACAGATTTCACTAGGACTCATTTCCCAATACTACACTCTCCACACTGAACACAGTCACGCTAAACTCAGTCAATGACGGCCTCTTCTCACTCGAACACAAACACCAGCAAAACTCAACGTACATAAATGCACATGCATCATACAAAACTGAATAAGACAGCAATTTGTTATGTGCCAGACTATCATATATTCTAAATCTACAAAATGAATCTCAACAATTAGCTGAACACCATCAAATTAGTTAGACTACCTTAAAAAAAGCATGCAAACCGATTGCCATAAACAAACCAAGTAAAGTGAAATAGCAACAGTGTGTTGTGCTGACCATGCTTAGTTAGTATAGTTCACTCACACAAGAGCTGAAGTGTACTTAATGAATATATTAAGGCTAATATAATTAAAATATAGGCTAATGTAATGAATATATAGGCTAATGTAATGAATATATGGACTAATGTAATGAATATATAGGCCAATGTAATGAATATATAGGCTAATGTAATGAATATATGGACTAATGTAATGAATATATGGAGTAATGTAATGAATATATGGGCTAATGTAATGAATATATGGACTAATGTAATGAATATATAGGCCAATGTAATGAATATATAGGCTAATGTAATGAATATATGGACTAATGTAATGAATATATAGGCCAATGTAATGTATATATAGGCTAATGTAATGAATATATAGGCCAATGTAATGTATATATAGGCTAATGTAATGTATATATAGGCTAATGTAATGAATATATAGGCCAATGTAATGTATATATAGGCTAATGTAATGAATATATAGGCTAATGTAATGAATATATGGACTAATGTAATGAATATATGGAGTAATGTAATGAATATATGGGCTAATGTAATGAATATATAGGCCAATGTAATGAATATATAGGCTAATGTAATGAATATATGGACTAATGTAATGAATATATGGAGTAATGTAATGAATATATAGACTAATGTAATGAATATATGGACTAATGTAATGAATATATGGAGTAATGTAATGAATATATGGGCTAATGTAATGAATATATAGGCTAATGTAATGAATATATAGGCTAATGTAATGAATATATGGACTAATGTAATGAATATATAGGCCAATGTAATGTATATATAGGCTAATGTAATGAATATATAGGCCAATGTAATGTATATATATAGGCTAATATAATGAATATATAGGCTAATGTAATGAATATATGGACTAATGTAATGAATATATGGACTAATGTAATGAATATATGGACTAATGTAATGAATATATAGGCTAATGTAATGAATATATGGACTAATGTAATGAATATATGGACTAATGTAATGAATATATGGACTAATGTAATGAATATATAGACTAATGTAATGAATATATAGGCTAATGTAATGAACATATGGGCTAATGTAATGAATATATAGGCTCATGTAATGAACATATGGGCTAATGTAATGAATATATAGGCTAATGTAATGAATATATAGACTAATGTAATGAATATATAGGCTAATGTAATGAACATATAGACTAATGTAATGAATATATAGACTAATGTAATGAATATATAGGCTAATGTAATGAATATATCGGCTGACTCCTGAGGTCATGTGATGTCTGAGGTCATGTGATGTTTGAGGTCATGTGATGTCTGAGGTCATGTGATGTTTGAGGTCATGTGATGTCTGAGGTCATGTGATGTTTGAGGTCATGTGATGTCTGAGGTCATGTGATGTCTGAGGTCATGTGATGTCTGAGGTCATGTTATGCTCATTGTTCTCATGCTGTTTTATTGACGTCTCCACCGCTGAGACACTGTTTGAGCGATTACACACAAATGATGCGCTTCAGTATGTGTGTATCCTCAATACACCTTCAGATGTTCATTTATGTTTATTCTTTGATTATGACGATCACATTCACTCGCCTGTACAGTGATCTGTCACGCCATATTAAAGAGCGCCAAACATTTATCGTAAAAATGTACAGAATGCTTAATATGTTCACGTGGGAACTGTCGCCCACGTAAAGTATGTTCCGACATAAAACAAGCCGACTGTTAATAGTTAATATACATTATTCCTTTGAAACCAAATAACTGATTTCTTGTTACATCACTGCGTCAAAAGAAAGAGAATTTCCAATAATATAAATTAAGTTCCAACATCAGTTTATGAAGTCAGCTTATGTGGTGTTCTCTCAAATGTTTCAATTCAACATTCAAGATGACTTTGGGAAATCAAAATTATAACTTCAGAAGTGGAGGAAATGAGTTACAAGTCCATTAAGAATTGCCCCTCAAAACCTTCTTTTATTTACTGGCAAAATGGCACTCAAACAGTAAACAGGTTGTAGTATGTGAATAGTACATTAAGTTAAGACATTAAGAAAAGTTAGAATCACTGGCTGATTTTACAGTGATGTTAGTCTTTCAAGATCTGTACAAAAGTGGGAAATGATATTGTACTGTGTTGTAAACATGGAGCATGTGACATACAGAATAAGACTTCCTCCTTAAAGGGATAGTTCACCCAAAAATAAAAATGGTCATTTACTCACCCTCAAGTTGTTCCAAACCTGTACATTTGAAGAATGTTGGTAATCAAACAGTTGCTGGTCCCCATTGGTAAGAAAAACATAAAATACTATGGGGACCAGCAACTGTTTGGATATCAACCTTTGTGTGCATTTATTTATTTCTAAAATTGTAATATATTCGGATATAAATTCAGCATTTGCATGATGATAATGATCAGCCCATGAGTTATTACAGGAAATAAATATAAACAAGTTGCCAAGTTATAGCACTCAATTTAGTTAAATAACCAATGGCTGACTAAAAGAGATGAATCTGAAAGGTATTTATTCTGTGACATGAACATTTACATATGCAGTTGGCCATATTTTGTCATAATAAAGGTTTTGACTGTCTAAAATGTACACCTAATTGATGGAAATGTTTAATAATAACCCCAGAGGTATTGCATTTAAAAATAATAACAGGTCCTTCTGAAAAGTTTTCCTTCATTTAAGTTATGATTTTGTTTCCACATCATAATTTCCAGTGTCATTTATTTATGCAGTTTCTGATTGCGCATATTAATGTGCGTGAGTTAATTTCCGAGTGAGTGTCTTCTGAAGTTGCCCTGAAGTTTATTTGTGGAGCGAGGCAGGTTGTGTGTTATCAGCTTCAGTGTTTAACTGTGTTCTGTCTGATTAAATCCTTCAGGGCGCGGCGGGGCCTTCAGGGGCCCCTGGAGCAGACGGACTCCACGGCCCCAAGGTTGGTCTGCTCCAAACATCACCTTTAGCAATTATGCTAATACCTTGAGTTGATTCTGGTGGGAATAGCCGTGCCGAGATTACACTTATTCCGTTCCTGGAATTGTGCCCTTATCAAATGGATTATAGGAGAATCATTTAGTAGCCGCATTTCCTTTAATATTTACAGTGATTACTGGTCTTTTTATCTGTCCCTGGAAACAAATGGCTTCTTCTAGCTCATTTATAATGGATAAATTGTATGTGGCTTGTGGTTTTGAGTGCATGAGATTGATTTGGCTTGTGTTCAGGGGAGCGCAGGAGAAAAAGGCAGCGCTGGTAATCCTGGTACGGCGGGTCAAAAGGTAAGAGTCTTCAATTTTGTGCAGTTAGTCATGCAGTTGTGATGTTAGCATTCAGAGCTCTCCGGTGTAAGTGAGGTGAAGGGTTTATTCTCAGATGTTTTGTGAATCCACAGGGTGATCAGGGTGAGCCTGGACTTCCCGGAGTTCAAGGTGCGACGGGCCTTCCTGGATTTAAAGGACACAAGGTAATGCTGGTCTTCCACAATCTTCATAAAACCTCCACCTGCACTAGTGTTCAAAAGACATGTCCGTCTCTTCTGCTCATTTATCATAACTCCAGTATCAGTGTAATATTCCTCCAGTGTAGATCAGCTGTTCTCTGTGTGAATATATAGTGCTTCTGCTCATTATCTGATCATAACTCCAGTATCAGTGTAATATTCCTCCAGTGTAGATCAGCTGTTCTCTGTGTGAATATATAGTGCTTCTGTTCATTATCTGATCATAACTCCAGTATCAGTGTAATATTCCTCAGTGTAGATCAGCTGTTCTCTGTGTGAATATATAGTGCTTCTGTTCATTATCTGATCATAACTCCAGTATCAGTGTAATATTCCTCAGTGTAGATCAGCTGTTCTCTGTGTGAATATATAGTGCAGTGTGATTTATTCCTGTGATCAAAGCTGAATTTATCATCATTACTCCAGTCTTCAGTGTCACATGATCCTTCACTAATCATTCTCATATGAGGATCTGATGATCAACACACATTTTTGATTATTATCAGTTCATATTTGTGTGGAAACCGTCAGACATTTGATTTCTCAGGATTCTTTAATGATAGAACGCTCATAAGAACTGCATTTATTTAAATTAGAAACGCTTGTGACATTATAAATGTCTTTACTGTCACTTTTTATAAATTTAAAGCAACCTTGATGAATACAAGTATTAATTAAATAAGCTGGAGCTACAAGCAAATATTGAAATTAAGCTGTCCACCGAGGTCTTAGATTGTCAGATGCCACTCGAGTCGCTTTGGATAAAAGTGTCTGTCAAGTGGTTGATTAAGCATCTGTTCGGTCATCAGTTTGATCAACATCCAGCTAAGTGTAACAAAATAACACAAACAATTAAAGCTGCAAGCAGCGATGAAAGGGCCCTTGCACCCGGTGGCCTCGGGAAAACAGTGAATAGTGGGCGACATGCATTCCTGCTGCCAGTAGCTCGTCTGTTTGATCGGACCACACGGGCCAGCCTTCGCTCCACACGTGCATCAATGAGCCTGAGCCGCCCATGACCCTGTGGCCGGTTCTCCACTGTTCCTTCCTTGGAGCACTTTTGATAGATCCTGACCACTGCAGACCGGGAACACCCCACAAGAGCTGCAGTTTTGGAGATGCTCTGACCCAGAATATTGGCATGTATGTTGATGTCTTCAGGTCAGGACTCTTTCCAAACATGTGAAGATTGAGGCAAATCGGACATTGTCTGCCTGAGTTACATCTTCCTGTTTCATGGTGAAACAACAAACTTTGTCAGGCCGCCACGGACACACCCTTCAGCGAAAACTCGAGATCTTCGCAATTTCATGCCGTAAAGGCCTTTACATTAGACTGACCAAATATGATGTCGATCTGATTAAATCTAGGAGGAGTTTGTTAAAGTACAATATCTGCAGAGAAAATTTAAAATATTTAATTTCCTGTTGGGTTGTTGATTGTTTCCTGTTGATTTTGCACCTATGGATTTTTTTTTGTAGGCTGTTACATGAATGTACCGAATTTCATTCCTGTACGTGAAACATAGCTCGAACAGCGCTTAATTGAAATTTTATAGGTGGTGCTATCGTGCCATTTTGCCATAATTCTGAAATCCATATCAGATGCAAATTTTCACCAGTTCTGATCCGTGTGCAAAGTTTCATGAGTTTCAAGTATGTTTAGGCCTTCAAAAATGCGTTTCATTTCAGAGAAGAAGAAAAGACTGAGCGATTGCAAGAGAGACCTCACATCATTGGTGCTTGGCCTTAAAAAGTGTTAAGAAGTGTTTGTGCTGCTTTTTTTTTTTGTTACAGTGTAAACCATATTAATTTGATAACTGCCCTTTTGTACTTGGTAAACAATCTTGTATCTGCTACCTTGTTCAGATGGACCAGCTTAAGCCGGCATGATCAGTTTTTTTTCAACTGGACCCTTGACCAAAGAGAAAAACCCCAGCAGCTGCTGGTCATCCATCTAAACTTGATCCAGCTCATGATTAGTTAGAAATCTGTATTTTGCTATTACAATGGTATTATGTTTCATGTAGACCGATCAGGCATAATATTAGGACCAAGTGACGTGAGTAACACTGATGATCTCTTCATCACCGCTCCTGTTAGTGGGTGGGATATATTAGGCAGCAAGTGAACATTTTGTCCTCAGAGTTGATGTGTTAGAAGCAGGAAAAATGGGCAAGCGTAAGGATTTGAGCGAGTTTGACAAGGGCCAGATTGTGATGGCTAGACGACTGGGTCAGAGCATCTCCAAAACTGCAGCTCTTGTGGGGTGTTCCCGGTCTGCAGTGGTCAGGATCTATCAAAAGTGCTCCAAGGAAGGAACAGTGGAGAACCGGCCACAGGGTCATGGGCGGCCCAGGCTCATTGATGCACGTGTGGAGCGAAGGCTGGCCGGGTGCGTGGCTTACCTGGGGAACACATGGCCCCAGGATGCACTATGGGAAGAAGGCGAGCCGGCGGAGGTGATGCTTTGGGCAATGTTCTGCTGGGAAACCTTGGGTCCTGCCATCCATGTGGATGTTCCTTTGACACGTCCCACCTACCTAAGCATTGCTGAGACCATGTACAGCCTTTCATGGAAACGGTATTCCCTGGTGGCTGTGGCTCTTCCAGCAGGATAATGCTCCTGACACAAAGCACAAATGCTTCAGGAATGGTTTGAGGAGCACAACAACGAGTTTGAGGCGTTGAATTGACCTCCAAATTCCCCAGATCTCAATCCAATCGAGCATCTGTGGGATGTGCTAAACAAACAAGTCCGATCCATGGAGGCCCCACCTCGCAATTTACAGGACTTAAAGGATCTGCTGCTAAACTGAATACCACAGCACACCTTCAGGGGTCTAGTGGAGTCCATGTCTCGATAGGTCAGCAAAAGGGGGACCAACACAATATTAAGTGGTCATAATGTTATGCCTGATCGGTGTACAGCAGTATAATCTATTGTAAATCACTCAGGATTTTTGTGGCATATATGCTTGTTATACAGGCTTTTCATCTCATTAAAGTGAGTTTTTGACTGATGTGCTACAGAACACTGAAGATTTCTGAAGAATCTGATATTTCTCTGTTTTTCAGGGAGAGAGAGGAGAATCTGGACCCAAAGGCATTCAGGTGATCCCTCGTCATTTCCTTCACATTTTAAAAGTGCTTTTGTCTAATGCCGTGTGTGATCTATCAAAGGTTTGGGTTTGGTTTCAACACAAATTCAGATTTGTCTCAGATCTCAGAACTCTAACCTAGATGTTTTCAAAGTGTTATGACAGCTTTAGTGTAAGTGTTTGGCGGAAAATAACTATAATTTCCTGTTTAATTCTAAGAGGAAATTCTGATGCTTGTTATATAAATCAATGAGATCTTTATAACATTATAAAAAGGCAAATACATATCAATATATTGCCAATAATATGTCTCAGTAAGATGAAATTTAAATGCTTGGTTTTATGCTCAAAGCTCTGTAGTTTTAAAACTTATAATGCAATGCATTTGAGAGATGAACAAAAATTATAATCATATTTGAACTTTAGTTGCTCCAGTCCAGTGTTTATCTTGAAATATTACGAATAATATCAAAGCATTTACTCACTGATATTACTGGTGATTTCTTGTATGCTTGCAGTATGCTTTGTATACTCTACCGTAACGATCTCTGTAGGGAACATCACCGTAAGCGTCGTTAGCTCAGTATCTCTCAGTAAACAGGATGTGACACAGTCTTGTAAAGGTTATAGGGAACCACCCATTGATTATGAATGCTAATGATAACCTTTTAGAGTTTGAGATCCCTGCTAACTCAGACTGTCTTCCGTTTACAGGGTGAAAAAGGCAGCAAAGGGTTCCCTGGGATGCCTGGCTTCTCAGTAAGTGCACAAACTCCTGCATCCACCAGGGGGCGCCTCCTGCTACAGCACTGCACCTCACCACAGACAGGGACAATTCAAATGAATTCACAGCACAGGAGGTTTTGCAACATAGATAATTACATCATTAACATTTCTGGAAATACTCATGAATATCACATCACCAAAAAAATGAAGCGATACACTTATAGCTGGTGCATTTCTTTGATTTCATTCCATTCGTATTTTAATAATAATCCAGCAATGTGTTTAATATTTACATTCATTTGTACACTCTTAGAACAAAGGTTCAGTGTGGCTCTATATGGAACACTTGATGCCAAACAGAAGCAACATCTTTTTTTAGTATTACATTATTATTATAATAAAAAGTTCACCATGTAATAATTTCCTCAAAATGAAATAAAATCTTGAGCTCATAATGTAATAATTCTGATATTATGTGAAATGTATTACATTATAAACTCACCATAACATGTCATGTTTTCATTATTGTAATAGCTTTTAAACATAAATAAAATTAGTATTATGTTACATTGCTTTAAAAACATTGCTTACATTGCTTCTGATGCTACTACTACTACTGCTGCTGCTGCTGCTACTACTATTACTACTACTGCTGCTGCTACTGCTGCTGCTATTGCTGCTGCTGCAGCAACACTGCTGCTGTTGCTGCTGCTGCTGCCAGCAGCTGCTGCTGCTATTGCTGCTGCTGCTGCGCACTGCTGCTGCTGTTGCTGCTGCTGCTGCCAGCAGCTGCTGCTGCTGTTGCTGCTGCTGCTGCTACCAGCCTGCTGCTGCTGTTGCTGCTGCTGCTGCCAGCAGCGCTGCTGCTGTTGCTGCTGCTGCTGCCTGCTGCTGCCACCACCACCTTGCTGCTGCTGCTGCCACCGCTGCTGCTGCTGCTGCTGCTGCTGCACCACCATGCTGCTGCTGCTGCTGCTGCCACCACCGCTGCTGCCAACCTGGTGCTGCTGCTGCTGCTGCTGCACGGTGCTGCTGCTGCTGCTGCTGCTGCCACCGGTGCTGCTGCTGCTGCCACCACGGTGCTGCTGCTGCTGCTGCTGCCACCACGGTGCTGCTGCTGCTGCTGCTGCTGCTGCCACGCACCACTGCTGCTGCTGCTGCTGCTGCTGCTGCTGCTGCACCACCACCACGCGGTGCTGCTGCTAATGCTGCTGCCACGATTGACCACGCTGC
>CM040924.1:30521043-30563543 GCA_023029165.1 Gobiocypris rarus | reverse complement strand
AGTCACATTTAAATCATTCCCGCCTATTTTACACCAGACACAAGCCGGTCTCCTCCTCCTGAAGGCATGGGATGAACCTTCTTCCCGCCTGACAGCTTCAGTACGCTGGTCTCAGTGAGCTGTCAGCCGCAGCGCTGCTCTGCAAACTACAGGACAGTTTCTATGTATATTTATTATTTCATGATTGTGTTCAAATCAGTACCAGACATATATGCAAATCACTCGCTTCCTGTAAAAGAATGCATTTTCCCTCCACAGAGGTTTATTAATATTCCCGTTCTGCGTGTTTACTCCACACTAGAGCTGCACGCTTCGGTCAGAAAGTCAAATATTGTGATTGCGATTTAATCTTTAATATTTCATATTGCTGCTTTTTGTTCTTCAGTCTACATGAATATTGTGGAATATTATCAGTGTGGAATATGAATGCAGTCTGCACGGCTATCGGCTGATGTGAGTGTTGATCATGTGTTTAATCCACTAGAAAGGCACGCCGGGTGAGACTGGGGTCAAAGGTCCTGATGGGCGGAAGGGAGACGTGGGACAGTTCGGTGTGGTCGGGCCGCGTGGGTTCCCTGGACAGGATGGTTTACCGGGGCAACCCGGCACTCCGGGCTTTCCAGGGAAGCCTGTGAGTATTCTTACATGATAGCAATTAAAATGTGTGTTACAGCCACAGGGGCTTTCCCTTCGCAAGACATAAACAATGGTAAATAAACCACGGCATGGGCCGGGGCAATGTCAGGATGCATCATTCCGGCTGATTCATGGACCAAACCACACGGCCTCAGGTCCACACTGTGCAACCGACTTCCTGTCTTTATGTTCCGGCAGGCCTTATGTTTTCTTTGAAAGCCGCTGTGTGTGTTTGTCATGTGCAGACTCCATCTAATGAGTGACTGTGTGTGTTTCAGGGCAAGCCTCCCTCTGAGGAGCACTTAATGAAACTCTGTGGGGACGTTCTGAGGAGTGAGTATCCGGCCGTCCTCAAGGTCATTCGTCTCTCCAGAGCAGAGTCCGAGGAGCTTTTCCTTTCTCTTCTTATCACGAACATGCCTGATATGTAAAGAGCCAAGAACAGCGTGCGCCGTCCAATTAAAGCGCTAAGATAAAAGCCAAGTTCACTAGAAAAGAGCTTTTGTTACGGAAACTTGCTGAGCCGTCATCGTTTTTACCGTTTGCTTTGAATTAAAGAGGTCATTTATGGAAGCCATTTCTGCTACATGAGGAAAATACTAAAAATATAAATACTAGGACATACTAAGTCATAAATCATAAACTAAATTAATTTAGATTAAAGTCGAAATTATGATGTCTTCATTGTATTGTATTTATTTTGAGATTAATTATGATCAAAAGTCAAAATGATGATGTCACAATTATGAGATAAAAAGTTCAAATTATGACACCAAGTTATAATTATGAGATAAAAGGTCGAAATGATGAAATGTCATAATTATGATAAAAGTGGAAATGACGATGTCATAATTATGAGATAAAAAATTGAAATTATGAAATGTCATAATCATGAGATTAAAAAAACAAAATTATGAAATGTCATAATTAGGAGATAAAAAGCAGAAATTCTGAAATATGCCATAATTATGAGATAAAAAGCTGAAATTATGAAATGCAATTACAACCCCAAATCAAAAAAAGTTGGGACAGTATGGAAAACGCAAAAAAGAAAAAAGAAAAAAAGAAGTGATTTCTAAATTTACTTTGACTTGTATTTCATTGCAGACAATATGAACAAAAATATTTCATGTTTTGTCTGGTCAACTTCATGTCATTTGTAAATATGCATCCTTTCCTGTCATTCAGACCTGCAACACATTTAAAAAAAAGTTGGGACAGTAAAGCATTTACCACTTTGTAATGTTGCCATTCCTTTTCACAACACTTAAAAGACGTTTAGGGACTGAAGACACCAAGTGATGAAGTGTTTCAGGTGTAATTTTGAATTTTGTCATAATTCTGAGATAAAAAGCTGAAATTATGAAATGTCATAATTATGAGATACAAAGTTAAATTATGAAATATGTCATAATTCTGAGATAAAAAGCTGAAATTATGAAATGTCATAATTATGAGATACAAAGTTAAATTATGAAATATGTCATAATTATGAGATAAAAATGATGTCATTAAAAAAAAAGATATTAAGTTAAAATTATTAAATAAAAAACTGAAATGATGACATATCAAGCCATTAATATGACATTAAGTCATAATTTCGACTTGGTATTTCAAAATCTACTTTTTAAATTTGGGCTCATTCTGTCATAATTTTGATTTTTAATGTAATGTGATTTATAAAGTCATGACAAATCATACTTTTAAAACAAAACATGTATGCATGAATCCCTTACAGTACAATGAGATCAGTAATCTGCATATGAATCCAGACAGATGCCAACATGAAATGCTCTTTCTGTGGAGGAGTTATTGTGTGTGTTCCTCATCATGTGACGTAATCTCCACTGTCCTCAGACCAGCTGCCCCGGCTCCTGCAGACGATGGGCCCTCAGCGCTGTGAGCCCTGTGAGAGCATTAAAGGACCCCCGGGACACGCCGGAGCTCCAGGGCCCAAAGGCTCCAGCGGGTCTCCAGGCTATCCCGGCAGACACGGCGCTCAGGGCTACCCAGGGCTTCCAGGCGTGCAAGGACCCCCAGGAGCCAAAGGTGACAGAGATGTGACTCTAATGCTTCTGAATTATGTAAATGGATTTGGCTTTGGGCTTGTATTTTAATTGTATAACATGTTTGTCACTCTTTTAGGGGACACAGGCCCACGGGGATTTAAGGGCAATAAAGGAGAGAGCAGACTGGGATACCCAGGGCCTCCTGGAGACACGGGTACAGTCACATTATTACATGATTAAGGAAAAAGCATGGTTTTATTATATATCATATCATGGCATTATTCCTGATCAACTCATTCACTACACGTTGGTGTTGTTCGCATTATATGCACTTACACGCCGATTGCCAACAAAACACACACATTTGCTTCAGTTTCACTCACACACTCGCAGAACTCTGGAAACACACACTGCATCCACGGTTCCCTTAACGCTGGGTTATTTGGGAATATGAACAAGCTGATCTTTCCCTCACACACACACACACACACACACACACACACACACACACACACACACACACACACACACACATGTTTGTTTTGTGAAATGTGGGGACATTCCATAAGCGTAATGCATTTTATACTGTACAAACCGTATTTTCTATCCCCCTACACTGCCCCTAAACCTACCCATCACACACACACACACACACACACACACACACACACACACACACACACACACACACACACACACACACACACACTACCCATCACAGGAGATTGTGCAGTTTACTTTCTGTGATAAAACCTCATCCTGTGTGATTTATAAGCATTTTGAAAAGTGAGGACATGAGAGCGTCCTCATATTTCACCCTCTTTTTGTAATACCTGTGTCATACCCATGTCATTATACACATTTGTGTCCTGATATTTCATGAAAACATGCCCACACACACACACACACACATGTTTGTTTTTGTGAAATGTGGGGACATTCCATAGGCGTAATGGTTTTATACCGTACAAACCGTATTTTCTATCCCCTACACTGCCCCTGCCCCTAAACCTACCCATCACAGGAGACATGCACAGTTTACTTTCTGTGAAAAAAACTCATCCTGTGTGATTTATAAGCATTTTGAAAAGTGAGGACATGGGGCGTCCTCATATTTCACCCTCTTTTGTAATACCTATGTCATACCCATGTCATTATACACATTTGTGTCCTGATATTTCACAAAAACATGCCCACACACACACACACACACACACACACTTCTTTAGTGACATTGATGATCTTGTGTCTAAAAACACAACGCCAGCGCCACCAACAGCTCCCGTAACCCCAACCAAGCTCGATGATGTGTGTGTGTGTGTGTGTGTGTGTGTGTGTGTGTGTGTGTGTGTGTGTGTGTGTGTGGACTGGTAATCCCTACGGTATGGGGACAAAATGTCCTCACAAAGATGGCAATATCCAAAATCCTTGTCCTTGTGGGGACATTTTTGGTCCCCATGAGGAAAACAGGTCATAAATCACACTAACTTATGTTTTTTGAAAATGTAAAAATGCAACATGTCTCCTGTGATGGGTAGTGTCTGTGTGTGTGTGTGTGTGTGTGTGTGTGTGTGTGTGTGTGTGTGTGTGTGTGTGTGTGTGTATGTGTGAGATCATCTAAGAGAAGTGCCCATATAAGGAGTTCCGCCCTTTATGACATCATACAGGGCCATACTCAGAAAAAAAAATCATAAACTCATTTGAATCCTGAAGGAGTGTATTCGGCACAGAAATACTCCGTCATACGTCCAACTCATGTTTTGAATTTCATGTTTATCATGAGAATCAGTTCTTGAACAGTGGGAATAATGCCTAGTTCACACTGCCCGATTTTAGCCCCAATTTTGGCTCGACGTCAGGTTTGCCCGAAATCATGCTCGTGCAAGCGTGTGACATGCAGTGTGAATGATCAAAGACACAATCAGAGAGAATCGCAGACAAGAGATATTTGGCATGCTAAATATCTGGACCTGTCGGAGATTCAAACTCCTGCTGTGTGAAATGAGTCCTGACTGAACATGACATCGGTGATGACCAACAGCCAATGAGAGAGCAGGATACAGGGCAGCGGGCGGGGCAGGGGGCGGGGCAGGGAGGAGTTATAGACCAGAATATCAGTGTTTTAACAGATGTATTTACAATTCTGTCAAACAGAAACAAAGCCCAAACATTTGCACGTTCAGCCGCGGCAGCAAAATTATCTTTGCTTCCTGTGTCTCATTAGACGATATATTTAACAATAATTCCTGAAAACTTGGTGAAAGTGTTTCGGTTTTCTGTCTGTTGACAGTATGTTCTGATTTCTGCAGTGACAAAAAGAGAGCTTCAACAATAAATTAAACAAAACTTAAAACAATGTTCAGATATTGATGTCATAATTATGAAATAGAAAAGTCAATTATGACGTCATGATTGTGAGATAAAAATATCTAA
The DNA here is from genome assembly GCA_023029165.1 of Gobiocypris rarus. NCBI lineage: Eukaryota > Metazoa > Chordata > Actinopteri > Cypriniformes > Gobionidae > Gobiocypris > Gobiocypris rarus. Next base: position 30,558,465 of record CM040924.1, on the reverse strand, counting down.
ATTATGACATCATAGTTATGAGATAGTATACTGTTAAATTGTGCATATTTAATTAGAGAATGCCTCATTTGCAGATTTAAACATAATAAATTAAACTTTTTGCAATCTGTAATGTAATGAATGAACTGGTGATGTCATTAGTTTGAGTTTTCATCTGTTCATCTTCGTGTGTTTCGTCAGTGATTTGTCGTTCAAATGTAAAAATGGCCAGGCAGCGTTTGGGAGCGAATCTTGCACACACACACACACACACACACACAACACAACAGGGATCACACACACACACACATGTTTGTTTTTAGGAAATGTGGGGACATTCCATAGGCGTAATGCATTTTATACTGTACAAACATTTTCTTCCATCTGCTACCAATCCTACAACCTCAGGGATGAGCACTACACACACACACACACACACACACACACACACACACACACACACACACACACACACACACACATCACAGAGGAATTTACAGACGTGGCTTGGGACATGGTCTGTGCAATGAAACATCTGTGGCCTTTAGATGAAAAACAGCGACATTTATAGACGTCAGACCTGCCTCACAACGCTTTCAGAAGCAATTAGCATTAATATTTATCACAATTACATATGAGTATATTAAGTATTAATAAAGTAAATAGCTATTTTGTTACAAAACAAGGACATTTTGCAGCATTATATGAAATGCAATGATAAAAACATTAGTTTGTTTGTCATCTGCTACTAATGAATATCAAGAATAAGTGCCTTTATTACTCTTCAGGGAAAATGTTTCTGTTTGTTTTTGGCAAAAGTGTGTCTGATTGGACAATTTAAGACACAACAGATATCATCACATTACTTTGAATTAATAATTGTTCATTATTATTATTTTATATCATTTACATATTGTTTATGATCTGCATTGCCTGAATGGAAGGCACACATACACACACACACACACACACACACACACACACACACACACACACACACACACACACACACACACACACACACACACACACACACACACACACACACACAGAATTTAATCCATGAAAAAAAGGAATATTAACCGTTAAATCAAAACTATTTATTCCATTTTGTGTGTTTTCTCCTTTGGCAATAAAATATTTAAGATTTGTAAGATGTGTTAAAAATTTTACAGATGTAATTATTTTATTTGTGAATCCATACAAACTGCTTGTTATAAGTATTTTTTTCCAGTGAAATCTTTCATTGTTAGATATTATTGCTCTTTTGAGATGTATAGATCATCTGAAAGCTGAATAAATAATATTTTCATTGATGTGTGGTTTGTTAGGATCGGACGATATCTAGAATCTGGAGACTGAGGGTGCAAAAACATCTAAATATTGAGAAAATCTCTTTAAAAGGGCTGATGAATTGAGAAATCAACTTTCCCTTGAGCCTTTGATATATTAAAGGTCATGGTAATATAAGAATATCCTGTAAGTTTCAGAGCTGAAATCTTCCTTGTTAGTCAAAGAAAAGCTTTTATAGACACCAGGCCCAGCAAACGAGAGCTCTCAGATATACTGATCTATGATGTCATAGGAGGAAACTCCGCCTCTACAGATAAATGTGTACGCCTACTTCGGTAGCTCCACCCACCGATTTGTGGAGCTAAACGGATCGCACTACCGAGCAGTTAACATGCAGAAGATAGCAAGATAATCGTTTGTAAACAAGACACAGGTCCAGACTGGATTCGCAGACATATTGAGATTAGAACACAATGCTGTGCCGTCTCTATCGGATCCGACAGGAATGGTGCAACACACTAATGTGAGTAAAACATGTTTTTTTATATACAGGTCACCAACTGAAATATTTCAGGTCTTTTATTGTTTTAATACTGATGATTTTGGCATACAGCTCATGAAAACCCTTGTAATATCAAAATCAATCAATGGTGTGTGGATGAGAGATAAATCATTGTGTTTGTTTGATAAAGACGGTTTGAGAGCCCTGTGAGAGAATCATTCCGGTTGCCGCTTTCTAAACAATCCCTCACGTGAACTGACAGGGGAGCTGAAGCTCATTAAATATGCAAATCTTATCCAATCATAGCCGTGGGCGTTTCCTTCCAAGCCTCCAGTGCGGCACGCCCATCAGAACCCAGCGTTCAGGAGAGAGCCTCAAAACCAGGGCAGGAAATAGCCTATTATTATTCAATATGATGCTTCTGAATGTAAAAACCACACAAACGTCATAAGTTGACCTCAGACAACAGTAGCCTATAAAAAAGCCAGTTCATGACACCTTTACAGTTGTCCAGATGAAGTCCTTAGCAATGTATATTACTACTTTGGTCAGGGTCACAAACGACCTTTTGATGGCGGCAGATGCTGGTTCCCCATCCCTTCTCATCCTCCTGGACTTAACTGCAGCTTTCGAAACTGTTGATCACAACATCCTCCTTCGATGTTTACATTCCACCATCAGTCTCTCTGACTCTGTCCACAACTGGTTTGCATCTTACCTTACCGGGAGAACTGAATATGTTAGTTGGGTGAAGCTACATCCCTTTCACACAACGTCACCTGCGGTGTCCCTCAAGGCTCAGTGCTCGGCCCCATCCTGTTCATCCTCTACATGCTCCCCCTCGGCCGTGTCATCACCCAGCATGGGATTTCTTTCACTGCTATGCTGATGACACTCAACTTTACCTGAGGACAAATTCTTCCCCCTCTGCTGCCCTCACTCCATCCACTTTGATAACTTGCCTGGATGAGATAAAGGCGTGGATGAAGCAAAACTTGCTCTGCAGCTAAACAGCTCCAAGACTGAAGCGATCCTAGTCGGCACTCCACTTCAGGTCTGGAAATCCGTCATCACCAGCATTGCTTTCTCTGATCAGGACATTCCACTTTCTACATCAGTCACCAACCTGGGGGTCAGAATGGAATCGCAACTCACTTTTGAAGCTCAAATCAAACATCTGTGTAAGACCTCCTTTTTCCACCTTAGAAACATTGCCAAACTTCGTCCTATACTAACACTGGCGGATGCAGAGAAGCTTGTCCATGCCTTTGTCTCCTCCAGGCTGGACTACTGCAATGCACTCCTTATCGGCATCCCTGGCAAAAATCTCCAGAAGCTGCAGTATATTCAAAATGGGACCCCACAGACTATAAATGCTTTTAAACGTGGTCTTAAAACCCATCTTTTAGGAGAGATTTAATTGATTTGATGTTACTTATTTTTCAGATTTATTTATTTATTTATTTTTGTGGTTGATTGTTTCAAATCTGTGGCACTTTGAGATTCTACTTAAAGTAAAGTGCATTACGAATTATTATTATTATTATTACTAATAATACATTTCTGATATGGACATTAACTAAATATATTCATGACACATGATCTTAATATCCTAATGATTTCTGGCATAAAAGGAAAATGGATAATTTTGCCCCGATGTATTGTTGGCTATTGCCCTAGAAATACCCGTGAGATCAGGACTGCTGTTTGGCTCTAGGGTCACATTTTACAATGTTTGCTGTTATATAATCTTTTACTGCAACATTTAATTCTAATCTGTTGATTTATTCACTCGATACATTTTAAAGCGAGTTTAAACCTCTGTGACTTCAGACATGATGAGATTCTTTGACCTTTAAAGTGTGTGTATCTTTGAGTGTGTTGTTGGTTAGATTTAAAAACGGCATTGATTCTGGGAAATGTACATCTAATTTATCTTTGGAAAAATCTATAATTTGCTCTTTTAAACAAAACTCAACGCAAACCTGTGGTTGCATGACAGAGGTCATGTATGTTGTTGGTGAGTAAGTGTCTTGAGAAATTCTGATGTCATCGCAATAAAAGGAAGTTGTGGATCATCTAAAGATATGATTCAGATTTGTGCAGCAGTAGACACACACATACACACACACACACGCCTGCTGCTCCAGCCTGTCGTTTCTGTTGATGAAGGGTGGAAGTTTTTTGTGGTAAGTGTAAAAGTCATACACTTTTAAAAATGCTGGGTTAAAAACAACCATTTCTGGGTTAATTGGCAGCTTAGCGCTGGGTAAATATTGGACAGAACACATGCAGGGTTATTTCTACCCAGCTTGTTGGGTTTTATGGGTTAACCCATTTGCTTGGTTGCTTTTTGAAAGTGCTGGGTCTATTATATCGCGTCTGCCTGATATATCCTGAGTTTTATAAGAAAATGGGTAGATTTAGGGATGGGATGGGATGGGTTTATATGTTCAAACGTGTCTAAATAGTGTAAATAAAAAATACATGTAAATAAAAGTAATGTCATTCTGGCTCCTTAAATTGAGATTCACACTCCAACATCATAAAATCATAACCCAGTTTATTACACGGCTCTGTGGAATACTTGATTCTGATTGGTCAATTGCGGATGCTAGCGGCATGTCATTCCCAGATAACAACCGCCAAAGAAATCGTCCGGACTTACTAAAGTTTTAATATGGATGTTTTTCTTACACAAACGCATTGATTCGCTTCAGAAGGCCTTTATTAACCCATCGGAGCCCATGGAGCACGTTATTTGACGGACAGATGCATTTTTATGGACTTTAAAAACAGATCTACAACTACGGGACTTTATAACTATAACTCAGATTGTGTTCGTCTGAAAGAAGAATGCTATACGCACCTCAGATGACTCGAGGGTGAGTAAATCATGGGCTAATTTTCATTTTTGGGTGAACTAACCCTTTCAGCATTCATTTCAATATGTATGGTAAAAACAAATCTCTTCAGCAACAGATAAAGGCTTAAAGCAGTTTGGAGCTGTTTTTCTTTGCGGAAGACAATATTTAAACTCAAGACAATATTTTGTGTCTAATTTCCTGTGGCCAAGCGGCAGTGTGTGATGAGCTGGGAGTGAGAACGTGTTGGAGTTACAGAACAAATACCCAGCACTGGGTGAAAATATAAAAAATAAAAATCTGAGATTTAGTGTTTAATAAACTAGCTCAATCCTTCCGGTTGTAGGTGAGCATCATGATGGCAACGCCTGCTGCAACAACAGAGTACGAGTACGACTACGAATCCTATCAGCTCACCGGCAGACCCGTGAGGTGCGATTACAGCGACATCAATGACTTCGGCCATCACTTTCTTCCACCCTTCTACTACGTCATCTTCACCATCAGCATCCTCGGCAACAGCGTCGTTCTGCTGGTCATCTACAAGTTCGAAAAGCTGAACTCGGTCACAAATATATTTCTCATCAACCTGGTGGCCTCCAACATCATCTTCACACTCGCGCTCCCGTTCCAGGCCGTTTACCATTCCGACGAGTGGCTCTTTGGAGAAGCTCTTTGCAAGCTGGTGAACAGCGCCGCCTATATGGGCTTCTACAGCTCGATCCTCTTCCTCACGGTGATGACGTTCGACCGCTACCTGGCCGTGGTCCATTGTGTGGTGGCCAGCAAACGGCGGCAGAGGTGCTACGCCATGGCCTTGTCCTCCGCGGTCTGGACCGTTAGCCTTCTGGCCACCCTCGACTCCTTCATCCACTTCACCGTGGTAGAGGATCCCTCGAGCCGCCTGATGTGCAATGACACGAACGACTCGCGGTGGATGGTCCTCGGCCTGTACAAGCAGTTTTTGCTGTTTTTCCTCTTCCCGTTGGTGGTGTTCGTCTACTGCTACTTCCGGATAACACAAACTGTCCTGGCCACGCGGATGGTGGGGAAGCATCGTACCGTCCGGCTCATTTTCGTAATAGTCCTGATGTTTTTCATTTTCTGGAGCCCGTATAACATCATACTCCTGTTAAACGAGACTCGCGATCCTAATCTGTGTAACAGCAGCCTCCCGTACGCCGAGTACATCACCCGGAACGTTGCGCGCTTGTACTTCTGCGTCAACCCTGTGTTTTACACCTTTCTGGGAAGGAAGTTTCAGAACCATGTGCGAGGAGTGTTGGTGAAACACGTGTCATGTTTATCGAGCGTTACGAACGTCAGCGGAAGCAGCAGAACGCTAGCTTGATAGTTAAGGGTGGAAACGGCTGCAAACACACGTTTTTATTTTTCATGCCTCGAAAGAAAAGAACCGCAATGAACTAGCAAAAGAGCGGGAACACTTTATTTTACAGTGTGCTTGTTACAGTTGTCACATGTACTTAATAACAGTAAATTATACATAAACCATACCAAACCCTAAACCTATAGTAAGTACACAAAGAATGCTGGGTTTAAACAACCCAAGTTGGGTTGAATATGGACAAACCCAGCAGTTGGGTTGTTTTAACCCAATGGCTGGGTCAAAACAACCTAATCGCTGGTTCAAAACAACCCAATAGCTGGGTCAAAACAACCTAATCGCTGGGTCAAAACAGCCCAATGGCTGGGTCAAAACAACCTAATTTCTGGGACAAAACAGCCCAATGGCTGGGTCAAAACAACCTAATTTCTGGGAAAAAACAGCCCAATGGCTGGGTCAAAACAACCCAATGGCTGGGTCAAAACAACCAACCCAATGCCTGGTTCAAAACAACAAACCCAATGGCTGGGTCAAAACAACCTAATTTCTGGGACAAAACAGCCCAATGGCTGGGTCAAAACAGCCCAATGGCTGGGTCAAAACAACCCAATGGCTGGGTCAAAACAACCAACCCAATGCCTGGTTCAAAACAACAAACCCAATGGCTGGGTCAAAACAACCTAATTTCTGGGACAAAACAGCCCAATGGCTGGGTCAAAACAACCCAATGGCTGGGTCAAAACAACCAACCCAATGGCTGGGTCAAAACATCCCAATGGCTGGGTCAAAACAACATAATTGCTGGGTTAAAACAACATAATCGCAGAGTTTGTCCATATTCAACCCAACTTGGGTTGTTTTTAACCCAGCATTTTTTTAGAGTGTACATGTTATACATTAATATTTTTCAGTGCTTAAATATATAATTCCACTGTAACAATGACACCTTCAAATAAAGCGTAACCGAAAAAGCGGATGATGTTGATTGATGAATTTTGTTAATCTAAATAAATAACGGTGATGTGATTGACATGTATATATATATAATAAATCATTGTGATTTCATTCAGAGATTTGTTTCACTTATTGACTGATTGGTTGTAATAGTTGTTCAAAGTAATTCTTTGCCACAGAATAAAAGTGTATACAATTTATTTTTATTTTTATATATTTAGTATTTTTGTATTGTTTCCAGTTCAAATATCTAAAAATTATTATATTAAGAAGCATTTACTAGTTTTTGTCTTGTTTTGGGAAAAAAATATTTTAAGGAAAAACTCACTTAATTTTGAGTTATTTTCCCCCAAAACAAGGCAATAATATTTGCTTGTCTAGTACATGCTTCTTGTTTTAATATCTTTTATATGTTTGGACTGGAAACAAGACAAAAATACTAAATAAGGAAAGCATTTATTACAGTGATCTCACAATTCTGAGAAAAAAGTATGAATTGTGCTTTTATATTTTGCAGATCTGACTTTTTTCTCAGAATTGTGAGAGAAACTCAAAATTGCAAGAAAAAAAGCTTTTGTTATCCCATAGCGGGAACAAGCTTCCATTATAATAGATGCAATGGAAACCACATTAAAATGATTTTAATAAAGCTCTTATTTTAAAGCGACCCGTGTCGTTGTGAAGGCTGTGCCCTCAGAGGTCACATTTTAATTAATATTTAATTTGTCAGCCTTATGAAGATAAAAACTACAGTAAAATGATGAATTACACCACTGTACTGTAATGTAAACATGGGCCATGTGACATAACCCGCAGTGAAGAGTGTGTTTGTAAAGGCTTTATTTGAGGCTGTGCATCCACATGTTAAACAAATGAGCCACACTACTTATGATCGTGGCACAAAGATTCTGTGCACAGTTGATTGGCAGAGTTCGTTTTTTCATCACTAGTCAAAGCAAGCACATTAATATTGAATAATGGTTGCATGTCTTTCATATGATTGCGCTCTTGCAAAGGTTTGAGTTCTGTGTCAGCACAAATGAGCAGCTCCTCCTGTGTGGTTTTCATACGTGAGATTCAACACACTGATTAAATGAAGCTGTAAGATCTGCCTCCATGTTACATTTGCATATCTGATGCTTGATCTGAAAGGCTTTACAGTTTATGCATTACGCCATAACACAACATAACATAACTCAAGTCAGCAGTGTATTTAATGTGAAAGCATGAAACATTCCTCATACAATTTAGATATGTATTTATTTCTGTTTTTGTGCATGGGAGTCACTTTGTTTCAATGCTATTTTAAAGGCACAGTATGTAATTTCCCGTCTCTTATTCAGAACAGGGGCGTGTCTCGACTCTTGAGTGGGCGGAGCTTATATTCTGCCGCGAGCGCTTCTTCCGCTCATGCGTGTGTGTGTAACGCAGCGCTGTTTGATCATATCACACACATGTGCGTGTGTTAAAGTGATGTTATAATGCTACTATGAGACACGTGTTCATACTGCAGTGAGCGAGATCATATTAGGCGGTAAAACGGGGAAAATCACTGATTTCTCTGGATTTAAACATTCTTGGAAACATTTGGGATAATGCACACAAGCCAACACAATATATAACACTGATCTAGTGATTCTTGGGTATTTTAATCAGAAAATCTTACATATTGTTCCTTTAACATCATTGAAATACTATTATAGTTTTTATTAATATTTTTAATTAATTTGTATTTTTAGTTTAGTTATAGTTTTAGTAATTTAGTTGTGTATTTTTGTTATTTTTAATAGTTATATTTTTTGTATATCTATAGTTTTTAATAATAATTATTATTTTGGATTTTGTTATTTTAGTATTAAATGAAAATGAGGAATGTTGTCTTAGCATAAAATAAGTTTGTTATCTTATTTTACCTAACATTAAATTTGATTCAAGTAATAAAAACGTTTTTTTTTGTTTTAAGTAGTTAACTATAATAACCCTTTTTTGTTTCATGATGCCAATATGAGTTAATATTGTACAATATGCACAAATAATTAAACTTGATCCTTTACTGTTTCGATAAAAAAATTGAATATCTGTATTTTTTTCTCATGTCAAAACTAAAATGTAATAACTATTTTACAAAAAAGTATTTAGTGTTTAGTAAATGTAGTGCATATATGTGTTAAATGCGAAGCAGTAAATCCGATCCATCATGCATGCAGCCGTAATGTGATCTGCGCTGGGCTCCTGAGGGCCTCCCGCCGCGCTGTGTGATTGCACTCGGGGCCCGAGGAGCTTTCAGCCTGTTTGTCAAGAACCTCCTCTCTTAGCAGGAGGGCGAAGGGTTGGGAGTAGAGAGCATGCTGGGAACGCTGTTCAGAGGAAAGCAGAAGATCGGGGTGAGTCAGTGGTCAGAATAGTGAAGTCTGGGTTAGTGACACACAGTCATGTTCTGAGGCTGGGACCAGACAAGCCTTTGTTTTCAGCCACAGAGAATGACTCAGAAGTAAAACTAATGCACTTAATTACAAGGTGTCTCCACTGAATTATGCCAGAAAATATGAGCAGCGGCTCGATTTGCACAGCTTTGGCTTGGGGGTTTTCCCCATAGAGGCGTGACATTTAAATCTATATGGGCAGTGAACAAAGTTTCATGGAGCAACAGGCCTAATAAAAGAACAACAACAAACTGAGAGAACTCTTGAATATAATTACATACATTTGCAGATGTAAAAATAAAAAAAAATAACAGTAACAAGTTCTACAGCTCTGTCAGTCTTCGTCAGCACACCTCAAACACGCAGCTTAGTTTTCTCTGAACCCCTCCCTCAGACTCCTCACAGATGGCTGGCCTGTTTCTCAATCAATGGCATTTCCTGTGTGTCATCTCATAGTTCACTATAAGCAAGTCACAGAAGTGGCTACACCATTTCCCTTTCCTGTACAGATCTCATCCGGCTCGTAAAGATGTGTGGGATGATAGTTTTGTGATGCCTGCCTTTACATCCACATGAGCTTTAATGCCATCCCATTCTTAATCCGTAGGGTTTAATATGGAGTCGGCCCACCCTTTGCAGCTCTAACAGCTTCAGCTCTTCTGGGAAGGCTTTCCTCAAGGTTTAGGAGTGTGTTTATGGGAATTCTTCTAGAAGCGCATTTGTGAGGTCAGGCACTGATGTTGACGAGAAGGCCTGGCTCCCAGTCTCGCTCTAATTCATCCCAAAGGTGTTCTATCGGGATGAGGTCAGGACTCTGTGCAGGCCAGTCCAGTTCCTCCACACCAAACTCGCTCATCCATGTCTTTATGGAGCGACGCTTTGTGCACTGGAGCGCAGTCATGTTGGGACAGGAAGGGGCTGTTCCCAAACTGATCCCACAAAGTTGGGAGCATAAAATTGTCCAAAATGTCTTGGTGAAGCATTAAGAGTTCCTTTCACTGGAACTAAGGGCCCAACCCCTGAAAAACAACCCCACCCCATAATCCCCCCTCCACCAAACTTTACACTTGGCACAATGCAGTCAGGCGAGTCCGTTCCCTGGCAACCGCCAAACCCAGACTCGTCCATGGGATGGTCAGACAGAGAAGCGTGATTGGTCACTCAGAGAACACGTCTCACTGCTCTAGAGTCCAGTGGTGGCGTGCTTTACCCCACTGCATCCCACGCTTTGCATTGCTCTTGGTGATGTAAGGCTTGGATGAGCTGCTCGCCATGGAAACCCATTCCATGAAGCTCTCTCCGCACTGTTCCTGAGCTCATCTGAAGGCCACAGGAGTTTGGAGGTCTGGAGCGATTGACTCTGCAGAAAGTTGGTGACTTCTGCGCACTGTGACCCTCAGCATGCGCTGACCCCGCTCTGGGATTTCACTTCGTGGCTGAGTTGCTGTTGTTCCCAATCGCTTCCTCTTTGTTATAATCCCACTAACAGTTGAGCGTGGAATATTTAGTAGTGAGGAAATGTCAGGAATGGCCTTATTGCACAGGTGGCAACCTATCCCGGTCCCACGCTTGAGTTCACTGAGCTCCTGAGAGCGAGCCATTCTCTCACAAATGTGTGTAGAAGCGTCTGCATGCCTAGAGCTTGATTTATACACCTGTGGCCATGAAGGGATTCAACACCTGATTTGGATAATGTATATTACCATATTACCAATGCATATATGATATATGCCTAGATATTCTCAGAATGTGATTTTGAAATATACTTTGACATAAAACTCTTTGACAGGCAAAAAATAAATAAATAAAAACAAATAAAAGTGTGTGTGTGTGTGTTCATGTTTTTCTATCCTGGTGGGGACTTCAACCTGACTGCACACAGACTCATGGGGACTCGTGTCACCGTGGGGACCTAAATTGAGGTCCCCACGAGGAAACAAACTTATAAATCATACAAATGAGTTTTTTTGAAAATGTAAAAATGCAGCATGTGTCCTGTGATGGGTAGGTTTAGGGGCAGGGGCAGTGTAGGGGGATAGAAAATATGGTTTGTACAGTATAAAATGCATTAAGCCTATGGAATTTCCCCATAAAACATGGAAACACAACATGTGTGTGTGTGTGTGTGTGTGTGTGTGTGTGTGTGTGTGATGGGTAGGTTTAGAGGCGGGGGCAGTGTGGGGGGATAGAATGTACAGTTTGTACGGTATAAACCATTACGACTATGGAGAGTCCCCACAAATATAGTGAACCAGACCTGTAACATGTAATTTGATAAATGTGTCCATGAATCTGCGATGATCAGTTCTGGGACTTTGCAGGCCAGTTAACAAGTTTGTTTGCCCATACAATCTTTAAGACATTAAAGATGTTAAACTTATTTGGCTTACTGTCCAGTGATGAAGAGTTTCTTAGGGCTCACCTTGCCCCACTCTCCCCGCCAAGAGAGAAACAAGGTTCTTAACTTAATGTAAAAGTTATTTGAAAGGCACCTCCAAACACCAGGCGTGTGCTTTTGTCAGAGTCAGAAGCCCAGATAAAACAGGGCAGAAGGGTCAGAAACCAATAAACTCATTAGTGTAGTGAGAAAATTCAAGGACGGGACCCACACAATATTTACTGTCATGCATAACCAGAGTGCACAGGCTAACTGATTACATCTGTCAGTTGAGGTCAAAGGTTTTTTTTTTAATTTTTTTTTTTATTTACAATAGTACAGACTGTACTGTGAAACTACACTACACTACACTACACTACACTTCTATAACAGCCAAAGCAATGCTTTCTGCCATCATTTGCATTTCTCCAGACGTCTATATACATGTTTTTTTCCCCAAAAAAAAAAAAAATCATACATATGCGTGAAATAAGGATAAAAAAAACCTTCGCTGAAAATATTAAAGTAGCCTACACTGTCAGAAAAAAGAAAACCTTATATATATATAAAACATTATTGGTTTTATATTAACGGTTACCACACAATACAAATATTGAAGCCAAACGTGTATCAATGCTACTTTCATGAAGTAAAATCACTAAAAAGCCTTCCTTCTGCTGAAAAATAGTCCCTGGTCCCTGACCGTGCAGCAGAAGTTACATTATTAGATGCCAGCAAAGCCTGTCTTTATAAGCGAGTCAGTCAGTAGCGAAGACTTTTATATTGAAAGGACTGAAACTTGTGAACACGGAACTGACGAATGCAATGACTAGCGCTTTCAGTGTCAGGACGCAGAAAACCCCTAAACTGTTAAAAAGACTAGATATCTGTAACAACATAAACAGAACATCCAAGAATGTGAGTAATCCACAATCAGGCAGGGCACAACGACAGGAACACACATACAGGAGCAACGCCTGACAAACAACAACTGAAGCACTGGGGTATAAATACACAAAAGGAAACCAGGTTAACAAGAGAAGGGGGACTGGCTAATAGGCAACACCTGGGGAAAACGAATCATGATGAAAAACTACAAAGAACTAGAAAAAACAGGGCACAAGACAGAAAATAACAAAAGTCCTTACACAAGACTCATGACAGAGCCCCCCACCTAAAGAGCAGATTCCAGACACTCCTAAAAATTCCAGGAGCGAGGTGGAGCGAGGTGGAGCGGAGGCGGACCCGGGGGTGGGATGGAGGGCCAGGCCCGTGGGGTGGAACAGGACAAGGACCCTGGCATGGCATAGATGGGCCTGTGAGCGTCGGCGGACCTGGCAGTTCCAGAAGCCATGGAGGCGCAGGCCGCTCAGGGGACCACGGAGGCGCTGGAAGCTCAGGGAGCTATGACGGCATAGACCCTTCAGGGCCAGCCTCCATGGATTGGTAGCCCCCCGAAAATCCTCTTGGGAGGCACTATAGACTCTGAAATGAGGATAGGAGGGCAGGAGATCTTTCTGTAATAGGCCCCCAGGCCACCTTCTTCCATTGCTCCGTGGTCCAGTTCTGATGCTCACGTGCCACTGTTGGTGCTTACGGCGGGGTCAGGGGTCAGCATGGGCACCCTGACTGGTCAGCGGCTATGCCGCCCCATACGCAACAAACTGCGATGCTCTGTGTATTCTGACCCCTTTCTATCAGAACCAGCATTAACTTCTAGAGCAGTTTGAGCTCCAGTAGCTCGTCTGTTTGATCGGACCACACGGGCCAGCCTTCGCTCCACACGTGCATCAATGAGCCTGGGCCGCTGACCCTGTGGCGGTTCTCCACTGTTCCTTCCTTGGAGCACTTTTGATAGATCCTGACCACTGCAGACCGGGAACACCCCACAAGAGCTGCAGTTTTGGAGATGCTCTGACCCAGTCGTCTTGCCTTTAAAAAAAGAAGCAAAGAGTTCAGGAAACAATATTTGGTGGAATAACCCTGATTTCCAATCACAGCTTTCATGCATCTTGGCATGCTTCCTATCATTGCTGTTGGGTGACTTTATGCCACTCCAATAACTGAAGCTGCTTGGCTATATTTAATGGCTTGTGACCCTGTTGCTTATATTCCAGAGGTTATCAGTGGGGTTCAGGTCATCCTCCATTCACACCATGATTGGCCTGACTGTGTGGATTGAAGCATTGTCCTGCAGGAAAACCAATCCTTCTGGTTGGGGAACATTGTCAGAGCAGAAGAAAGCATGTTTTCTTCCAGGATAACCTTGTACATGGACATTTTTTTTTGCGAAATGTGTACCTTAAAGGGAACATATTATGCCCCTTTTCACAAGATGTAATATAAATCTCTGGTGTCGTCAGAATGTGTGTGTGAAGTTTCAGCTCAAAATTCATTATAACTTGTCAAATTTGCCTCTATTTTGGTGTGAGCAAAAACACACCATTTTTATGTGTCCCATCAAAATGCAAATGAGCTGCTGCTCCCCGCCCCCCTTCCAGAAGAGGGCGGAGCCTTTACAGGAGCTTCAGATACTCCGTCAACAACAAAACAGGCCAATCTCACTCAGACAAATGTCAGAAATAAGCAGTTGTGGATCAGCCGTACATGTTTGAGCCGGAGTCGACACAGATGAGAGACTCAGGAAGAGCTCCACACTGAACACTGAACGCTGAGTGGATCATTTATGTGACGTTAGTTGTTGTGGAGTTACGCTGATTCAGCTCATCCACTAGCATGTGCCATCATGTTCATCTGGGGTTGTATCTGTGATCGTGTGGGAGCGTAACACGTCTGTCACCCGACTATACAACGCATAATCAATGTGTGTTTATGAATCACGCAGATGGCGAGTGTTTTTACCATTATAGGCTGTGGACACACATCTGTGTTCAAACACCTTATAAAAGTGAATTTTGCATAATAGGTCCTCTTTAAGTAAACACAACTTTTCTCGTTACTCAACTCAAATACGTTGTGTAGCAGAAACATAACTCAATTAGGTAACTCATGTGACTAGACATTAGTAAATATATTGTCATTTAAATAAAAAGCGTCAATTTATTCAATATATTGTCACAATATATTTTATTTTTCAATATATATAATATATTGATCCTAAATATATGGAAATGTATTGTATACTGGCGGCTGCCAGTGTTTTAAACTCTCTCTCATCGCTGTCTCTTGATTTGGATGTCTTTGCCTCTCGGCTGTTTTTGAGTCAGAAGGATTGGGTTCTTGACTTTTAAACATGACTGTGAAATAAGCATGCACCTTGGGGTTTAAAAGCAATTTCCAGGCCTTTGCCTCTGACAGTGCCGTACACTGATGTTTATACACGAGACGTGTGTATCTGCCTCATCACGGCATGGCCCACACACTCCTCTTCCCTTCATAACCTTTACAGGTGATTCTGCTGAAAATCCATCACCCGCACAGAGCATGTATTCTTTATCTAAAGCGTTTCATTTTTCCCAGGGTCATTTCAAAAATAGCATTTTCAACAAAGACTGGGTTTGGCAAATCGTTCTGCTTCCTCCTTTCTGCTCCTCATGTGATGTGGCAATTGTGTGACTTATTTATATTTTCATTATGTCTCAGACTGATGGAAAACAGGGTTCGCAGCGCTCACAACAGCATCACCATTCTTCTGATCATCAAGAAGCACAGAATACTGGATGTCAACATGAACTAACAATGGAAAACACTGCGAGCATTTATCACGTTTATATTTGTTAATGTTTATGATTTAGTTGTCATTTAGTTAATGCACTGTGAGCTAACATGATCAAACAATGAACTGTAATTTTATAAGCTAACATTAATAAAGATTTAGAAATGTCGTAATTTATTTTATTACTCACTGCACATGATTGATTAACTTTTTCTAACATTTTTCAATGTACATTTATAAAATGCACTTTCTGTAAAGCTGCTTTGAAACAATGTGTATTGTGAAAAGCGCTATACAAATAAATTTGAATTGAATTTGAATTGAATTGTTCATGTTAGTTAATACATTAATGTGACCTTAATCTAAAGTGTGACAAAAAGCTTTTATATAACAGTGAATATAAAATCTTAGGCACAAAATTGTCAGTTATTTTTACTTTTGTGTACAACTTTAAATAATAACTTATATAATATAACTTTACATAAATATGAATTTCATGTCATAAATATGACTTAGTGTATCATAAATATGAATTTCCTGTCATAAATATAGCTTAGTGTATCATAAATATGACTTTTCATGTCATAAATATGGCTTAGTGTATCATAAATATGACTTTTCATGTCATAAATATGGCTTAGTGTCTCATAAATATGACTTCTAATGTCATAAATATGACTTCGTGTATCATAAATTTGACTTTTCATGTCATAAATATGGCTTAGTGTCTCATAAATATGACTTCTAATGTCATAAATATGGCTTAGTGTCTCATAAATATGAATTTCATGTCATAAATATGGCTTAATGTCTCATTCGTATGAATTTCATGTCATAAATATGGCTTAGTGTCTCATAAATATGAATTTCATGTCATAAATATGGCTTAATGTCTCATTCATGTATGAATTTCATGTCATAAATATGGCTTAGTGTCTCATAAATATGAATGTCATGTCATAAATATGGCTTAGTGTCTCATAAATATGAATTTCATGTCATAAATATGGCTTAGTGTCTCATAAATATGAATTCCATGTCATAAATATGGCTTAGTGTCTCATAAATATGACTTCATGTCATAAATATGACTTAGTGTATCATAAATATGACTTTATATCATAAATATGGCTTAGTGTATCATAAATATGACTTCATGTCATAAATATGACTTAGTGTTTTATAAATATGACTTCATGTCATAAATATGGCTTAGTGTCTCATAAATATGAATTCCATGTCATAAATATGACTTAGTGTATCATAAATATGACTTCATGTCATAAATATGGCTTAGTGTCTCATAAATATGACTTCATGTCATAAATATGGCTTAGTGTATCATAAATATGACTTCATGTCATAAATATGGCTTAGTGTATCATAAATATGACTTCATGTCATAAATATGACTTAGTGTTTTATAAATATGACTTCATGTCATAAATATGGCTTAGTGTCTCATAAATATGAATTCCATGTCATAAATATGACTTAGTGTATCATAAATATGACTTCATGTCATAAATATGGCTTAGTGTATCATAAATATGACTTCATGTCATAAATATGGCTTAGTGTATCATAAATATGACTTCATGTCATAAATATGACTTAGTGTTTTATAAATATGACTTCATGTCATAAATATGGCTTAGTGTATCATAAATATGAATTCCATGTCATAAATATGGCTTAGTGTCTCATAAATATGACTTCATATCATAAATATGACTTAGTGTATCATAAATATGACTTCATATCATAAATATGGCTTAGTGTCTCATTCGTATGAATTTCATGTCATAAATATGGCTTAGTGTCTCATAAATATGAATTTCATGTCATAAATATGACTTAGTGTTTTATAAATATGACTTAATGTCATAAATATGGCTTAGTGTCTCATAAACATGAATTCCATGTCATAAATATGGCTTAGTGTCTCATAAACATGAATTCATATCATAAATATGACTTCATATCATAAATATGACTTAGTGTATCATAAATATGACTTCATATCATAAATATGGCTTAGTGTCTCATAAATATGAATTCCATGTCATAAATATGACTTAGTGTATCATAAATATGACTTCATATCATAAATATGACTTAGTGTATCATAAATATGACTTCATATCATAAATATGACTTCATATCATAAATATGGCTTAGTGTCTCATAAATATGACTTCATATCATAAATATGACTTCATATCATAAATATGAATTAGTGTATCATAAATATGGCTTCATATCATAAGTATGGCTTAGGGTATCATAAATATGAATTCCATGTCATAAATATGGCTTAGTGTATCATAAATATGACTTCATGTCATAAATATGGCTTAGTGTATCATAAATATGACTTCATGTCATAAATATGGCTTAGTGTCTCATAAATATGAATTCCATGTCATAAATATGGCTTAGTTTCTCATAAATATGACTTTTTTCATGTCATAAATATGGCTTAGTGTATCATAAATATGAATTTTCATGTCATAAATATGGCTTAGTGTATCATAAATATGAATTCCATGTCATAAATATGGCTTAGTGTCTCATAAATATGAATTCCATGTCATAAATATGGCTTAGTGTATCATAAATATGACTTTTCATAACATAAATATGGCTTAGTGTCTCATAAATATGAATTCCATGTCATAAATATGACTTAGTGTATCATAAATATGACTTCATGTCATAAATATGGCTTAGTGTATCATAAATATGACTTCATGTCATAAATATGGCTTAGTGTCTCATAAATATGAATTCCATGTCATAAATATGGCTTAGTTTCTCATAAATATGACTTTTTTCATGTCATAAATATGGCTTAGTGTATCATAAATATGAATTTTCATGTCATAAATATGGCTTAGTGTATCATAAATATGAATTTCATGTCATAAATATGGCTTAGTGTATCATAAATATGAATTTCATGTCATAAATATGGCTTAGTGTATAATAAATATGACTTTTCATAACATAAATATGGCTTAGTGAATCATAAATATGACTTTTCATGTCATAAATATGGCTTAGTTTATCATAATTTTAACTTTTCGTCAAATATGTCTCCATACGTGATAATTTTGACTTTCATAAATATAATTATGATATTTTTTCTGATGTGGTGGAAAAGGGCTTCTATAACAGACATCAGCTTGATGTAAAGTATAAAAACGTTTTCTTATACCATAACAATACTTGAACTGTCAAAACTGTACTGTTAAATACAACAGATCCATGTGTTCATGCACAGAAGCAGTGTAATCGTGACCTCTTGACCTGCGAGGGAACAGTATGATAGGATTGCTTCAGGGAAGTCTATATCAAACCCTTCCTGGATCTGTTCCACATGCAGTGATGTGCGTAGAGCTGGTTCTGACTCCAGATATGCTGAAACATCTTCTGTAACAGCACATTTAGCACAATACATCCAGGCATATTCTCAGAAGACTGCTCTCTCTCTCTCCTCTGGCACGCTGGTAGTGCGGCAGGAACCCGCGTGTGCTTTTGTCAGCCGTCTTCTTGCCCTCTAGACTCGAGCGTCTGGCTTTTCCCCAGGCTGTGTGTTGTCAGTGCTTCATGCTGGTGTGGGCGAGAGACATGCGAGATCCTCAGGCAAAGCAATTATTGGCTGGTTTCATTGTTGAGTGCGCGGCTGCCGGGCCCCGAGAGAGCGCCAGACAACTCCTCCTGAAAAACTTTTCTTCAAATTGGCCACCAGCTGCCTTAGAGTCTCATGTAGATTCCCTCTGTAGGGCAAACAGAGCCGACCGAATTAGAACAAGCTTCCAATCTACGGGCCTAGAACGAGAACGAGAACCACACTCGGTTTCTTTCAAAGGCTCTCATAAAGGTTCAGCATCATCAAAATCAAGCTGTGCATTAATAATGAAGGAACACAGAGCATGTGCGACGGCAGCCGAAAACACATGCCTCTTCATTTCTCCATCAGCGCCTCAGCAGGGATGTGTGTGCGTTTATGAGCTTCCACACGGCACTGATCTCTAACAGGGAGATCATTTGAAATCAAACTTTGAACGGTATTTCCCATCTTCTGTTTGCATTTCTGTGAAAGTCAAGCAAGTTTTATTTCTAAAGCGCTTTATACAGTACAGATACAGTAACAAACAGGACAATATCAGCTATGACATTAATTCAACTTCAGCAATAAGACAATATTGTCATTATCCATTGTTCTCATCTGTGTCAGTGTAGTCAAATAGATGATATTACTGAATATTAATAACCACTCTATGAATCATTAAGCATTAGTAAACAGTTAATTCATCATTTATAAAGCATTAATAGACATGAATAATCAGTTATAAATGCAGCTATAAAAGCTTTTTCATGATTTATAAGCATATGTCTTTAACAATTGTATTTTCATACTTTATTGATGATCAATAAATTATTACATTATTAAGTGTAAGAACAACATCACGGTAAAGAATACTTATCCTTTGCCGCTGATGTCAGGGAGCGTCAATGTTCCCAAAACTGGACTTGCGTAATGCTTATAATTTGGTCCGCATAAGGAAGGGGTATGAGTGGAAAACGGCATTTAATACCCCCAGGGGCATTTTGAACATTTGGTCATGCCTTTCGGGCTATCTAACTCCCCTGCCGTCTTCCAAGCACTAGTCAAAGACGTGCTGAGAGACATGGTTGATCAGTTCATTTATGTCTACCTGGATGACATTGATATTTTCGTCTTCTCTCCAGGAACATGTTCAGCACGTCAGACTACTGCTCCAGAGGTTGCGAGTGAATGGGCTTTTTGTCAAGGCGGAGAAATGCGCGTTCCATGCACAGTCAGTTCCATTCCTGGGGTACATTGTGTCGTCCGAGGGAATCCGAAGGGATCCCGATAAGGTAAAGGCTGTTGTAGATTAGCCAAATCCAGATTCCCGCAAGGCCCTACAGCGGTTTCTGGGGTTCGCCAATTTTTACCGACGTTTCATTCGTAATTTCAGCCAACTAGCCGCACCTCTGACAGTGTTGAACTCCCCCGGGATGACGTTCAGGTGGTCAGGTGTAGCCGAGGCTACCTTTTCCAAACTAAAGAGCCTCTTTGTTTCGCTCCCATTCTAGTGGCCCCTGATCCATCACGTCAGTTCGTGGTGGAGGTGGACGCGTCAGAGGTGGGGGTAGGTGCGGTTCTTTCCCAGCGCTCTCTCTCGGACGATAAGATGCATCCATGTGCGTTTTTCTCCCATCGCTTATCGCCACTTGAACGCAACTACGACATTGGTAACAAGGAGTTGTTGGCAGTCAAGCTTGCATTGGAAGAATGCCGTCACTGGTTAGAAGGTTTGGGTTTTTATGGTTTGGACCGACCATAAGAATCTGGAATTGATCAGATCCGCTAAAAGACTCAACTCTAGGCAGGCTCGGTGGGCTCTTTTTTTTGAACGTTTAGATTTTTCTCTTTCGTATCGGCCAGGTTCTAAGAACATCAAACCTGATGCTTTGTCTCGTGTTTTTGATCGTTCCGAGCGCCCGTCTACTCCCGAGTGTTTTTTTCCTGAGAAACTTATAATCTCCACACTCACATGGGAGATCGAGTCGAAGGTCGAAGCGGCCTTAAAAGGGGTAACGCCTCCGCCTGGCGGCCCACCGAGTCGGTTATTTGTGCCTGAGGGGGTTAGGTTCGACGTTAGGGGTCATGGTTCCAATGTAGCTTGTCACCCAGGAGTTAATAGAACCAAGTTTTTGGTCAAGCAATGGTTCTGGTGGCCAGGTATGGCTCGGGACATATGGGAATTCGTCATGGTGTGCTCGGTTTGTGCCATGGGTAAGACTTCCAATCGCCCTCCTGAGGGGTTACTCCAACCGCTGTCTATCCCTTCAAGACCCTGGTCACACATCGCTCTAGATTTTATTACCGCCTCCCGCCCTCCCAGGGCAAGACGGTCATTTTGACCGTCGTGAACAGGTTCTCAAAAATGGTTCATTTTATCCCCTTGCACAAATTACCTTCTGCCAAGGAGACAGCGGTGGCTGTCGAGACAGGCGCCGCCAGGAATTTTGGGCCAGCTGATAATACCTAGAATATCTAAATCAACTGCAGGCGGTCGATCCTTTTCCTATTTAGCACCTAAACTCTGGAACAGTCTTCCTAGCATTGTTCGGAAGCAGACACACTCTGTCAGTTTAAATCTAGACTAAAAACACATCTCTTTACTATGGCATACACATAGAACATTTTTAACTTTCTTTATTCAAATCAAGTGACTGATTGTTAGGCTGCATTAACTAGGTCAGCCGGAACCGGGAACACTTCCCATAACACCTGATGTACTCGTTACATCATAAAAAGAGTGGCATCTACGCTAATGTTAGTCTCTCTGTTTATCCCGAGGTTTACTGCAGTCGGCCGGATCCAGGCCGTGTCCGGATCGGATGGTGGACCTGCATCTGGACATGACCAGCTCATCCTGGAGTGTCTGCTGAGACCGTGTCCATTAGTGTCTCCTCTGAATTTGCCTCACCGAGCGTCATCCTCAATTAACCCGCCTCCGCAATAACTCCGATCTTTCAAGTATTCATATTCTTGTGTAATCGACGCGCCATCCTAAATGAACCCGTCTCGTCGTCATACCCAAAATTTCGAATATTCCTATCTAATATGATTTATGACCTGCAAGGTTGCCTGAGTAATAATTATACACTGTTAATAATAGGCCAGAGGAGAACTGGCACCGACTGAGTCTGGTTTCTCCTGGTTTATTTTTCTCCATCATGCCCTGATGGAGTTTTGGTTCCTTGCCACTGTCGCCTTTGGCTTGGCTTGCTCAGTTGGGGACACTCAAATTATGATCCAAGTTACTCAACTAAATATACAAATAGAATTTATTAATTTGGTCATATATAATTCTATAAACTATCCAAATTAAACTAGCCAAATCAAATTTTGTTGCAATGTTGTCCTGTTTAACACTGTGAAGCTGCTTTGAAACAATCGTCATTGTAAAAGCGCTATATAAATAAAGTTGATTGATTGATTGATTGACAAAAATCGAATAGGGCCACCCTCTGCGCAGCTGTTGTGGATATACATATATACTGGGATATATACAGTATACTGTATATATTAAAATAGTCCATATACCAATAAATGGCACTAACACTACAGAACATTGACCCAAATTACCTATAGTTCTGTATTACCACCACTTGATTACATACACTAGATAGAATTGTGTGTGTGCGTGTGCGCAAGCTTCTTAAATAAAATTGCCCTTCATGATGGGAATAATAAAGTTAGCTAATAGTAACCACTGTAAATAACAAGCAGTTCAAAACAATATTATAACATGACTTAACAAAAATATAATACAAAAATAAAACAACATAAATATGATAAATAAAACTATTTAACAAATATTTTAACATTTATCATATTTTAACAATTTTATACTATAGAAATTATTATTATTTTACTTAAAATGTTTTTACGTTTGTGCTTAAAAATAACTCTTACTATCCTTAATTGGTCTTGTTACTTTGCATTTTAGGCTTATTTTAAGCAGGAACTACGTGTATTTTGCACGTTTTTGTTGCAAGTGTAATTTTTTTGTTTTTTTTATAGTTCAGATGCATGGTAATCACTGCTTTTTGACTTCGGGAGGCTCTGTTATAAAGCACATACAAACAGTATTAATTAAATTGAACATGAATAGTTAGCATGTTACTACCTCATAATGATCATGGCGCTCTGATCTCTGTTAAGTTCTTCATGAAGGATGTTGCGACCGACCAAGTGGAGTCAGTGTATCTCACAGCGCCATCTGCTGGTGAAATAATCACCACACATTAACCAACAGCACTGAGACATCTGAAGCAGTTTTACTCACCGCCTGCGGTTCCAGCACACGACCGTGAACCTTCATCGCTGGGACCGCTCCATCTTTCAGCATTAGACGATCAGCAGATCCGGAGCCGAACTGGGCCTTGTTTAGAAAACTATCATTGCCGAAATCTAGGGAACAAACAAAAACATTAGCACAAGTCCGTTGATGCTCTGTAAAAACAAACTCCATCCACTGTCCCCTTAACACTGGGATCTTTGGGAAGCTGTGCAGGGTTGTCTAAACACACTTCTTTGGTGACGTTGTTGATTTGGTGAAGTCCTGTGAGCTGTGCTGCGCTGGCGCTGCTTTCGCTCTCTCGCTCTGGTCGAAGAGCCCGTACGGCCCGTACAAGGAAATTCCGCCTTTGTTGACGTCACACAGACCCATACTCGGAAAAAACTTTCGAAACTTGTGAGAAACTGGAAGGAGTTTTTTTGACACAGAAATACTCCATCAAACGTACAACTTATTTTTTGAAACTTTGTCCGTGTTTAGCATGAGAATCCACGTCTTTAACAGTGTACAAAGCTCAGTATGAAACAGCATTTCACTCCCCCCCCCCACCTCCTTTAAAACAATAGTCACAGATGCTCAACACAAAATCATCTTCATTAAAGTAAAGAAACGGAATGATCTGACCAGTGCTGTGGAATCAGCTGCTGATCAATAAAACACAGCTCATACCTGTTGATTTCGGGGACTTGAACTCCATTAAATCTGCATATAGTGTGGGAACTGAAGATCGGGTTTATATTCGTTTTGCGGAGACACATGTATGTGCCCAAGTGTAAATGAAATAGTTTTGATAAATCAGATAGCTTTGAGTTACACACAGTGTGTGTGTTCTCCAGGTCATTCATACAAGCTGAAATGTGCCCAGATGTTGGCTTTTAAAGTAGTTGGAGCATTTTTAATTACTCTCACTCGCGCCTCGCCTCCCTCAGCCATCGTGTGTTACGCGACAATACCGCTGCGTGACAAATGACGTCAGAAAAGAATCAGAACATTATAACCGGTTATGGTCTATTACGATACCGTATCGCCCTCGTCTGCTTCGCGATGCATCGAGGAAACGATTCGTTTCGACAGCCGTATTACTCAGGATGTTATAACACATTTACTAGTTGTAAGTGAACTAAAGCTTTTATAGAGTGAGTTATTATAAAGTGTTACCGTAATGGTTTTTTAAACAATAATATATTACATACTTTCTAATCATTTTAATGATATGTCTGTTAGTGTGTCAGAGCTTCTTCTTATTGATTATTATCCTATACATTATTTATTTCACAAATCAATATCAGCCAAACAAAATGTAAAAGTTTTTATCGTAATTATCCACATTTTGGGCTTTTTTAATGTGTGCCCTTCACATAACGAGGCAGAAAATACTTTATTTCATAGTCAGTTCTGTGATAAAGAAAAAAAATCTCTGTAAAAAAAATCCCCGTAAAATTTATGGGAAAAAAACGGCAGCTGTGGTTGCCAGAATTTTACCGTGAAAAATACAGAAGCAGCATTTGAGGTTTTACATATTTAAGTAAAATTTTAAGTAAATAACTGTAATTCATTAACTGAAATAATGTTAAATCACCAATCTTTTAAAATACTAATATGTTATGTACCTTTGATATATATTGACAACCAATCACAGTGGAGATGAGAGTCACATGATGAGTCGAAGCTAAGAGGAGGACAACATAGTAATTCACACAAACGCTAAACGCCATCGCGGTAACACATAAACATTCATTTAACAACATTAAATGTAACATAAAACCCTGATGTATACATAACAGATTAGAAAAAACTAAGAAACAACAGTTCTTTCATTGAAAGTACATCAAATGTGAAGTGTCACGCAGGGAATTCTGGGAATGTCAATTTACGGTTTTTCACTGTAAATTAACACTTGTTCTTTTCCACTTCCAAAAACTATAATGGTATTTTTACTGTAAAATTACATTAAATGTACAGTTAGGTCTATTACAGTTATTCACCGTATATAGTATCGAAACTTTCTGTTAACCTGGTTTTAACCGTAGCATTTTTACAGTTGTTTACTGTTAAAATCACGATAACTTTACGTTATCCTTATGAAAACAATTGAGATGGCTTGAAGAACACAGATAAAGCATTGGGTATGCAACTCTTGCTCCCTAAAGGAACGCAGACTCTCAGGCGAGATCCCAAACGTCAGTCATCGGGATGATGTCGAACGCAAACTGAAAGGGAACAAACTCATGACCATTTTCTTTTCATGATCTGGTCAATTCCTGGTCAAAGTCCTCATTAAATATCACTCATAAATACATCATGCGAGGTTTCAGAAGTAAAATGTGTTGAGTCCTAAGAATAAAAACTCTCAGATTGGAAGGTTGAGATGCGTGTTTGACAGCAGCTGTCTCTGATGTCACTGTGTGTGTGTGTGTGTGTGTGTGTGTGTGTGTGTGTGTGTGTGTGTGTGTGTGTGTGTGTGTGTGTGTGTGTGTGTGTGTGTGTGTGTGTGTGTGTGTGTGCTGATGTTTGTTGGCTGCCATTGAAACGATTCTCAATGATAACACACACCGCTCTGCTCTCGTGAAAACCCAGCTGATTTACCGACACGCATGTTTTAAAGGGAGCACAGAGTCATATTTCTCATTGTATTTATGAGCATGAGTATATTTTGCGCTGTTGTTCATTTGTTAATTGAGGCCTGACACACACAAACACATTTCCCTTGCTTTCAGAAAGGGTCAGAGCTCATCTATAGAGCACTTTTTAAAATTAGCTTCTTAATTTACAGTGTAGTTTCTGGTTTAATATAAAGCTTACTGTACATTTCCATAATGGACTGAGTGAAGGAGTTAGTCTAGTTTAAAGACAAAGTTAACCTCCGGACAACAGTCTTGATAGATTTCCTTCTGGATTTGCTAATCTCCCTTCATTAATTTAAATCCTCCCTTAATTGTGTAAGTGTCTGCCTCTCACAGGCTAAAACAGACTATTAATGTTCCCAGCAAAGGCTTAATGTATAGTCTTAATTATATGTGTGGACGTAATATTAATCTCTGTTGAAGCACTTCCTGTGTGCAACTTAACATAAATAACTTTAATTACATCATAACATTTCACTTTAGAAAACAAGGTAACACTTTTTTTTTACAGTGTCCTTGTTACATACAGTATGTTACATGTACAGTACATTATGCATACTTACATGCAACTAACCCTCAACCCTAACCCACATGTAGTTAATTAATATCACTCAGTACTGAAATATATAATATCACTGTAACGACACCTTCAAATAAAGGGTAACCGAAAACAACAACTGTGAGAAGGGACCTAACTTATTTCTGAGTCACACAAAACCCAGATCACAAAAATATGATCTAAATATTGTTATGAAAATTCTCTATTCTCTGAAAGCGTCCAGTTTTTCAATGTTAACATTTTTTTGTTAGTTCTGCATACATATATTCTTCAAACATTATGGGATTGTTACATTTAAATATTTTTTGAATGTTATGTAACAAGTAGCAACATTTAAAAAACATCAAACTAAAACATTTCGGGAAAAATGGTCAATGTATAAAGTTTTTGTGCTAATGTTATGAGAACATTATTAAAGATAACTTTGAACAAAGTTCTATAACCCTCATCCTTCCCTCGGGTCATTTTGAAAAAAATAACAATAAAAATTGTGTTCATCGGAGTGGTCCAAAACCCTAGGATTTTTATTGCATCTGAACCACGAATGCACAAAAAATTTGACTGGATTTGAGGAGTTTTGTGGTTGAAATTTAAAGGGGTCATGAACTGAGAAATAAACTTCCTTCTGATTCCAGTATTAGGAATGCATGGATGAACTTTATTTTTAATAAAGATCCAGCTCACGTGGGGAAGACATTGCGCATCTGTTCCTTCATTTCACCGCGGATTCATTTGTAAACGAGACTGGATATAGAGAGAGGTTGAGATTACTTGAATGAATGAAGCAACACACTAAAGTGAGTAAAACATGTTTTTTTAAAAATGTGATAGTATTGCATTGTTACAGATGGTATTGATTATGTGTACGTGTCTAACTGAACATACCTTAGCACGCTGTCACAGGCTGGAGAATCCTTTATTCAACGTGTTGTTGGTTCATTGTGCTGCGATTCAGGATCAGACTCGGACATGAATGGGCCAGGGCTCGCAAAGCCTAACGTACTGGGGCTGTGTGTTTTCCAGCTCATTATAATATGCAAATCTAATCATAGCAGTGGGCGTTTACTTCCAAGTACAAACAAATCCTTCCCTCACGGGTCAATCTGACCCCCATAGGAATGATTGGAATGAGAGGAATGCTTCAGTACACATAGAAAAAATGTTACCAAAAACTGATTGTATAATGTGTACATGTGTCTCAGAATGCATTCTGAAGAGAACTGACTTTAGGACCCAGCGGAACAGCTCATCCACTCCAAATAGAGCTATAAGGACATCTACAGTCACGAAATATCATCTTACATTATTATTATTCCACAAGAAGGCATATGAGATAATATGATGCATGAAATTGTGAGTTATTTTGAATTTAAGTTGAAAGAATGTGAAGAACTACTTATGTATTATTTATTGATAAAATCTAGTGATAAAAAAAAAAAAAAAAATGGTTTCTTGTTTCTGTTCCAAACAGAAAAGTTTGTTTTTCTCACCCCATTGGCAGATCAACAGAAAATGTTTAGTCATCTACAGTAGTAGCTCAAAGCAGATTTTTTTTATATTTAGGAAACAAGACAAAAATACTAAAGAAAAGCATTGTTTGCAGTGTGCTGTAGTACACACAAACACACTCATGAATACTGAACGAGGGCCGTCACTTCAGGGAGACGCTGCTCGGTGGTGAAACCCAAATCTAGCATGTTTTTGAGCGCACTGGCGTCCTGAGATCACGGAAGAGCTGTGCACGTGGCAGTGTGTGTTTGTGCTCTCGGAGGACTGACGCCCTGAACTGCTTCCTGGCACACACACACAACACGCCTGCTGTTCTGCACACTTTTCTTTAGCTCCACAAGTGTGTGAATGCACTCTCAACTCCCCGGGTTACACTCACAGTCCAATTACGATGCACCGGTGCGTCTGCCTCTTAGCTTTTAATGGCATTTTACCATCTTTTCAAGCTTTTTATTCTTTTCCGTGCACACAAAAGTAAATGGATTTTCTTTCTAGGTGCAGAAAAGCTGTGTCAGTTGTATTAGCAATAAATGCACCCATCCGTGGAAGTAGTCATTTTAAGAGAAACATGTTTTATGTTATTATTGACAAGCACTTCACAAGTACAAATATATAAGACATGGGGAAAGCTATATTTTTGGAAAATAATCAACTATAATAAAAACAACAATACACTTTTAAGAGATGCTAATATTGTTCACTTTAACACTGGATTGCTTCTTCCCCCTACGTCATGTGACCTTTCCGACGTGATGACATCATACGCCGTGAAGAAGAACAACCCCAAAGTCGAGCATTTTAGGTTAAAAAGTATATACAAGTTTATTTGTGTTTTAAATGTGGGATGGTTTGTCTGGATCAGACCCTATTCCTCTGGGATCGTGCAGAGCCGCTGAAACTGCAGTGATTTGGACCTTCATCCGTTGGTTCCCATTGAAGTCCATTATGTGGAGAAAAATCCTGGAATGTTTTCCTCAAAAAACTTCATTTCTTTTCCACTGAAGAAAGAAAGACATGAACATCTGGGATGAGATGGGGGGGAAATGATCAGGACATGTTCCTTCTGAAGTGAACTCATCCTGTAAGAAAGGATGCATTAAACTGATCAAAAGTGACAGTAAAGACATTTATAATGTCACAAAAGATTATATTTCAGATTAATGCTGTTCTTTTGAACTTTATATTCATCAAACAATCCTGATCAATCAAATGTCTGACGGTGTCCACAGAAATATGAACTGATAATAATCATAAATGTGTGTTGATCATCAGATCCTCATATGAGAATGATTAGTGAAGGATCATGTGACACTGATACTGGAGTAATGATGATAAATTCAGCTTTGATCACAGGAATAAATCCCACTTTACTATATATTCACACAGAGAACAGCTGATCTACACTGGAGGAATATTACACTGATACTGGAGTTATGATCAGATAATGAACAGAAGCACTATATATTCACACAGAGAACAGCTGATCTACACTGGAGGAATATTACACTGATACTGGAGTTATGATTAGATAATGAACAGAAGCACTATATATTCACACAGAGAACAGCTGATCTACACTGGAGGAATATTACACTGATACTGGAGTTATGATCAGATAATGAACAGAAGCACTATATATTCACACAGAGAACAGCTGATCTACACTGAGGAATATTACACTGATACTGGAGTTATGATCAGATAATGAACAGAAGCACTATATATTCACACAGAGAACAGCCGATCTACACTGGAGGAATATTACACTGATACTGGAGTTATGATTAGATAATGAACAGAAGCACTATATATTCACACAGAGAACAGCTGATCTACACTGGAGGAATATTACACTGATACTGGAGTTATGATCAGATAATGAACAGAAGCACTATATATTCACACAGAGAACAGCTGATCTACACTGAGGAATATTACACTGATACTGGAGTTATGATCAGATAATGAACAGAAGCACTATATATTCACACAGAGAACAACTGATCTACACTGGAGGAATATTACACTGATACTGGAGTTATGATCAGATAATGAACAGAAGCACTATATATTCACACAGAGAACAGCTGATCTACACTGAGGAATATTACACTGATACTGGAGTTATGATCAGATAATGAACAGAAGCACTATATATTCACACAGAGAACAGCTGATCTACACTGAGGAATTTTACACTGATACTGGAGTTATGATCAGATAATGAGCAGAAGCGCTATATATTCACACAGAGAACAGCTGATCTACACTGGAGGAATATTACACTGATACTGGAGTTATGATCAGATAATGAACAGAAGCGCTATATATTCACACAGAGAACAGCTGATCTACACTGGAGGAATATTACACTGATACTGGAGTTATGATCAGATAATGAACAGAAGCACTATATATTCACACAGAGAACAGCCGATCTACACTGGAGGAATATTACACTGATACTGGAGTTATGATTAGATAATGAACAGAAGCACTATATATTCACACAGAGAACAGCTGATCTACACTGGAGGAATATTACACTGATACTGGAGTTATGATCAGATAATGAACAGAAGCACTATATATTCACACAGAGAACAGCTGATCTACACTGGAGGAATATTACACTGATACTGGAGTTATGATTAGATAATGAACAGAAGCACTATATATTCACACAGAGAACAGCTGATCTACACTGGAGGAATATTACACTGATACTGGAGTTATGATCAGATAATGAACAGAAGCACTATATATTCACACAGAGAACAGCTGATCTACACTGGAGGAATATTACACTGATACTGGAGTTATGATCAGATAATGAACAGAAGCACTATATATTCACACAGAGAACAGCTGATCTACACTGGAGGAATATTACACTGATACTGGAGTTATGATCAGATAATGAACAGAAGCACTATATATTCACAAAGAGAACAGCTGATCTACACTGAGGAATATTACACTGATACTGGAGTTATGATCAGATAATGAACAGAAGCACTATATATTCACACAGAGAACAGCTGATCTACACTGGAGGAATATTACACTGATACTGGAGTTATGATCAGATAATGAACAGAAGCACTATATATTCACACAGAGAACAGCTGATCTTCACTGGAGGAATATTACACTGATACTGGAGTTATGATCAGATAATGAACAGAAGCACTATATATTCACACAGAGAACAGCTGATCTACACTGAGGAATATTACACTGATACTGGAGTTATGATCAGATAATGAACAGAAGCACTATATATTCACACAGAGAACAGCTGATCTACACTGGAGGAATATTACACTGATACTGGAGTTATGATCAGATAATGAACAGAAGCACTATATATTCACACAGAGAACAGCTGATCTTCACTGGAGGAATATTACACTGATACTGGAGTTATGATCAGATAATGAACAGAAGCACTATATATTCACACAGAGAACAGCTGATCTACACTGAGGAATATTACACTGATACTGGAGTTATGATCAGATAATGAACAGAAGCACTATATATTCACACAGAGAACATCTGATCTACACTGGAGGAATATTACACTGATACTGGAGTTATGATCAGATAATGAACAGAAGCACTATATATTCACACAGAGAACAGCTGATCTACACTGGAGGAATATTACACTGATACTGGAGTTATGATCAGATAATGAACAGAAGCACTATATATTCACACAGAGAACAGCTGATCTACACTGGAGGAATATTACACTGATACTGGAGTTATGATCAGATAATGAACAGAAGCACTATATATTCACACAGAGAACAGCTGATCTACACTGAGGAATATTACACTGATACTGGAGTTATGATCAGATAATGAACAGAAGCACTATATATTCACACAGAGAACAGCTGATCTACACTGGAGGAATATTACACTGATACTGGAGTTATGATTAGATAATGAACAGAAGCACTATATATTCACACAGAGAACAGCTGATCTACACTGGAGGAATATTACACTGATACTGGAGTTATGATTAGATAATGAACAGAAGCACTATATATTCACACAGAGAACAGCTGATCTTCACTGGAGGAATATTACACTGATACTGGAGTTATGATTAGATAATGAACAGAAGCGCTATATATTCACACAGAGAACAGCTGATCTTCACTGGAGGAATATTACACTGATACTGGAGTTATGATTAGATAATGAACAGAAGCACTATATATTCACACAGAGAACAGCTGATCTACACTGGAGGAATATTACACTGATACTGGAGTTATGATCAGATAATGAACAGAAGCACTATATATTCACACAGAGAACAGCTGATCTACACTGGAGGAATATTACACTGATACTGGAGTTATGATCAGATAATGAACAGAAGCACTATATATTCACAAAGAGAACAGCTGATCTACACTGAGGAATATTACACTGATACTGGAGTTATGATCAGATAATGAACAGAAGCACTATATATTCACACAGAGAACAGCTGATCTACACTGGAGGAAT
This sequence comes from Gobiocypris rarus, assembly GCA_023029165.1. Lineage (NCBI taxonomy): Eukaryota > Metazoa > Chordata > Actinopteri > Cypriniformes > Gobionidae > Gobiocypris > Gobiocypris rarus. The sequence goes on along the minus strand of CM040924.1, from coordinate 30,525,920 downwards.
ATTACACTGATACTGGAGTTATGATCAGATAATGAACAGAAGCACTATATATTCACACAGAGAACAGCTGATCTTCACTGGAGGAATATTACACTGATACTGGAGTTATGATCAGATAATGAACAGAAGCACTATATATTCACACAGAGAACAGCTGATCTACACTGAGGAATATTACACTGATACTGGAGTTATGATCAGATAATGAACAGAAGCACTATATATTCACACAGAGAACAGCTGATCTACACTGGAGGAATATTACACTGATACTGGAGTTATGATCAGATAATGAACAGAAGCACTATATATTCACACAGAGAACATCTGATCTACACTGGAGGAATATTACACTGATACTGGAGTTATGATCAGATAATGAACAGAAGCACTATATATTCACACAGAGAACAGCTGATCTACACTGAGGAATATTACACTGATACTGGAGTTATGATCAGATAATGAACAGAAGCACTATATATTCACACAGAGAACAGCTGATCTACACTGGAGGAATATTACACTGATACTGGAGTTATGATCAGATAATGAACAGAAGCACTATATATTCACACAGAGAACATCTGATCTACACTGGAGGAATATTACACTGATACTGGAGTTATGATCTGATAATGAACATAAGCGCTATATATTCACACAGAGAACAGCTGATCTACACTGGAGGAATATTACACTGATACTGGAGTTATGATCAGATAATGAACAGAAGCACTATATATTCACACAGAGAACAGCTGATCTACACTGGAGGAATATTACACTGATACTGGAGTTATGATTGTGGCGAGGTGGATGAGCGAGACCGGTGTGTGATTGAGAATGAGCATCACCTGCGAGGTACATCTCTCGTCCTTCACTGGTGTCGCTCGTCCTTATATGCCTCCGGGCTCCCTCATGAGAGGACTCGAGACCGGTGTGACTCGCAGGTGACGCTCATTCTCAATCACACACCGGTCTCGCTCACTCCCCCCACGTCTCTCGCTCGTCCACCTCGCCTCAATGACCACATAACCGCAGCCTTGGTGAACACACTTTTAAACTAACTCAAAATTCAGGATAAGGTCAAAAGAAAGTCAGAGTTAACATTCACAGAGTCTGTAAAGACTAAAGCAGTAATCTAATGAACCGGGACCTATTAGTAGCACTTTCAAAAGGCTGGACGATGCTTTTCAAAGTATGGGACCTATTTGTGGTACATGAAAATGAGTTGAGATAAAAGACCATTGTGCTTGAAAAACATCAGCTTAACGAGATGTAACAGAAGGGGTGATTCCTTCATTTCTTTGTTGATTGTGTTTGTTCACTGATGAGCTGCTTAATGAAACCAGTGATCAAAAACATCTTTTATCACTGTTAAGGCTTTCACATCATGGGGACGTGTTTCCTCAAAACAAATTGAAACATTTTTTATTAAATAATACCTAATGTGTTAGATATTTCACATGCTGTGGAAAGAAACATTATTTCATCACTAACAAAATGCAATTTAATTTCCCAAACTTTGCATCATTTCATGTATACTGTCAAGCAGTTATATAACACTGAAATCACAAAATTACTGACAATATTTGAGAAATTTTTCTTTTTTCTTTTGTCAACGATGTTAAGACTAGTTTTGTTTTCTGTCGTATAAAGCGCCCGAATGAATCAAACTCTTTCAACCGTTTGACCGATTAGCCAAGCAGCGATTCATTCCCGATTGACTTCTGATTCTACACAGAGAACACACATGCCAGCTGAAATATATCACAGAAAAGTCTTTTCAGATTGTATTGTCAGACACGAAGTCGAAGGAGCATAAAGATAAGAGTCTCTTAATGACAAAACTCAGGAGAATAGGGAGATAGCAAAACTACACACATCCATACATCACTGAGAACGGACCGAGAACGAGGATATAATCACAGGGAACGCACACGATGATTCCAGAGCAGGTGAACGGGATGAATACTTACACACATTGGGAAACTGAGACACAGGGAAACAGGGAAAAAACAATGAAACGATAATGGTCCTTGCACACCGAGTCCGAAATTCTCATCCGAGATTTGCGCGTTAAAAAGTAAATATGGCCAATCACGTTTACATCTTCCTATGAAATGTTTGTTCGTCATTAAAGTTTTTCTGCGTTTTACATAGCAAGCATTCTGAGAGGGGTTTGGACACCGGATGACGAATAGGGAAACATGCATAGACTCAAGTGTGCAAAGACCTTAAGGCTGTTATGAGTTGTGCGACTCTTTTTTTTCATGGTTTGTCGTGCAGTGTATGGCAATTGGATGGTCAGATGGTCAGAATTTCTGCCATTGGTCGCCCCTCGTGAGGGTATCGCACAGTTGAAGCAGAGCTACGAACCGATTTTCCCCTCACTGCACCTGCATGAAAACAGAAGGTAAACCATTTCACATCTTTAAAGGGGTAATGAACTGGCTTTTTAATATATTTTTATACTGTTGTCTGAGGTCATATTATGACGTGTGGTTTTTATATTCAGAAACATCATAATGAATAATAATAGGCTATTTTCTGCCCTGGTTTTGAGGCTCTCTCCTGAACGCTGGGTTCTGAAGGGCGTACCGCACTAAAGACTTGGAAGGAAACGCACACGGCTATGATTGGATAAGATTTACATATTATAATGAGCTTCGACTCCGTCAGTACATGAGGGAATTGTTTTGAAAACAGCAAATGGAATGAATCTCCCACAGGGCTCGCAAAATGTCTTTATCAAACAAACACAATGATTTATCTCGCATCCACACGCCATTGATTGGAATGTTATTTTTTATTACTTGATCCTGAATCGCAGCACAATGAACCAACAACACCTCAAATAAAGGATTCTCCAGCCTGTGACATTATGGAAGGTATGTTCAGTTAGACACGTACACATAATCAATAGATATCAAACAATCTGTAACAATGCAATACTATCACACATAAAAAGAAGTGTAAGCTCAAGTGAGAGTCGACTCTCGTTTTAGACTTCTTATTCACTTTTTTGGACTTCAAAATCAGGACCGCATTCCCTGCCATTATAAAGCTTGGAAAACAAACAAACAAAGCGAGATGAGATTCCCGCTGTGTCTGGGCATTCTGAGTTGTGCAAAGATATATCCTGACATTCAGAGATGGTTCCCTTCTGATCCCGCAGCGCTCTTCATGTGGAGGTCAAATCTCTCGCTCTGAGGTGTGGATCCTGATGCAAGTCTGTGAAAGGGAGTATAGTAAAGCGTGCTATCATTGCCTCGCCTCTGCTATACGCAGCTCTGCTAACAACTGCTAAATCCTCACCCAGCTGGTTTTTCGTTATTTATGATCTCCAGAACAGACCCACCTTTTTGCTCTATAGTTGTCCCCAGCACAAAGGTTTGTGTGATGTTGTTTAGAAAGAGACTGAAGTTCCTATTAAATATGTGACCATAAACAGACACAGCTCACCCTGCAAGAAAATGCCGTTCCGTTATGCCTCTGAACTTAATGGAATTACCTTTTGCATATTTCTCCTCTGCTTATGATATCTCACAATTCGCTCCTCTGATCAGTCCAATTAAAATGAAGGATAATTGAAGGCATAAATCAGGCACATGCCAAGTGAGGCACTTTCTCTCGTGTGGTCTGATGCTTTCTTTGAAAACATTTATTTTGTTATGCAGCGTAAAGTCAATGTGAAATGCATTGGCCAAATAATGCGAAATGCAGAACGTTATTGTCATAATGTGGCATGAAAATATATATTGACAAAATATATAGACAGCTAAAATGGAAAGATAATTTTGATAAAATATAAAAAATACAAGCTTTTTGTTTAATAAAATATGCATTACTGAAAAGCAACTCATTAGGGTTCACTTTAAAGTCACTATGAAATCAAAATTATTGTTTTGTTTTTTATTTTGCAGTGTTTATTCTAAATGATTTATGATTTATTTATTACATCATTATTGTGTTAATAAACTTGAGTCAGAATAACTTCATCTCTTCTCTGATGACGAGGGCGGGGCCACCTGTCACTCACATGAGATCAGCCAATAGCAAACCACAGCCATCCAATCAGATCCCCACAGACACACTCAAGCCCCGCCCACATCTGTTCTTGTTCTAGAGGTGTTTACTCGAATATTTTCATTTGGTTTAGTATTTTGGTTTAAAGGGGACATATTATGCCCCTTTTTACAACATGTAATATAAATCTCTGGTGTTGTCAGAATGTGTGTGTGAAGTTTCAGCTCGAAATACCCTCAGATAATTCATTATAACTTGTCAAATTTGCCTCTATTTGCGTATGAGCAAAAACGCATCATTTTTATGTGTGTCTCTTTAAATGCAAATAAGCTGCTCCTCCCCGCCCCCCTTCCAGAAGAGGGCGGAGCCTTTACAGGAGCTTCAGATACTCCATCAACAACAAAACAGGCCAATCTCACTCAGACAAATGTCAGAAATAAGCAGTTGTGGATCAGCCGTACATGTTTGAGCCGGAGTCGACACAGATGAGAGACTCAGGAAGAGCTCCACACTGAACACTGAACGCTGAGTGGATCATTTATGTGACGTTAGTTGTTGTGGAGTTACGCTGATTCAGCTCATCCACTAGCATGAATCCCTGGTGTCCTCAGTGGCTCTGGTATGGCTCTATGAGACTCGTGTGTTCGCTGGTTCATCAACACAACATTAGTGATGTTTGTGGCACACACACTGTAATACTCCAGCGCTGATACAGCGAGGAAACAGAAATGGCGTCTCTGTCCTTCTCACTCAGGGGGCGTGTCTATGCTAAAGGGCCAATCATCAACAGTCATGGGCGGGGCTTCCCTACTCTTACACAGGAGTAGAGGGAAATATGAGAGATT
>CM040924.1:30421043-30511043 GCA_023029165.1 Gobiocypris rarus | reverse complement strand
AATAGCCATTTCCATTTAGACAACTTGGCTAACACCTTATCCAGCATACCTTCCCAATTCTTTTTCCTATAGTTATCAGAGCCCATAAAAACTCCTAAAATTTTAATCCCTTCTTTTCCCACTTTAAACCTCCGGGAATATGAGGTATCCCACCATTCCTCTAATCACCCATAATAAACCCTCACTCTTTCCCCAGTTTACCTTTGCAGAAGAAGCTTTTTCGAACAAGGCTAAGCTTTTACAGAGTATTTGAATATCTTCCTGCCCAGTTATAAAAACAGTTACATCATCTGCGTATGCAGATACGGAACATTTGATCTGATCTGAAAACTGAAAACCTTTCAATTTATTTCTTAAATCCCCCAAAAGTGGCTCAATTACTAAGCTATATAACTGCCCTGAAAGAGGACAACCCTGCCTAATGCCTCTTTCAACAAATACTGGGCTACTCAAACCACCCCCTACCTTGATCAATACAGAGGCCTTATTGTACAACAACTTTATCCAAGAAATCATTTTTTTTCCAAAACCAAAACTTCTAAAACCTTAAAAAGATATGCATGCCCAACCCGGTCAAAGGCTTTTTCTTGGTCAATTGACAGAAACCCGATATCACAGTTATTAATAGTTGAAACATCAATGACATCCCTTATTAAAAACAGATTGTCCATAATCGTAGACCAGGAATGCAATATGTTTGCTGTTTCTTCACCACTATATGTAAATAGTTCTTAAGCCTATTTGCTAAACACTTTGATATGATTTTATAATCTAAACACATTAAAGACACTGGCCTCCAATTTTTCAACAAACCCAAATCTCCTTTTTGGGAAGTAGGGATAACACAGCCCTTTGACAACTAGTTGGAAGTATTCCTTTTTCAAAACACTCACAAATGACTTCATAAAAATCCCTGCCTAAAATACACCAGAAATTCTTATAAAATTCTGCTGGCAGACCATCAATTCTTGGTACTGACCAGTCGAGAGTTGTTGAACTGCTTCAGAAAGTTCATTAAACGTAATCATCTTCTCAAGCTTTTCTTTGTCCACATGCTCCAGTTTAGGCAGTCCTTGCAACAGTTCATCCATTCCTTCAGAGTCACATTCAGATGATCCAAAAGCTCTTCATAAAAGTCAATAGTCATTTTTCTCATTTCCAATGGATTTGAAGTCAATGTCCCATTCTCGCACCGCAAACAATGTAAAACTTTCTGTTGCGCAGCTTTACGCTCTAAATTAAAAAAATAAGAAGTAGGAGCATCAGACTCTTTAATAGACATTATCCTTGCTCTAATCAAAGCACCCTTGACTCTTTCCTCCAAAAGAACTTTCAGATCCATTTTCTTATCCTTTAAACCCTTAGTTATGCTTACATCATTAACATCAATCTTACGTTCCATATCATAAATGTCTTTCTCCAACTGTATTATTTTCTTTTATATTGACCGTGGAATTGCAAGAATACTCCTGACAAAAACCCTGATCTGTGTTTTCCCAATCTCCCACCATTGAGTCAAACTTTCAAAATTTTCCTTGTTCAATTTCCACATTTCCCAAAAACCTAAATCTCACAAAAGAATTATCTTGCAATAATTTGATATTAAAATGCCAATAATAATTTGGACGTGACTCTTTGATAATATTAAAATCAATCGTGACAAAATGATGGTCTGAAAAACCATTCGGAAAAATATTTGCATTCATGATTCTGTTGTTTTCTTTCTTACTAACATATATTCTGTCTAGCCTTGCACCATTAATAGAAGAATCCAACATCTTAATCCATGTGTACTGTTTAATCATCTGGTTTCTATCCTCCACACATCCATTAATTCAAACTCTTTAGTTAAATTGAGAAGTGCATGACTTGACTGTGGGTGAGACTCTTCTCCATTTCTATCTAATAAAGAATTAATGGTGCAATTCCAGTCTCCACCCATTATCACACAAAATCATCATTTTGTTGCCTCAATGTATTTTGTAATTTTCTAAAAAGTTCTACACGATCTGGCCCTTTATTAGGAGCATAAACATTAATGAACAAAAATACAAACCCCTTAATTTCTACTTTTACTATTAAAACTCTTCCTTTTCTAGTTCCATGGTTGACAAAACTTTCACATCCAATTTTTTTGAAAAAAGGATAGCCACCCCCGCGCTTGTGTTTGATCCATGACTAATAAAGCATTTTCCCTCCCACCATCTATACCAATCTATTTCATTGTTACAATAAGAATGTGTTTCTTGTAGAAATGTAACATTTATATTTTTAAATTTATAATTTCAGAAACCATTGCTCTCTTGCTCTTGTCTCTTCCCCCATTGATATTTAAAGAGCCCACTCTTATGATCTCCATAAGAAGACTAAAAGTAAGAAGAGACAGACAGAAAAAGAAAGGTACAAAGTCACCTTAAGTGAAGTGCAACTCATTTGGCCCAGCTGAATTTACGCTTTTGCATGACTTTTTCCTTTTCTAAGTTTTGAAAGTATCTTTTAACCGGAATCTTTTCTCTGACTCAAGCCATCTTCCCCAACCCTCTTCTGCCAGTAAAGAACTGAGGTTTCAAACTTTTTCAAATCAGAAAAAATTCTTTACATCAACAGGTTTTCCAAAAGTCTCATCCATGAACTCATTTATGTCTTCCAACGAATATACTTGATCACAGGTAATCTGTAGACATCAGATATATCTGAAAATCAGATTGAACACTCTCATCATCATCACCATCCTCATTACCCATTTCCTTAGCAGATTCCAACACTAACTTTGGTGAAGGAAAACAACTCCACCTTCAGCCTTGGGTTCTCCTTCCTCTCTGCTTTCAGTGACCATCTGATCTTGTCTCCTTATCTCACCCTCAACTTCAGTTAGCTCCTGACCCTGTTTACAACGAACACCTTCATCACTTACAACAGGATTAACATTATCAGCACTTTTCTGCTTTTGAACAATACCAGAACTGTTCACGTTCTGCTCTTCACTACTACACAATTGAGCATCAGTAACACCTCCCTCTTGTACCAAACTATCTTCAACACTCTTCTCACAATTTAGAGATGTATCTTCACTGCGCTTCGTCTTTTCTGTCACTGTATGCTCTGTTCTCCCGTCAGAAATATGACTCGGACCAGCCTCACTCTCTTCGCTTCTAAAAGGACATGACAATTTTACATGTCCCATTGAGCCGCATTCAAAACACTGCATTTCTCCAGCGCTGGCATACACCATATATGACTTCCCGTCAAACATACATCTAAACGAAACATTCAAATTTGGTGAATTCAGAAACATATACACATGTCGTCGAAATGACAACACATGCTTCAAAGCAGCATTCTTACAACCGAGGATCATTTTGATGCCGCTAGCAAACTTCCCAAAGCGAGACAGTTCTTTTTCTATATCCGCGTCTGGAATGAACGGCGGAACATTTGAAATCGTCACTCGTTGTCGGAGAAACCAAAGGTTGAACGGGAACAAAATCCACTTACCGTGATTCCGCTTTCAACCAATTGATTAACAAGTTGCTCGTCTTTCAAAAACACCACTACAGCTTTGTTCATCCGAGACGCTGATATAATATTTCCATGTCCCACTCGTTCTCCTACATCCAGCAATACATCTTCCACTGAAACTCCCGCATTACTCACACATCTAACCCCGTGTTTGAGTGACAAGGATGACGCTCCCATACTCAGGTGAGACGCCATCCTCACAAACACAAGTCGGATTATAGTAAAAGTAACTATAATCCAATTGCTATAGTAACTATAATCCAAAATTTTCCGAAATGAGCTACACTTAAATGAAAAAAGAAAGAAATAAAGACAAGAACAGTTTTAAATTTCCTCTCACCAACACGCTCACCCATGCACTAACTCCCACTTCCCAGCATGCACCAGAGAGAGAGAGAGAGAGAGAGAGAGAGAGAGAGAGAGAGAGAGAGAGAGAGAGAGAGGCAGAGAGAGAGAGAGAGAGAGAGAGAGAGAGAGAGAGAGAGAGAGAGAGAGAGTGTGTGTGTGTGAGAGAGAGAGAGAGAGAGAGAGAGAGAGAGAGAGAGAGACAGAGAGAGAGAGAGAGACAGAGAGAGAGAGAGAGAGAGAGAGAGAGAGAGAGAGAGACAGAGAGAGAGACAGAGAGAGAGTGTGTGTGAGAGAGAGAGAGAGAGAGAGAGAGAGAGAGAGAGAGAGAGAGAGAGAGAGAGAGAGAGAGAGAGAGAGAGAGAGAGAGAGAGCTGCGGACTTAAGGGAACTAAAGAGTGAAAATGCGTCTCACATGAGAGTGGTAATTTATTAGTCATTTTAATTTGCAGGTAAATATAGTCTTGTTCAGCAGTGATTGCAGTAAACACAATTAGTGATCTTAAGGAAGTGGGCCACAATACTCATACACTTATTCACAGTTCACCTGCTACAGTAATTCACCCTTGGCCAGGAGTTTGATTGACAGGCGATCTGACCAATCATAACGCTAAATCCACCATTTTGTCCGACAAACAAACCCGACAGGAGTGTTAGGGTGTGTGCGCTTCACTTTTAGAAGAGCTTGTGAATCAGTATCGAGTACACGAGTTCGGGCACTGGAAGGATTCTGCGATACGGCCCTTAAAATGGCTGACTCCCTGATCAGTGCCCTGACTACTAACTAGGGAGGACTGAGATGCAAACACTGCAAACTTCCCCTCGGGGGAATCCCTGGCACTTTGAAATTCCACTTTGTCAAGTGTGCGAGGGAAGTTTATGTGCATAGGCCCTCGTCCACTCGATTTTGACAGAGCTCGGGAGCTTCTCTTTTCTTATCTGAGTATCCTTGTTTCTTTCCCTCACTTCTTAGCTCCACTCCCTTAGGATGCAAGCGAAAGATACACCTGTGTAGTTTCATTATTTTGAGAATTAGTACTGACATTTAATCGCATAATACCTTATATTCACAGTCAAAGTTTATACTATTTAATACAATTTAATTTGTGTAACTTTATTTTTCTCCATCAGCTCATAAACCTGTAGAATTTCATAGACTCGTGCATAAAAGAAATTCATAAAGCTTTTATGTATTGCCTAATGCATTTTAAGGTATTGATAATGTACGATATAATGCATTATATCTTTTCATAAATAATTGTTACCAAGTTAAAATGCATAATAATATTTGCAGATTCTGAAATTGGTTATTGTGTGTTTTAATGCATTATACTTTCTACAGGTCTGTTCAATGAGTAGATAATTATTATAATGCATTATAACTGTGGTTACAATTATTCATGAAACCATACAATGCATTATCTGGTGCATAATTACTGCATTAAATATACTATTATAATGCATTACAAAAAAAGGCTTTAAGTAAAGTGTTCATGAGTAAAAAAGTGCATTTGTGAGGTCAGGCACTGATGTTGGACAAGAAGGCCTGGCTCGCAGTCTCCGCTCTAATTCATCCCAAAGGTGTTCTATCGGGATGAGCTCAGGACTCTGTGCAGGCCAGTCCAGTTCCTCCACACCAAACTCGCTCATCCATGTCTTTATGGAGCGACGCTTTGTGCATTAAGAGTTCCTTTCACTGGAACTAAGGGCCCAACCCCTGAAAAACAACCCCACCCCATAATCCCCCCTCCACCAAACTTTACACTTGGCACAATGCAGTCAGGCGAGTCCTGCTCTCTGGCAACCGCCAAACCCAGACTCGTCCATGGGATGGTCAGACAGAGAAGCGTGATTGGTCACTCAGAGAACACATCTCACTGCTCTAGAGTCCAGTGGTGGTGTGCTTTACCCCACTGCATCCCACGCTTTGCATTGCTCTTGGTGATGTAAGGCTTGGATGAGCTGCTCGGCCATGGAAACCCATTCCATGAAGCTCTCTCCGCACTGTTCTTGAGCTCATCTGAAGGCCACAGGAGTTTGGAGGTCTGGAGCGATTGACTCTGCAGAAAGTTGGTGACTTCTGCGCACTGTGACCCTCAGCATGCGCTGACCCCGCTCTGGGATTTCACTTCGTGGCTGAGTTGCTGTTGTTCCCAATGGCTTCCTCTTTGTTATAATCCCACTAACAGTTGAGTGTGGAATATTTAGTAGTGAGGAAATGTCAGGAATGGCCTTATTGCACAGGTGGCAACCTATCCCGGTCCCACGCTTGAGTTTACTGAGCTCCTGAGAGCGAGCCATTCTCTCACAAATGTGTGTAGAAGCGTCTGCATGCCTAGAGCTTGATTTATACACCTGTGGCCAAGAAGGGATTGAACACCTGAACTCTGGGAATTGGAGGAGCGGCACAATACTTCTGGCAATATGGTGTATTTCATATCATATTTTTATCACTTAAAGGGTTTATTTTGTGATTATGATCAGCTGACTGTACATTATATATTTTCTTCAAAGCCATTTACTTGTCATAGTCACCCATACCATTTTCTTTTTAAAAAATGCCTCTGTAAATTCGGTGTGTGCTAAAAAATAGATCTGAAAGTGGTGTGAGGCAGGAGGAGGTGAGATGGAGGGACTGTGCTGTGACGTTAATGTGTTTGTTCAGCCCTGACATTCCTCTAATGTGCGAGGTGGAATCCCAAATTTAAAAGTAAACCTCGGGGCTTAAGCGTGCGCCGGAGCCAGAGTCGGCCACTCAGTAGGGAACGCCGTTTAAGCCATCCATGCATAAGTGGCGATGGAGAGGGCACAGGTTAAAACTCTTTGCAAGAGATGTGGGAAAGAAGAGAGCTTTTTGCAAGTCAGCATGAAGCTAGAATTTAAATGAGACTGAATAATATGCTTAAAAATTAATTTATATGCTAGTTTTCTGTAATGGCACTGTTGAATAACACACACATCTATCATATGACTTGGAACATGTAGTGCTCCCGTCATATGGGCTACTTTCATCATACGGTTTTCTTTATGCTTTGTGTTATTTTGGAGCTTGACAGCCTCTGCATATAATTCAAGGACAGGAGGAACTATTCAGCATGTCTCATTAATTGTCATTGGTTGTTTTGGCATCCTTTTCCTTGTAATTATTATTACAGGTCAAAATGTTTCTGCTGGACTGACCTCTGAAATAGAGAGAGGGAAAATGAAAACCTTCATAATATTTAGGTATTACAAATTCATGAGAAAATACAATGACTATTTACTTCTCTGTGCAAACAATGACCCATCAAGGGTATTCATCAGCTCATTTGTAATTTAACTTTGCTCTTTTTTCAGCTAATCATTTTTAACAGGTACACAAGGCACTGTACAAATCAATACTTAATTTATGCTAAAGCAATTCTCAGTGGGAGATGCAGCGCGAACCCACAGAGAGTATTTAAAATAATGTTAATACGACCATCCTTAATAATAATCAGTGGTAAGCCTGCAGCTCTTCAGTGATTACAGCAGCAAGAACACGGTTTGGCCTTCCACTGCACGGCTTTTATGTGATGTAAACGTGTGTTAGATGGATGTGGAGTTTGACCCTTGTGCTCAGATACGTCTCTCACAATGCCTTACAAATCACATAGCGTTTCTAAAAACATGGTGCTCACATTAAAAGAAGCTTAACTTTAAAAATGCGTCTTTATATCTGCTTTTGTTCGGGTATATTCCAACCAGCAGTCACTAGTGATGGCCGCTTTCGGTGCCAGTCGGTGCATTCACGCATAATTTGCAAGATTCCAACTTCGTAGTTCTCGTAATTACAACTTGTAACCTGGGAATTTTCTGAGCGCTCTTGTAGGGGGAAGTGGGGTAAGATGAGCCTTTTTTTTTACTTATGTGGTCCTCAAGATAAGATAAAATAAGACAGAAGAACAATGAAAGAATCTAAAGTCATTTCAGGATGTTTGATATCATTTTAAATGATCAGAATACATCCATGACAAAAATATGGCTTCTTCTTACATAAAAAAAGTTTTATTGTGGCTCAATTTACCCCATAATAGGGGTAAATTGATCCAAGTCAGTGGATAAGTTGCACCATCTGCAACCCATGTGAGATTGTACCTCTTTTTTTTAAAAAACAACTTCAATAATCAAATTTCCTTTTACAAATAGTCTTTTTTTTTTTTTTTTTCATTTCTGAAACAAAATGTTGAACTCCAAAGTTGTAACATTCCCTAAGACTGACTAAACAGAGTTTGATTAAAATTAAATAAAACATAAAATAAAATAAAAACTGAATTAGAATGAATTTTAATGAACATTTTAGTCAGTTGGTTCTTGTCATGGCAGTGTTTCTGCAGTGTTGAACAGGCCATTATGGTGTAAAGATAGATATGATTGAATATCATCTGGTTCTTATCAGAGAAGGATTGGCTGTATTTGTACATCGTTTCTATCAAATAAACACAAACAACATTTTTTTAAAGAAAATTATAAACTGAACCAAACTGAAAAAAAAGATTTGTTGGCTCAACATCCATTACTCATGAAGATAAACAGATTAAACTCATAAACATATATATTAATAACATTGCAAGCTCTGCTTATTCTAGTGTATGCAACACAAAAATGTAAATTAAAAGGTGAACGTAAGTGTATGTGTAAAGTAAATGAAAAATTGACATCAACTAGCATTACAACTTGGTTAAAATTAAGTAATTCAATTCAATTCAAATATATTTGTATAGCACTTTTCACAATACACATTGTTTCAAAGCAGCTTTACAGAAAGTGCATTTTATAAATGTACATTGAAAAATGTTAGAAAAAATTAATCAATCATGTATTATTTTAGGCTATAACAGCGCTGGCGTTGAGTCGTCTCTTCACAGGTGTTGGGGCATCTGAAGTCTCCATGAGAGGCTGGATACAAACTGGAGCTGACCAACTATTTACCTCGGGACTAGTGTCCGAGATAATAACAGAAAAGCAGATGGGAAATAATTAGCATAGCTGCTGTTCAGAATATTAATTCTTTTGATCCGATTTAACTGTAGTATAAAAGGTAATTATAATGTGAATGCTTGGCTAAAGAGATGCGTCTTTAATCTAGTTTTAAACTGGGACAGCGAGTCTGAACCTCGAACAATATCAGGAAGACTATTCCAGAGTTTAGGAGCTAAATGTGAAAATGCCCTCCCTCCTTTAGTGGACTTAGATATCCTAGGAACGACCAGAAGCCTCGAGTTTAGTGATCTTAAAGAGCGCGATGGATTGTAGGGCGATAGAAGATCCGTTAAATACACTGGAGCTAAACCATTTAGGGCTTTATAGGTCAGTAGCAATACTTTGTAATTGATACGGAACTTAATAGGTAACCAGTGTAGAGATGATAAAATTGGTGTTATATGATCATATTTTCTTGACCTAGTAAGAACTCTAGCAGCTGCGTTTTGGACTAACTGTAGCTTGTTTATTGAGGATGCAGGACAACCAGCTAATAAAGCATTACAGTAATCTAGTCTCGAGGTCATGAATGCATGAACTAACTTTTCTGCATCAGAAATAGATAGCATGTTACGTAGCTTAGCAATGTTTCTAAGGTGGAAAAATGCTGTTCTTGTAACATATGAAATATGATTTTCGAAAAACAAGTTGCGGTCTAATATAACACCCAGGTCTTAAAATTTTATGTAACACCCAACATAAAATTGTATGTATTTGTGAGCTGCATGATATACAAATATTTTATCCAGCCAATGAGCAGAAGCTGGAGCCGTTTTGAAGCGTGACTCTGTCAGGTAAGCTATCTTAAAAAAAAAAAAAACGAAGTAAAATATTAGAGTTGAACTTTTTTAACATTCATTAACACTCATTTATGGACAAGCTATTTCTGAGACTTCCGATTCGTTATCCCCCACAGGTAAATAATTAGAATAACAATAAAACAGTTTGCACTACAAACCATTGTGTTCTTAATTACCGGAGTAAATTAAAGTAATACGATAACAAATGCCCGTTTGCAACATGAACAAAAACATGAATACGTAACAATCCAGCCGAGTAAATGATGCAATGAGAACCTTTACATGCACCCTCATAATGAGATTTAAGCAATATTGCTATTAAACTCATATAAGCACAGTATTTCAAATAAACTGATGTGATTTAGCTCATAATTGTAGTAACCATGACATTAGTAAAATATGTTGGCAAATATGGCATCTATTCCACTCGAAGTGACCGAAGTGTGCCGAACACAGATTAGTAAACATGGGTTGAGAATGTTGCATGACATGAATATAATGCAGTATATTGAGTCAAAAACATAGACTAAGACATTAAGAGCCCGATCTCACGAAAAAAAATCCAATGTGTCCATAATTAATAATAACTTGTTACATTTATACAGCACTTTTCTGGGCAAGGCTTTGCATGGAAAGGGGTAGGGATGTCACGGTACCAAAATTCCAGTAGTCGGTACCACAGCAAAATGTTTTTATTTTTATTTCATAAAAAAATTTGTATTTGTTTTTATTTTATTAAATTCAAAGAGTTTCTTATTTATGATGATAATCATTATAAGTAAATAATACATAAACATTAAAAGGCTGTGTACTATTTAAAAGTAAATATTGTTTATAAACAAAGATCAAGTGAAAAATAAGTAACGATCTAGGCATAATTATTATTAGTAGAAGCGTATTATTATTACATATGAGAAGTGGCTCAATCTATTGTGCAACAGTAGCCTAATATATTCGGTCAATTTCTTAACCAAGCTTTTATTTTGACGGGTTGCCGTGAAGACCTTTGAGTGTCTGTGTTCATGATATGATATGTTTTCTCAAATGAAGCAGGAAATATGGTTTATGCGTTTGTCCTCATATAGTGACACACGCCAGAGACTACGAAGACAGCGAGCGTGTGTGTTCGTGCCCGCGCATCGGCGCCCGTCTTTCACACAGAGACGCTGAACATGCAGGAGAGATATCGAAATAATATTTTGCAGTTTAATATTCTCAGACACTAGTATATATTCAGCCTCAGTCTGGAGCCCTGCGCTTAGATAGACACGGAAGCGACTGAACGCAGCTGCGGGTACTGGATATACTCGGGAATCGGTACTACAGAAATGCTGGTATCGTCACATTTTACCGACTTGGTACTGAAGTACCGGTACTTGTGACATCCCTAGAAGGGGGGAATCTCCTCAACCTCCACCTGATGATGCGACGGCAGCCATATTGCTCCAGAACGCCCAGCACACACCAGCTGATGGTGGAGAGGAGACGGATCAGGATATGAGGAGGATTAGGAGGCCATGATGGACAGGGGTCAATGGGCAAATTTGGCCAGGATGCTGGGGCTACACCCTTACTCTTTTCCAAAGTACATCCTGGGATTTTTAATGACCACAGAGAGTCAGGACCTCGGTTTAATGTCTCATCCGAAGGACAGTGCTTGTTACAGTACAGTATCCCATCACTACACTGGGGTGTTAGGACCCACACAGACCACAGGGTGAGCGCCCCCTGCAGGCCTCACTAACACCTCCTCCAGCAGACTCCGAGTTTTCCCAGTTGGTCTCCCATCCAGGGACTGACCAGACTCAGTCCTGCTTAGCTTCAGTGGGAAACCAGTCTTGGGCTACAGGGTGATACGGCTGTAAAGATAACGCACTTTCTATATGTGAGTTCATCATTTGTACTGTGCATTAGGGTATGTGAATAATGACAGTCAAAATATTTCTTTTCAGAATAATTATTGCAAACTTTTGAACGATTTGAACTTGACTCGTGTCGTCACCTACTGGTGTAACGGTGTGACCTGCAGAAAGAGTCACTGACAAAATCCCCAGCACTAATGAAGCAGACTCTGTATTTTAATGCGGTAGCCTATCAGACTTTTATCAGCAATCACAAAACAAGAACCTTATCTAATTAGTTCCTTGTGTAACACGCTCTCAACTCTTCTGGTAATTGCTCTCCATCCTTCTGAAGAGGCAGAGCACCACACACTCACACTTTGCGCCATCTGTGCTATTGGTTGGGCTTGTCCCTCAGTGCTCATGTTTGTTCCATATTCCACACAGTGGTCCCTCATGGTCCTGTTAAGTACTCCAGCCATACTTCCAGAGTGTAATTGCTTGGTGGGAAGCCTCACCAGAGGACTCTAAACCTCACGGGCAGGGCGCTTGGCATACAAAATCTGCAGCCCAGAGAGTTGTGGCTCTATCACGGTGTGACGCATGTTTCTGATGAGGGCCCTCCGAGGTTACATGTTGCATGGTTTACACGAGCCTTCGCTTTCCATAATTTATGACAAACGCTCCATTGCGAGCTGATGTGCTAGAATGATTCAATGCCACAGAGAGGAAAGAATCAAATATTGTGCACCACCTGCATTAATGCACGAATCAGTCAACTGGCCGGATGGTTGGAATAAACATTGATATTTTCAAAAAACTTCAATTCTTTAGTACTTGTAGGAACAGAATAAATATCAGATTTTATTGTGGGATGAAAACCATTACAGATTGTCTACAAACAAAAAGGTCAAATACACTTTTTCTCAGCAATACCATAGAAGAACCATTTTAATTCAGCCATTATTACTAGATAAGTGAGGCATAAAGGACGAACCCAAAATAAAAAGGTTTCTGCTCATAAGTCATTCTGAATAGACACATAACAACATATATTTAGAAAGCCAACACTTGAGAGTTTACAGCTCAATAATTACTCAGACTGTTATTAATATAGAGATATAAGCTCAAACATTAAAACAAAAATATTAAGAATATACATTTTGAATGTATACAAATATGATATAAATGTGGTATAACAACTTATAACCACAACTCAAATGAAGCCACATGTCTGCTCATGCTTCATTTCAGATCTGAGGATGTTATCTCTAAAACTATGAATTTTGAAGACTGATAAGATGCTAATGAATATTATCTAATGTCATGGCGAGATGAACTGCTCCATTCACGTTTCTATTGTTCTCACTCGACGAACCTCTCATCTCTGCCGGTATGAGACTTAATCTTCATTATTCTTTTATCATTATTCTTGTGTTTGTATTCAGCCATTATTAGCCTTTATTCTGGCATTATGGCTTGCCCATCCACACCACTTTCATCCCACTATACATCAATCCACAAACTATCTGAAGTCTGGGAAAAAGAAGAAGCATATTCTTGGGACCTTATGTGAATTCTTTTAACAAAATAGATTGTGAAACAGAAGATAGCTGATGATAGCTGACGATAGCAAAACTCATTTTAAACCACCAATCAGTGTTTGTAATAACCATGTATAGTGATTTTTCTGAATTGCTAACACTCCCCATTCTCTGAACACAATTCTCAACAGCCTAAGCCCATGTGTCGAATAAATCACACTTTCTGTAAAACATTAAAAAAATTCCAATTGCTGACACACAATTTTGCAATCTAGGCTGGTTTTATGACTATACTACATAATTCCCAAAACCACACAAGCAAACTGCGAAATACCTCATCAATATTGCAAAATGAAGCACTGCAACCAACCCTACATAAAGCATTATCAAAATCAAACTTTTGCATGAAATGACACACACTTCATTCATATTAGCAGATTTGTGTCTAACCAGCTACACACTGTTGGGCATAATCAAACACACACTCATCTTTAGGATGCTTTGCCATAATACTAACATATGTATTCTTCAGATTGTTCACATGCACAGGAATATTTGCAGATACACACACATGCTGTTGAAACATTTCTGTTTTTACAGTTTTTTACAATATTTTTAACACATTTCCTAAACTCTTAACGCAGTTAGCACAACACCTGTCTGTTTAGGCTGTACAATTAACACATGTATTGTTGCTTTTGCACAAAATGCATACAGTTAACACAAATTTAAAATGCTTCTTTTGCACACAAGCTCAACCAAGACCAGAACAATGGCTTTTTACTATTTACCAATGCTTTAACACTGATCTCAGAACAGAAAACGCCTCGGTTACGTATAACCCTAGTTCCCTGAGGGGAACGAGACGCTGCGTCGAAACGCTGTGAGAACGCCCCTGCGTGATCGCGTCATGAAGCGCGTGTAGAACCAATCCAATCAGGAGATAGAACGTCATCGGCTGGGTGACGTCATCGACCGGAAACTATAAAACACCCGTGAAAACAAACAGGAACTAGCTTCTGAAAAAGCCTGAAGTAAGTGATCACGGGCATGCCGGGAGTATGGCAGAGCGACGCAGCGCCTCGCTCCTCAGGGAACTAGGGTTACATACGTAACCGAGACGCTCCCTATCTGGGAACTCGAGCTGCCAAACGCTGTGAGAACGCTTATACCCACATCGCCATAGGACCAAGTGCTTCAGATGTGTGAAACCGTAGGCGCACAGCGACTACGATAACACCTGTGCCCCAACTGTAGATGCTACGTCAAGTTCGTAGAATCTAACAAAGGTCAGCGGCGAGGACCAACCCGCCGCGTTACAAATATCTTGGAGGGAAGCCCCCGACAGAAGTGCTTTAGAAGCAGCCATACCCCTAGTAGAATGCGCCCGGACAGCCAGAGGAGACGGCTGTCCGACCGCTTCATAAGCAAGAGAGATGGCCTCGACCAACCACTTGCTCATTCTCTGCTTAGACACTGGCGCCCCCTTTTTTGGGGCTCAAACAGACAAATAATTGATCCGTCTTTCTCCACAGGGCAGCTCTGTGGACATAGGCATCAAGCGCCCTAACCGGGCAAAGCAGATTTAATTTTTCCTGGTCTGACGTCACAAAGGAGGAGGACAGAAGGCTTGCAGAGTAATAGGACCCTCGGGCTCGACTGAACCTTGGGGATATATCCTGGTCTGGAGTGAAGAAAAGCCTTCACCATGCCAGGCGCAAACTCTAGACATGAGGCCCTACCGACAGGGACTGCATGTCCCCTACTCTTTGAGGGACGAAATGGCCAATAAAAGATGGTCTTAAGTGTCAGAAATTTATCTGGCACTTCTTCCAATGGTTCAAAAGGTGCCTCAGACAGGCCCGCAGAACAATAGCCAAATCCCATGTCGGGACCCTCGAATGCACCACCGGCCTCAACCTCAAAGTGCCACGGAGGAAACGTGTAACTAAAGGGTGTCTTCCCAAAGACACTCCACCCAAAGGAGTGTGGAAGGCAGCTAAGGCCGCCACGCACACCTTTATTGTGGAGGGGTCAACCCTGCTGAGAATCTCGCCTGCAGGAACTCCAGCACTGTACCAACCGGCAGTTAACTGGGTCCAACTGGCGTTCTC
Source organism: Gobiocypris rarus (assembly GCA_023029165.1). NCBI lineage: Eukaryota > Metazoa > Chordata > Actinopteri > Cypriniformes > Gobionidae > Gobiocypris > Gobiocypris rarus. The sequence continues at coordinate 30,495,879 of CM040924.1, read as the reverse complement.
TACACCACACTGAGAACAATCTCCATTTTAGTGCGTAGCTTCCTCGTGGACGGAGCTCTGAGTGAAGAATGGTCTCTACGACCTCAGTCGAGAGACCCTCTTCTAGGAGCCTAGCCCCTCAGAGGCCAGGCCCACAGTTTCCACCGGGCGGGGATGAAGGAATCTCCCGCCCGCTTGGGAAAGGAGGTCCCTCCTGGTTGGAATCTCCATGGGAGAGCCTTCCAGGAGAGATATCAGGTCCGAAAACCAGATCCTGGTCGGCCAGCACGGAGCCACTAGTAGCACCCGGACTCCGCCCCGGCGCACCCTCTCCAGAACTCCCGGAAGCAGAGCGATCGGGAAATGCGCACAGGGGCAGCCTCGGCCACTCCTGTACCATGGCGTCCAGCCCCAGAGGGGCTGGATGTGACAGAGAAAACCACTGAGGACAGTGGGAATTCTCTGCCGAAGCAAACAGATCTACCTCTGCTCTCTCGAATTTTTGCCATAGGAGCTCCACCACCGGGGTGGAGTCTCCATTCCCCGGGCCTCGGCCCCTGCCTCGACAGGATGTCCGCTTCCTGATTCAAGACCCCTGGGATGTAAACTGCCCTGATGGAACGCAGTTTCCCTTGGGCCCACAGGAGGATCTGACGTGCCAGCTTGTATAAGGGGCGAGACCTCAGACCCCCCTGGTGATTTATATAGGCGACCACCGATGTGTTGTCTGTCCTGACTAACACATGGTGGCCCCTGAGGTCGGGCAGGAACTGTTTCAATGCAAGAAACACAGCCAGCATCTCTAGCCGATTTATGTGCCATAGCCGCTGATGTTCCTGCCATAGACCCTGGGATGAGCGACCACTCATGACCGCCCCACCCCGTGAGGGAAGCATCTGTCGTTAGCGTTACGCGACGAACCTGAGCCCCAACACCGGTCCCTGGGCCAGAAACCCGGGATCCTTCCACATGACCAGAGCACGAAGGCATCGCCGCGCGACTTTGATCGCGCGGAGCGGATTTCCCCTCGGGAAAACCTCTCGTTCTGAGCCACCACTGTAACGGCCTCATGTTCAGCAGGCCAAAAGGTATCACGCGACGAGCTGCCATGAGGCCTAACAGTTTCTGAAACTGCTTCACAGTGATAGCACGGTCTAGCTTCAGTTCTTTTACTGCTGTGCGGATCGATGTTATGCGTGTCGGCGATAATTGCGCCCGCATGATTACCGAGTCCCACTTCACGCCTAGAAAGGTGGTCCTCTGAGCCGGAGAAAGCACACTTTTCTTTGCGTTCAGTCTCAACCCCAACCTTGACATGTGTGCGAGAACAGCATCTCGATGCTGAACCGCCATCTGCTCGGAGTGAGCTAGGATCAACCAATCGTCGATATAATTGAGTATGCGGATGCCCTGCAGACGCAACGGCGCCAGAGCTGCATCCACACACTTGGTAAAGGTGCGGGGTGACAGTGCTAGACCGAAGGAAGTACTGATATTGGTATGCCTCTCCCGAAGGCAAACCTCAGAAACTTCCTGTGATGTGGAAGGATGGAGACGTGAAAATATGCGTCTTTGAGGTCTATGGTCACAAACCAATCCTCGGATTTGATCTGAGACACAATCTGTCTGAGTGTAAGCATCTTGAATCTGAGCTTTGCCACAGAGCGATTTAGTAGACGAGATCTAATATCGGGCGCAACCCCCATCCTTCTTTGGCACGATGAAGTAACGGCTGTAAAAGCCCGACTCCTGCTGGGAGGAGGAACCCTTTCTATAGCCCCCTTTCGCAGGAGTGTCTCTACTTCCTGTGCCATTACCAGAGCCTGCTCCGGGCCTACCTCTGTGGGTAGGACACCGCTGAACGGAGGTGGCCGCTCTTTGAACTGAATCGCACTCTCTCTATTATCTGCAGGACCCAACGAGATATGTTCGATAGACGTTTCCACTCGTCTAGAAATTTACTAAGGGAACCAGCCTCTCGAGGCTGGCCTCTGGTGTACTTTGAGCAACAAGTGCAGTGCCCTGAAACGCGAACCGGCAGGGAACGCCTGACTTGACTGCTCGGGAACCTCCCGAGAGGAAGCGGACCACCCTCGGGTGGCCCGCGAGACCATCTGCGCCCTGGCGTTGCGGCGGGTTGGCAGCGTGGCCCCAGAGGGCGCCGCAGGAAGACGGGTACCGTGTGCTGAGGTAAGCACCGCCTTCCCGCGGAGGGGACAACCTCAGCGCCCTGACGCTCCTGGCGCCAGGACCGCTGACGAGGCCTTCTTGGCGATAAGGACTGTCCTCAGATCAGCCCTACCCCTTGAAGGCCTCGTCTGAGAGCGCCGCCCCGCCTCCCATTCCCGGCGGAGGAGCACGGGTGGCGACGCTCTGCTTCTGTTGCGCCCTGTGCGAGGAGCTCGACTGCCTTTCCTTGGGCTGCTGCCCGGGACTTGGATTCGGAGAGGGAGAAACTGCTTAAGCGCCGCTGCCTGTTTTCTTGACTCCTGGAACCTCTCGGTGACTGATTGTACAGCGTCACCGAAGAGGCCCTCAGGGGACAGCGGCGCATCGAGCAAAAAGCTCTTCTCCCTCTCCTTGATCTCAGGGGTTTAGCCACAAATGCCTCTCCGTGGCCACCAAGGCTGCCATAGAGCGGCCCACACATCTAGCCGTCTCCTTGGTGGCCCGGAGAGCGAGATCGGCAGACTGCCTGAGCTCAGTGATTAAATCTGAGCCCACCTCATCTCTGCCATCCAAGTCCCTAAGCAGGTCGGCCTGGTATGCCTGCATGATAGCCATAGTATGCAGGCATGCCGCGGCCTGACCTGCCGCCGAGTACGCTTTACCCACCAGCGCCGACGTTGTTTTTAACGGCTTGGTGGGTAAAGTCGGGGCCTTTAGGGACGATGCCGAAGAAGGCGAGAGATGGCTCGCAAGCCGCCTCTTCAACCTTAGGCATCGCCCCATAACCATGCTGTTTCAGCCCTATGATGTTACTGTACGTAGATGTCTGAGGGCTGAAAACTCTAAATGACGCCGGCTTCTTCCAGGACCTAGACACCTCGGTGTGCAGGTCAGGGAAGAACGGCAGGCCCCGACGTTGAGGTTCTGCTGCACGAGAGGGCAGGAACCGCTCATCAAGCTTACTCCTTCTCACTTGATGGGATTCTGATCTCTCGGCTGGCCAGTCTATATTCAACCTGGCCACCGCTCTCGTGAGCACCTCCATTAGCTCCTCGCCTGCTGGTGACTGAAGTGGCGAGTCTTCAGTTGCGATGCTCTCAACGTCCAACTCCTCAGAGCTGGATAGTTGGAGCATCGGCGCCACCCGGGGGAAGAAACGCAGGCGGGCTTCCAAACCCCGAGATGAAGCGCTGGACGATGCAGGTGAGGGCTGAGATAAGGCTGGGCCGTCTCACACCCTCTGCAAGGTCCATTTGTGAACCCCACGACTGAAGCCGCCGCTCTGCCTCGGCAGAAGCGGACCCGAGCCGCTGGGAACACGCGCCGAGGCACCCTCCTCAAAGAGTGCCTGGCGGAGCGCAGCGTTCTCTCAGCGGAAGCCGCTCACAATGCTCGCAAGCAGCCCCTCAAGGGCTGCCTGGGCATGCTGCGCTCCCAAACAGATCACACAAAGAGAGTGTGTATCCCCAGCCGTGATAAAGCGAGGGCAGGGATGCACACATTTGGTGAACTGTTCACTCGCCATATTTCTCCTTTCTTTTTCTTTTTTGTAATATTTAACAAAAGGGTGGAAAATTCTCTCTTTTAGACAGACAAAAACACCAAATAGACAGACAGGTTCACACAGATCGCTTACTGAAGGCACAGAAGCTAGTTCCTGTTTGTTTTCACGGGTGTTTTATAGTTTCCGGTCGATGACGTCACCCAGCCGATGACGTTCTATCTCCTGATTGGATTGGTTCTACACGCGCTTCATGACGCGATCACGCAGGGCGTTCTCACAGCGTTCGACGCAGCTCGAGTTCCCAGATAGGGAACACCTTGTTCTAAACCTAACCTCATAGACTAAAGTCAAGGTGAACAGCTGCTCATATCGTGAATTCAAACACAAATATATCCCCTGTATTTTATTCCATTGTTACTGAGAAACAGCCAATTGAAGTTATGCAGATATATAAATCACAGCTGATTCCCATCTAGGAATTGTTCAGGTGTTGATATTCACATGACCATATGGTTTACAGTAAAGGAGGGCCTATTTGGGCTTCTTTGGGGCAGAGGAAAGCTCCTAAATGAAGAACAGGAACATGCTATTGTCAACATGATGATCGCTGATAATGAAATAAAACTGAAGGGCATTCCATAAAGATACTCTGAGATGGGTCATTCAGTTTCTGTATTGAATTTCTGCAGCAAAAGAAACAAAATGCATGCATTTACTAAATCCAACAAAACAAAAATGTAGAGAGTCTTCAAAAGACACAATCTATGATCAATAAAATGTGCTGTCTATTGTATAAGGGCAGACCTGACACATCAAATCCTGCAGTTTCTGTGATTCCATCAGTGTTAGTGTTTTTATGATTGACGTGATGTTTCTGTTGGAGGAGAACATGTGTGAGGGTTTTGGTAGACATGTGTATTGTGTTTGTCAATTATTGTATTTTGAAAATTAGTGTTGGAGTTTAGTTTACAATGTGTGATTTTGAGCTTGAAATTAACCGTTTTGCCAATTGTGTGATGTAGGTGTGTCGGTGCGTTAAGAGTTGTTGGACTCGGCATCAATTCCTCAAGTCCGCGTGTTCGTTGAATGAGGAGAGCAGGAACAAAATATAGTTTAACTCTTTTAATGAATAAGTAAGTCAGATGAAGATAGCATACAGAGCTCTGGGTCTCAACTGTCCCTGATTTACTCAATCCTATGCGAGGTTTGTCCAGGCAGTCTGCGACAAACTTGCCTTTCCCTGACCCAATATTTATACACAAAAAATACATAAGTTGTCTTTCTTTGGGAGTCAGATGATTTTCTGGTCAGCTGTGCTTCGTTTGCAACATCACCCCTCCAATTCCTGGACACAAGACTGCTTCTTTGTTATCATACACAAAGGTACTCTAAGAGCACAGCAAAATGCATAGCAAAACACTTTCTCATATGGATCTGTTATAAATACCACAACCTCTGGCTGTTGCTCTGGTGACTCTTATGCCCAACAGAAAGTACATATAGTCTTAAAGCAAAATCATTTCATAAGCTAACATTATCTTAAATTTACTATTGTTAATAATTAATTTCTACAAGCGTTGTTAGCAATAATGCACAAACAAATATTTTATTCTCAACAGAGTTAAGGAAATTTGTTAAAAGTATTGAAAAAATTGTCATAGCGATTGTAAAAAACTGTAATATCCACCAAACAAGTCAGGTCAACATATGCACAGCAGATATATTTACATCGGACTGAACAAAAATATGATCCAAAAAACAGTAAACTGGAAAAGAAAACGGCCTCCTCCTCCTCCTCCTCCTCCTCCTCCTCCTCCTCCTCCTCCTCTTCCTCGTCCTCTCTGCAACGTCTTCCATTGTTGTTGGTGCTCACCTGTGGTCTTCTCATAGTGAAGGGTTCACAATGAACCGATGAGGAGTTTGGCCAGCTGGAACATGTGTTGGTCAATCACTTTGAATGGCCGTGTTTTGACATGGGAAACGTGTGACTTTATGTCAGATTGTTGTGTCTTATGCAGAGAGCCGTGTTCAGTGCATTTAAAAAGTGCCATTTTGAACAGCAGAATCTGTGTTTAGACTTTAGGAGATTTGGATTTGTGCTGAAGGTTTTGAGAAAATTAGTGATGTTTAAGCAATTCAGAAAAACTGTATTATGGATTTTGGTCATATAATGTTGTTGAAATATGCATTGAGATATGCAATATATTTAGCATTTTAAATGGCAACACCTGCTTAGCATGCATTCTGCAAACATTCCTTATGCATATGAATATATAAATTGCATGAAAATCCCACACAACTATAGTAATTGTGTGTTTATTAGCTTCTTGTATCACGTGTAGAAATGTTTCTTTGGGTTTGTTTTTCACGGAGCTCAGAATGAGGAAGTGTACAGGACTGCATCACGCAGAAGGGCAGGGATTATGGAATCACGTTGACTCACGGAAGATGATTGACAGCTGTAGAGAATGAATAAGCGCATAATTCATAAGTCATAACTGACACAATCCAGGAACAGGAGAGACTGAGCTCGCTCTGAACGCTCTTTCAGCTCTTCAGATCGCATAATTCAGAGAGAAATGAATGAAAATGGTATTCTGTATGAAGAAATATTTTGCACACATGAGAATAAATCAATATTTCTAACAGACACTGTTCAGTGAAGCTATATGTGAACACAAATACACTGGAGAAGACTCATATTGGTGATGATATTCTATTCAAAATATAGAAAAAATACAGATTGATATTTTGCACTCCTGACATAAATTACGAAATGAATGTCAAATATCGTTAATTGTTGTAATGATACTCAGTTTGTCCAGATGAAGTAAGAGTGTGAAGTTTTAACATGCAGTGAATGAACAGTAATCTGGGGCTTTGAACGTAAAGGAGATTTGTTTCTTATTGTGAAGGGCATTTTAATAATCTAAAGAACCTTTTGTCCAATGGAAAGCTGAAAGGTTCTTCATGGAACCATCAATGCCAATAAAGAAGCTTTTTGTTAGTGCTCTTTTTCTCAGCCATTCTGTTCAAGCAAATGAACACAAATGTTATTACTGTACTATTTGTCTGCTGCTTCATTTTAACCTCATTAAGATGCCGTTCATTCTCTTATTCCCAGTTCCTGCTTTTCCCCTGGAGCAACTTGTGTGCTGCAGTTCTTCAAGACGGCGGTTTTATTGAACTACACATGCCATAGTTTAAGCACATAGCTCCTGGTTATCCTGGGCTCTGAGGTAGTTGATATGATAGTAACTGTTTAGCAGTTTTCCCTCTGTGTTGAGCTTTACTGCAGTGTTAGCCGTGGTCATCAGGTTTTTTCCATTAGGTTTCTCCGCTTTTCCAGGGCTAGGTCGCAGGGACAACAGTCTAAGTAGAGACGCCCAGACTTCCCTCTCCCTAGACACTTCCTCCAGCTCTTCCGGGGGAATACCGAGGTGTTCCCAGGCCAGCCGGGAGACATAATCCCTCCGGTGTGTCCTAGGTCTTCCCCGAGGTCTCCTCCCGGTGGGACGTGTTCGGAGCACCTCCCTGGGAAGGTGTCCAGGAGACATCCGGAACAGATGCCCGAGCCACCTCAGCTGGTTCCTCTCGATGCGGAGGAGCAACGGCTCTACTCTGAGCTCCTCCCGAGTGACCGAGCTTCTCACCCAATCTCTAAGGGAGCGCCCTGCCACCCTGCGGAGAAAGCTCATTTCGGCCGCCTGTATCCGGGATCTTGTCCTTAGGGTCACCATGACCCACAGCTCATGACCGTAGGTGAGAGTAGGAACGTAGATCGACCGGTACATCAGCTCAGCTCCTTCTTCACCACGACAGACCGGTACATCGACCGCGTTACTGCAGGAGCTGCGCCGATCCGTCTGTCGATCTCCCGTTCCATCCTTCCCTCACTCGTGAACCCCAAGATATCTGAACTCCTCCACTTGAGGCAGGAGCTCTCCACCAACCTGAAGCGGGCAAGCCACCCTTTTCCGACTGAGAACCATGATATCTCAGTCTATATTTGGCTTTAAAAGCGTTTCCATAAACTGCAGAATATAATCAGGGGTTTTCATGACAAGTAAAATGTATTCAAATAGCGACAGTATTCACATCTTCTACTCTGACAGTGTTACAGAATATTTTAAGCATAACATTCTTTGCAGGATTTTTCCTTGCAGTTGAGATATGCCAAAGTCTAGGGCTGTAAGCAACTCAGTGACCTTCCCAAAGGAACACGTCACAATATTCCTCATTATAATAATTAATACGCAGAATAAAGGGGCGGGGCCTGGTTGAGTTACTTAGTCGTGTGTTGAAACTCGCGGTTATGGTAAGGGGCGGGGCATTTCCCAACCACCAATCACAACACACTGCTCCAGCTGACCAATCAGAGCACAGTTTGCTTTTCAGAAGGCGGGGCTTCATAGAGACAGGAACTAAACAGAGCGTTACTGACAGACTGGGAAGAGAGGAGCCGCAACAATGGAGAATATGAGGAATAATCAACATTCAAGCTGGAAATAATATAAAATAAGATAACATCAAGGGCGTAAATATGGCCTCTTTAAGGTATGAATATTTTTTATAGTTTTGGCACTGTACCAGCACGATACAAACTTCATTTACATAGAAAAATTGCTAATTTAATTTAATAGTAAATCAATAATTCATGCATATTAAATTAATAAACATGGATACATGGATTCCCTAAAAAATAAAAATAAGAGTATATATTACTAAGACGTCATTCACTTTGATTGCTTTGTGTTAACATATGACTGTGGATGGTGGGGCGGTAAAAATCCGTCTTTAATTTGATTATTAATTATCTGTCTGCTGTACTCCAGCAGAAGAGCTGGCCTCATGTCTCTTTCATGTCGGATCAAATGCATTCATTATTTTTGGGGGCTAAAAGTATGTCCATAAAACATGCCCTTTGATATGAGTTTGCATTGGATCTCAAAAAGCGCTGGTCAGGAGAGTCAAAGGCCTTGATTATTCTCGCTCTGCCGAGCTGATGGACTATCTGGACTCGTCTCTTTCATTCTGGTCTCGGCTTGCAATTATTCATGTATTCTTTCATCAGGAGCCATGATGTTGAAGCAGCAATTGTGCATGCCATGCGAGATCAGTTGAAAGGAATAATAAAGAATAGCATCTTTATTGTCACTGTATTGAGAGCTTGCTTTCGTGCAGTTCTTCTCTGACCTTGACTACTGTGTTACAGCTGCAAATCAATCTCAAAAATATTTCTGTCCCATTTTTTTAATCCAACATTTCTATTCAGCCATAATTGTATGCGTGTTCTAAAACCAGGAGGCAAAGTCTTGACTTTCTGGCATTCATGTCATATTTTAGGAGTGGCTTTAGCATTTCAAACACTAAAACTAAATCACCAAACTGTTGACCTTGATAGTCTTTCAGAACTATATAAAAAGATCTGTAAAAGGTAAAAGAAAAAAAAAACTCCAAAGGCTGCTTGAAATATTAACGCTTACCTGTAAGATGCGGTGTCAACTCATGTCTGCATTGATCTGCTCCTCCTGAGGTTCAGTTCAGTCTGTGTTGTGTAAAAGACAGACATGAATGGCAAAAAGACTAGCATCATTTGCCATGCTAGTCCAGGCCGTCTCTGCTGGTTAGCGCTGGATTGGTGAGATTGCATCTGCAAGATGTCAGTTTTGGCACTCTCAACTGATGAAAAGTCAAATCTCACGTTCTTGTCTTTGTCTGTATCCAATACTGATCCTCATTTGGACTCTTTCTACAGCGTGGCAGGAAGACAAGGAAATCAGTTTATGCATATTTTGCAAATTGACTATGTATTTTGGAGTTGACTGGCTCATTCATGGGCAATACAAGTTACAATTATTAACAATAAGTTCAAATAAAGATAATTAAAGGTGGGGTAAGTGCTTTCTGGTAACCGTTGTTAATATTTCCAATCACCAAAACAAACACGCCCCTATTTTGATAGCTCCGCCCCACACATACATCACCCAGGCAACGAAAATGTCGGAATCTGTGTTACTATGGTAATCCAGGTCGACTGTTCAATGAAAAAGTCATCGCTTCCATCACAAAAACACAAACCGTTCTCATGAACAACTCGACAGCACGAGCACGACAGTCCAACTAACGGACATATTACAATTATGACCAGATTAGAGGGATATATCGATCATGAAGAGAGGACACAAACATATATTAGGAGTATAGAGTCTTACTGTTCGGACACACTGACGTGAGCTGACGCTTGAAACAGAGAGAGAGGAGGTTTGGACGCTCCAGGATTAGACGGTGTGGAAATGAGCGTGTCTTTATCATCATCGCTGAAGTGAACGACGATACGATCGCTAATGGACAATCAAGTGAACATGACACAGGAGCACACTCAAGCAAAAGCCAGCAGATATTAGCTCTGTGAAACCAAACCAAACCAATGTTTCATCTGCCATCTCTCTCTTTCTGTCTCTCTCTCTTCGGCTAATGTCGTGTCGTTTGAATAATGACGTGCACTGAGCGCTCTCTTCTTACCATGATTAGACACGCCCCTTACTGCTGATTGGCTACAAGTTTGTTTATGCACTCGGCCCGAAATTTGAAATAGCACTTACCCCACCTTTAAATAACTAATGTAGCAACTGGACCGATCAAATACACATTCTTTACAGTGTAATCTCCTCACGGACCCAGACAGGCTCTGTGATGGCTAGTTGTGGAAGGACTCGACTGAAGGAATCGATTGCAACTGCAACACCAACGGACCGAACTATCAAGACTTTCTCCTGCGACTGTATATCTGCACTAGCCTGGCGTGGCCATACTCAAGTCTAGTCAGAATATGAGTCTGGTACCGCTCCATTGGGCTTTGATTATGGGGCGTTTTCAACTTCCCACGCTGTCACAGGCTGGAGTATCCTTTGGTTTTGAGGTGTTGTTGGTTCATTGTCCTGCGATTCGAGGTCAAACATGTATTCGACATTATGTTTTTCCACATTGGAAGTTTCCAAAGCAATTCCCCACGTGTGCTGATGGGGGAGTCGAAGATCATTATAATATGCAAAACTGTTATCCAATCACAGCAGTGGGCGTTTCCTTCCAAGTCTTCAGTGCGGCACGCCCATCAGAACCCAGCGTTCAGGAGAGAGCCTCAAAACCAGTGCAGGAAATAGCCTATTATTATTCATTATGATGTTTCTGAATATAAAAACCATGCAAACGTCATAAGTTGACCTCAGACAACAGTATAAAAAAATAAAAAAGCCAGTTCATGACACCTTTTACACAAATGAACTAAATTCGGATATGAATCGGATACGAGCATTTGCGCATGTAAGTGGACAGATCGGATATTCCCCTGTCAATGCGAGTCATACGTCATTTAAAAAAGTGGCTTTTCGCAGTAGGACATCCTGGGATTTTTAATGACCACAGAGAGTCAGGACCTCGGTTGAATGTCTCATCCGAAGGACAGTGCTTGTTACAGTACAGTATCCCATCACTACACCGGGGTGTTAGGACCCACACAGAGCATAGGGTGAGCGCCCCCTGCTGGCCTCACTAACACCTCCTCCAGCAGACTCCGAGTTTTCCCAGTTGGTCTCCCATCCAGGGACTGACCAGACTCAGTCCTGCTTAGCTTCAGTGGGAAACCAGTCTTGGGCTACAGGGTGATACGGCTTCTGCCAGTGATGTCTGACTGTGACTGAAATCAGTAGCAGCTCCTGACCTGTTCACTGGGGCAGATTTGGGTCATATCGTCAGCTATATGACTAATTTATGATTAACTGCTAGAAGCAAAAGTGTGACATTCAAATGACTGAACACTATTATTGAATATTTTGTCGGGTCACAAACCCACTTGCCCTTACAGAAGTGCTGCAGCTGAGACACTCAATCTGATGTAATGCCTCTAAAGGTGAGGCAGCGATGGCATTTTTACTGAATAACAACACAAATTTCAGTCCGTTTCATCATCAGCAGCCACAAACTCACCTACTTAATTCAAGTTTACCCACTGGAGGACAGACTCTGTACTGCTCCACACGGGGATGGCCTTGTGTTTTAAACTCCAAAGCCACAGTGAAGGACAAACCGGGAGTTTGCACCCCTCAGGCTCCTTGACCTTTTCTCGCTCCGCTATCTGTCTGGCTCTTGAGACGAGGATGGAAAGGTTAAGGTGAACCCGTAGTGACCTCTTATACAGTACATTTCCTTTGAGCTGGAGGTCTTTAAGGCTACAGGGATCATAAGACTTGGACTGAGCTTAACTCTGCCATCTGACAATCCCTCCTGTAACTATATATCCACCGTCCCATTTCACCTCTACTCCTAATATTCATTCCAAAGCATGCCCTTTATGAGGATTATTATGGATTATTATGTAGCAGTAGTACTTAGCTGTGCATTCCCTCCAATATTTAATGCCAACTAATGAACTGAAATGCATGCATGTATATATGCTTTGTATAATATTGTTTAAATATGTCTCAGCCCAAGGAGGTTCAATGTCCCAGTTGAGTCTTTGTTTCTCCCAGGGTTTGTGTTCATCTACTAAAAAAGGGTTTTTTTTCTTCTTTTTTTTGTCTCAAGCCGTTGTTGGATATGTCTGCGGGTCTGTAAGGGATTATTGTTTGGAGCAGTACATACATTGTGAAAAGCACAATACAGTTGAATTGAATCAAATCTTCTGGGGAATCATTATGCTTCTGCACAGTTGTTGTCAGTTTGTATCACATTTAAATATTTGTAATGTTTATAAAATTGGTCTCAAGTGTATACTTTACTTGATATATGTACGAAAATGCAGTTTCATTGGAATTCAAACATATTAGCTACCAATTCAGCAAAATGGATAATGGATAATGAATTGTCACAAGCTTCTGATGAAACATTTCCACTGTGGTACAGATGTTAGATGTTTTCTTTAGAAGACAGTTTTCTATGTCACATAACTGGCCAACCTACTCAGTGTTTCTTTTATTTGCTTTACTTTTTAGGGCACCAATGACCCTCTTGGAATCAATATTATTATTCCGCTCCTTCTTCTGAATGAATCACATTTTTGAGGGCCTAAACGTGCTTGAAAACTCATTCAACTTTGCACACATGTCAGAAGTGGTGAAAATGTACATCTGATATGGGTTTCAGAATTGGGTGTGGCAAAATGGCTCAATGAGCCACCTATACAATTTCAACGAAGCACCCTCCCACTACATTTCACATATGTGTACGCAATTGGGTACATACATGTAATGTCCCAATACCTACAAAAAAGTATGTAGGTAAGTATGTAGTATGTCAGTTATTTTGACTTTTGTGCCATTTTTTCAATTTCCAGGCATCATACTTAAACAAACTCCTTCTATAGTTTTATTCGGATCATCTTTACATTTGGTGTTTAAGTCAGCAAAAAAAGAGTTTTCGTCAAAGGGCGTATCCCTGGTGGTAATTCAGGCAAACAATGCCTAATCTGCCCCAAACTTAGCATGCAACATGCTACAAAAATGCTAAAACATGCTAGCAACACATAGCTAAGTGTTAAAGCATGCGATTAATGCAATGAAATGGGACGTTGCTGTAACTCAGGCATGCAATGTCAAATCTGCCCCAAACTTAGCATAAAACATGCTACAAATATGCTAAACATGTTAGCAATGCTTAGCTAAATGCTAACGCATGCACGATTAATGCAATGAAATGGGGCGTTGCTTTAACTCAGGCATGCAATGTCAAATCTGCCCCAAACTTAGCATAAAACATGCTACAAATATGCTAAACATGTTAGCAATGCTTAGCTAAATGCTAAAGCATGCGATTAATGCAATGAAACAGGATGTTGCTGTAACTCAGGCATGTAAAGTCAAATCTGCCCCAAACTTAGCATAAAACATGCTACAAATATGCTAAAGATGTTAGCAATGCTTAGCTAAATGCTAAAGCATGCGATTAATGCAATGAAATGGGACGTTGCTGTAACTCAGGCATGCAATGTCAAATCTGCCCCAAACTTAGCATGCAACATGGTACAAATATGCTTAAACATGCTAGCAACACTTAGCTAAGGGCTAAAGCATGCTATTATTGCCATGAAGTCCAGGATTACTCTCAAAGATCATCTTTGCATCCACCAACCACTGATTTGTAACACTAGGGCTTAAAAGTATTGCTTAAAGGTTGAGATAAAATGTATAACAACTATGCTTAAAGCAACAGCTTGTAATTTTAAAATAAAATGGCTATATTTCCCACTGGAGATGTGTAGTCTTGGTCCTTGACTGCTGCATCTTGTGCTTAATAATCAACACAACAAGAGCCTTCTCTTGGGTTGACTTTCAAGGCTTTTGAATCTTTCAACAATGTCAGATGTGCCGAGCATAATTCAAAACTTTACTCCGTGTGGTTTGCTTCTCACACATTCATATTGCTTTCTATGTAAGATAACAGCATACAGTAGATGCCAATGCATGTACAATGTTGACCCAATATCTATTTTATAATAGTCTACTGCAATGGCTTGTTGAATCAGAGCACATCTTGATATTCGTAAATCAGAGATAGACACACTTTATCCACCTCCACATCAGTGTTTGAGTTTCCCTTACTTTTTAGGACATCTAAGAATTCCGGACAGCTTGACAGCCCCTAATGCACAGATATGATAAAAATGTATGCATACATAGTTTTTTCCCCCATGACAGACTGTGACAGACATTAATCAATAGGGTATTAACGGGGCAGTGCATCAGCGGCGCCCGCTCGCACCATCAATCAGCTCCTCTCTCTCATTTTCACCATGCACCTTTTATCATTTTCACACAAGTAGGACTCCACACCTTTACAGAGATACTGGCCGAAAGCAAATAAGAAATATGGGGAGGGGTGCGGGGAGTAAACGGAGAAGAAAAATAAATCTACACCTGACAAGACCTGGAGCAGCAGCTAAAAAATAGCCGTGGTGTCAAAGAGCACTAACCCAGGGCACTTTCTCTCATTTCGGCGAGAGGAGATGATGAGCTGCCCCCGCTTTCATCCCTCCGCTGGGGCGTGTTAATGGAGCAAAGAAGGTCCTTTCGAGATTGAGAGATGCTCTGCCAGATATCAGAGCTTTTGTATTACTGCAGTAGCAGGGCAGCCTGCGAAGGCAAGGTCAAGACCTGCAGATGTAGGAGGCTTTATTGGGGAAGAGCCTCAAATGCAGCCTTTGCCACTCTGTTCAGCGGGGCTTTGATTTGTTTTGATATACAATTAGGGTGCAGTGGGGCTAAAGCAACACACACTGTACGGGACACTGGTCTTCACTGATGTCAGCATGAAAGGGAAGTTGCACTGGCCTTTTATTCTCTATTGTGCCGTATATCCGAGTTAAACACTTCTCGAACAAGAGCAAATGTAGGGCGGGGCTTGATTCTGTCTGTGGGGAATTGATTGGATGGTTGTGTTTTGCTATTGGTGGATCTCATCTGAGTGACAGGTGGCCCCGCCCTTGTCATCAGAGAGAGGAAGAGTTATTTAACAATTTTATTATATTATATATTATTATGGGTTTTATTATTCATACAACAGTTAATACGTGTTAAACTGCAAGCATAATGTTAGAAGGCTACATATATTATATATAAATAAATATAAATGCTTCAGATAAATCAAGTTTTGAGTTTGAAATGATAATTCTTTATCCTATGACATGCGATTCATCTAAACTTAATTTTTGAATATAAGTTCACACATACACCACATATATTACAATCACATGCCTTACGAGTCAACATTTGTACACAGTGTTTTGTTTCACTTCTCTATTAATCTAACAGTAAGATGGAGTGATTGTGAACGGGATTGGATATCTTAAATGGTGTTGGCATGGCAAAGGAGTAAAGTTTCCAAAAATGACTAAATTGGAAACTGGAAGAGTATTGTATATTGTAAATAATAAATTATACACCATTTCTATATAAAATAATACAAAGTAAAAAAAAAAAAAAGAATGAACTAATGCATTATGTGCAAGTTAACAATATGCAGATTTCGTGCTATCTGGTAAAATGAAATATATAAAATCAAATGAAATACATAGTATAATCACTAGATGGCATATGTCTGTTTTTGAACAGGGTTGAGAAAAGCCTTGCTGCTGAGAACAGTTTTCAGACATAATTACTTTTATTAGCTATTGCATTTGGAAATATATTTAGGCATTATCAAAGACTTCTCATTTGAAAGTGACCTATAACATCCTATGACATGACATCTAAATTTAAATGATCTTATGGATGTGGCTGTTGTGTTTTGTGGTCATGATGGCACCAGCTGCTGTAGTAAATGTGCTGTATGCTGCTTTGACATAGTCCTTTTATATGTACCCACTTTAAATGCATATTGTTATCTGGCCATCACCAGACCAAGCTCAGGTCTGGGTTAGGGTCTGGGTTAGGGTTAGGGTCTGGTTTAGGGTTGGGTTAGGGTTAGGGTCTGGGTTAGGGGTAGGGGTAGGGGTAGGGTAGGGTCTGGGTTAGGGTTAGGGTTAGGGTCTGGGTTAGGGGTAGGGTCTGGGTTAGGGTCTGGGTTAGGGGTAGGGTCTGGGTTAGGGTTAGGGTCTGGGTTAGGGGTAGGGTCTGGGTTAGGGTCTGCGTTAGGGTCAGGGTCAGGGTTAGGGGTAGGGTCAGGGTTAGGGTCTGGGTTAGGGTCAGGATCTGGGTTAGGGGTAGGGGTAGGGTCTGGGTTAGGGTCTGGGTTAGGGTCTGGGTTAGGGTCAGGGTTAGGGTCAGGGTCTGGGTTAGGGGTAGGGTCTGGGTTAGGGTCTGCGTTAGGGTCAGGGTTAGGGTCAGGGTCTGGGTTAGGGTTAGGGGTAGGGTCAGGGTTAGGGTCTGGGTTAGGGGTAGGGTCTGGGTTATGGTCTGGGTTAGGGGTAGGGGTAGGGGTAGGGTCTGGGTTAGGGTCTGGGTTAGGGGTAGGGTCTGGGTTAGGGTCTGGGTTAGGGTCAGGGTCTGGGTTAGGGGTAGGGTCTGGGTTAGGGTCTGCGTTAGGGTCAGGGTTAGGGTCAGGGTCTGGGTTAGGGGTAGGTTCTGGGTTAGGGTCTGGGTTAGGGGTAGGGTCTGGGTTATGGTCTGGGTTAGGGTAGGGTCTGGGTTAGGGTTAGGGTCTGGGTTAGGGTCAGGGTTAGGGTCTGGGTTAGGGTCAGGGTCTGGGTTAGGGGTAGGGTCTGGGTTATGGTTAGTTTGAGAGTCTGCTCTGTGTTTTCTACTGCACAAGAGGCATGATCAATGGGCATAGTTCAAATGACTCTGTACACCATTTCAACCAATCAGACCAACGATCCATCGCTTCTCTATCCGTCATTGTGTTTAACCCGCCAATAGCGCACCAGGTGGATACGCCGGTTTGTGATTGGTCCCTGCAAAATTGTAACAGAAGCGGGGTAGACATCCGTACAGGTTTCCAGCCTGAGCTGCAGGGAGTAATCAAATCTCCGGCAGATAGGGCTGGGTTTACCCAGTCTATGAATATTGCCCGTTTTGTTGTTAGGACTTTAGAAAGGTTGCATAACCTAAAAATAGAGTAGTCTAAACCGTTACTCAGAATTAACCTACATGATGGCAGCTAAAAGGGAAAGATGAAGACATATCCTTCCCTTTGGAATAACATGCACAATAAAACGTTACGAAAAGGGCTATTTCTGACTTTAAAATGAAGATTGAATGGCCGGCTTATTTCCTTTCCGCTTATGAAAAGAGGCCTGTATGTGTCTCTCCAGGCTACATCTGGACAGAACAGCTGGACCACATCAGAAATGCACATCATCTCTCCGCTCTGTCCATATGCAGCTCTGGAGGAAAGGCAGCTGCTGATGCCGCACTGCTGCAGATTCAACACCCGCCGCTAGACCAGTGTGAGATAAATAATCCATACATCTATCCTTGCATCCCTTCTCTTCTGCCTTTATAATCTGGCATATAATCTACATTCAGTAAAAACTCTGATTATGAACTTTACTCTTCACCTGTCACAAAATAATCATCCATTGAGCTCCACATTCAACACAGCTGCACACATATCCACTGCCATTGATCTAACACACTTTAATGCATTAATAATATACGCTAACATGACATGACTTATGCTCTTTTTCACAATTGTCCATAGTACTTCAGGTCAAAGAGCATGTATAACCTCTGGCTAAATATTATAGAGTCTAGTGTGAAATAATATCTGGGTTCATCAAATATTTCACTCAAGCTTGACAAAAGAATGACAAAAGGTTCGGAAATCCTATTGTTTGATCTTTTGATAGGAAACATCTTTTGTAAAGTCCTGTACTGTCTGTTCTCCAAATAGCGTTTGCATGAATATAAGGATGAGTTTATATAATAAACCTCATTTACACAGGAGACTCGTTTGTGCTGGAAAGAATGACAATGACTTAATAGAGTGTGTTAGTGCTGCCCACTATTTCAGCAGCGCTGCTTCCGGAAGTATTTTTCTATTTATTTCTCCCATAAGGATATAAAAATGTCTTCATTAAAGTGTTATAAAAGAAGCAAACCAACCAGCCACAATATGAATAATCACATTACACGGTTTGATTTGAAGCAAACAACTATTTGAAAATCAGACCAAAATTCTAATGTTTTATTTTTTTTAACCTAATTGATTACATAATTTACCATACAATTAAACAATATGTTTAAGTTTAATCTTGTGGGGTGTTCCCGGTCTGCAGTGGTCAGGATCTATCAAAAGTGCTCCAAGGAAGGAACAGTGGAGAACCGGCCACAGGGTCATGGGCGGCCCAGGCTCATTGATGCACGTGTGGAGCGAAGGCTGGCCCGTGTGGTCCGATCAAACAGACGAGCTACTGGAGCTCAAACTGCTCAAGAAGTTAATGCTGGTTCTGATAGAAAGGGGTCAGAATACACAGAGCATTGCAGTTTGTTGTTTCCGTGTGCGTGGCTTACCTGGGGAACACATGGCCCCAGGATGCACTATGGGAAGAAGGCGAGCCGGCGGAGGTGATGCTTTGGGCAATGTTCTGCTGGGAAACCTTGGGTCCTGCCATCCATGTGGATGTTCCTTTGACACGTCCCACCTACCTAAGCATTGTTGCAGACCATGTACAGCCTTTCATGGAAACGGTATTCCCTGGTGGCTGTGGCTCTTCCAGCAGGATAATGCTCCTGACACAAAGCACAAATGCTTCAGGAATGGTTTGAGGAGCACAACAACGAGTTTGAGGCGTTGACTTGGCCTCCAAATTCCCAGATCTCAATCCAATCGAGCATCTGTGGGATGTGCTGAACAAACAAGTCCGATCCATGGAGGCCCAACCTCGCAACTTACAGGACTTAAAGGATCTGCTGCTAACATCTTGGTGGCAGATACCACAGCACACCTTCAGGAGTCTAGTGGAGTCCATGCCTCGACGGGTCAGCAAATGGGAGACCAACACAATATTAGGTCATAATGTTATGCCTGATCGTTGTGTATTTATATATAAAGAGGGAAGACAACCGATTACGTAATTTGCAGTGAGGAGCTAAAGAGCTCTTTTGGTTGCTTGTCGTGACTCTAATTGGTGGAACTTTCTGTATAGCATCATGGGTAATGTAGTTTTTCACTGAATTCTGCCGTGATAATTTAAAAGAAATATCTTGAAATAATGAGGGCTGACAGTTCAACAGAAGCAAAAACCACCGATTAACAACCTCGCAGCTCCCAGTAGGACTGTCTTTAACAGTTATTTAAAGTTATTGTTAAAAATCATTTTCTTACAGAGTTTTTACTTCCGTAACGCAACTGTTGCTCTTCATTTAAATATGGCACAGAGCTAAAGCCGAGCTTATAGTGGTTTAAGTTTGACTGCGGGTGATATTAAATGCAGGTTTTATCACTGAAAATGCCTCACACTAATGTGCCGTTCAGCAATTATTGCTACGTTTGTGCGACTCACATGAAATAGTGCATGTGCATGCATCTACCAGAGAGCAAAAGATGCGCGTCTCGCACATACAGATGTGCTGGCTGCTCTAATCTCTCCCCGCAGCTCCAATTTCATGCTCTCGGCATTAGAATAATTTGTTTGGCAGGAGATGCACACACACGGGGGGCAGTGTAGCCATCACCACAACCTGTTTGATCTTCATTAGTGGCTCTGAGGGGGAGGCCAGCTCTTCATTCGGTGAGCCCGGCCGCAGGAAACGGCTGTACATCACCAGACGTGGATCGCTGAAGTCTGCAGATTGGCCGGAATGGATCTGTGTGCTGGCGGGAGGCTCTGCGGGAGGTTTATGAGCTGCGGCGCCCTCATCTAGAATGCTGGACGCGCTCCTTCAAACACACTGCAGACCCGGGCTGACGAATGGCTCTATGGACCCTCCCAGCTGCTTTAATATTGATTATGGACTGGACCATCGAGCACAAGGGCCTGAGGGGGACGCTGGGATCTGAAATGAAGGATAAGAGGAGTCATCGCAGCGGGCCGCTAATCTGATCGCAGACTCTGCTCTTCATTGAATTTTTATTTACACCCGTGGCATCGTTTTTCACAGAGGCTATCTCGGATACTTTATTTAGGCTTATTATATTCATCACAAATGTTATTTAGGGATATTACAGTCATAATTATTCAGACTGCCAGATCGTGACAGGAATATGCAATGGAAAAAACTATAGTTTTATATATACAGTAGTTATGAAACGACAAGTAATAAATAAGAGTTGGATTTAATAATAATCATATTTAAAAAATAAGGAATAAATAAACAATAAATCAATAAATCGACCTAGTAATACGTCGTTTTTATATGATTTTGATTATTATTATTTGTTTTACTACTACTAATAATAATAATACAATTTTTATTTGTTTTATTCATTTTTCTTAAATTATGATGATGATTAATCATCATTTGTTTTACTAATAATAATACTATTTTTATTTGTTTTATTTCTTTTCTTAAATTATTTTATTATTATTAATAATTTATTTTATTCTTTATATTAAAACAACAACAATAATAATAATATATTTTTTTCTATTTAAATGATTTTAATTATTGCTATTTTCATTTTTTTATTTGTTTTATTAATTTATCTTAAATTGCTTTTATTAATATTATTTGTTTTATTATTCATTATTATTAAATTATTATTATTAATAAATAAACTGTAATAACAGTTATTTTATTATTAAAACATCAAGAAAACAAAGATGTTTTAAAATCATTTAAGAAAAGGAAATAGTTTTATTCCTTATTCATTAATTATTTTAAAATGTGTGTGTCTTTTATGTCTCTTTCTATAAATTAAATGTGCATTAAACTCGCATGCAAAAGCATTTTATAGAAAGGCTAACTCTGAGACACAAAGGAGAGTTTTGTTTTTTGTTTGTGCAACTATAGACATGTTATAAAATTGCACTAGCATTTGAAATTAAAATTGATCCAGCTTGACATCACAAAGCACACACAGGCTATTTCCTAATATTATCCAGTAGCTAAAATGCTATTTATTTACTTATGAATATTCAGTTGCACTCATAAGTAGGTCACAGAGTAACATAAGATTTGATTTGGCTGTGCTGATTTGTAGTACATCCGTTTGGGAGAATGACACACTCCTCCTCTCCAGCGCCTCATTTTATCCCTGCACATTCTTATATATGTCAAGACGTATTTATACTCATCCTAAAATTATGCCACTGCATGTGTAATCTGCAACCTGGCAAATTTAAGACATTTAGCAGTCAACAAAGTCCCAAGCGCAGTGAGCGATTTATTTCCACGCATATGATTAGCGGTGGATAGCGTGGGGGAGACGGAGACCCTCTCTCATTATACAGCATGTCTGAAACAAATGGGTCGGAGTGTTGGCAGAATAAGCAACACAATATTTCATCTGACACCTCCGTTTTTTTGGGATGTCACAGATGAGTTAGTGTGACAGCTGGGAATAATTGGGTTTTTACCCGCCGTCATTGTGAGTGTGTCTTGAAATATCAGCCCTCGCTTGGAATTCTGAGTTGGATGGAATTTCTATCATATGTTTGACAAATTCTGCTCATTTATATTCTCAATCCTAAGTTAAAAATGCCCTTTGACTGCCGTACTCGAAAAAAAAAGAACGTTTTGTTAGCCATGGGAAGGATATAGGGGTTTGACCATGGCCTTTACGCATATGCTATACTCTCAAATGCACAAATACATGGTAATATCGTATTCAAAGAGATTAGCAGGCTCTCAGTATTGCCTTCAAGATACCGAGGTCAGTTCAGCTTCAGTCCACATAGTCAAATGTCAGGTATAATCCAACATCACAGTGAAAACATGCCCATGTGTCTCACCCTGGGCTCAACAGATGAGGATCTGAGATGGGTGACGCATTGCAAACAGGCCCTCGGACCAGACTTTGACCCACCAGCTGCAATGCCTTAAAAAACACTCCGGCATCGGCAAATGTTTGCTTAATTTTATTAGCTTCAATTCCCCACATCGTTTCCCATTGTCCGGTTCTAGTAAATGTAGAGAAACAACTGGGTAGTGATTTGTCATTTAGCACCGGCCTATCGAGCAGATGGGCACAACCTCCCCTCTTACCAACATCCCGGCCAATCAGGCGAGCCATCAGTCATGTCTGGGCTGGCAGGGGCGTGTGCTCATTAGTTAATTATCCTGCCTGTGAATATTCACCCTGTCCACTCACTCCATGCTCACATATCCTGGCCACTCCAGTTAAATCAAAGCCTCTACCGTCTCGGGCCTGACCGGCTGATGGGAATGTTAAATGTGTGCAAATATTAATTCATTTTAAATGACTGGAGTCCATTTATAGGAAGTTTGTTTGGGTGGAGAGGATGTGGAGAGAATTAGTCGGAGTAGCTTTAATAGAGTTGTGGTATCTCATTTTCTAGGCAATTTTGGAATGTTAGTGAATGCAATTCAGAACAAAAACTTAAGCTTTTAACTTTTGTTTATATTTTTAGAAGAAAATGTGGGTGGTGTTTGCCAGTGCATCTGTGCTAGGGGCTCTGGTTGGTTGTTATGGTGTTTCTAGGGTGTTTCTAGGGTGTTCCAAGTGTTTGCCAGAGTGCTGATATATGGTTCTTAGGGTGTTGCTAGGATGTTCTAGGTGGTTGCTAGGGTGTTCTGAATGTTTTGATAGAGTGAAGATATGTTCTTGTTGGTTGCCAGAGTGCTGGTGTGTGGTTCCTAGGGTGTTTCTAATATGCTCTGTGTGTGGTTCCTAGGGTGTTTCTAAGAGTGTCAGAGTGCTGGTGTGTGGTTCCTAGGGTGTTTCTAAGATGCTCTGATTGGTTGCCAGAGTGCTGGTGTGTGGTTCCTATGGTGTTTCTAAGATGCTCTGATTGGTTGCCAGAGTGCTGGTGTGTGGTTCCTAGGGTGTTTCTAAGATGCTCTGATTGGTTGTCAGAGTGCTGGTGTGTGGTTCCTATAGGGTGTTTCTAAGATGCTGTGGCTGGTTGCCAGATTGCTGGTATGTGGTTCCTAGGGTGTTTCTAAGATGCTCTGATTGGTTGCCAGAGTGCTGTTCCTAGGGTGTTTCTAAGATGGTCTGGCTGGTTGCCAGAGTGCTGGTGTGGTTCCTAGGGTGTTTCTAAGATGCTCTGATTGGTTGCCAGAGTGCTGGTGTGTGGTTCCTAGGGTGTTTCTAAGATGCTCTGGGTGGTTGCCAGAGTGCTGGTGTGTTCCTAGGGTGTTTCTAAGATGCTGTGGCTGGTTGCCAGATTGCTGGTATGTGGTTCCTAGGGTGTTTCTAAGATGCTCTGATTGGTTGCCAGAGTGCTGGTGTGTGGTTCCTAGGGTGTTTCTAAGATGGTCTGGCTGGTTGCCAGAGTGCTGGTGTGTTCCTAGGGTGTTTCTAAGATGCTCTGGGTGGTTGCCAGAGTGCTGGTGTGTGGTTCCTAGGGTGTTTCTAAGATGCTCTGGGTGGTTGCCAGAGTGCTGGTGTGTGGTTCCTAGGGTGTTTCTAAGATGCTGTGGCTGGTTGCCAGATTGCTGGTATGTGGTTCCTAGGGTGTTTCTAAGATGCTCTGATTGGTTGCCAGAGTGCTGGTGTGTGGTTCCTAGGGTGTTTCTAAGATGGTCTGGCTGGTTGCCAGAGTGCTGGTGTTTGGTTCCTAGGGTGTTTCTAAGAGTGTCAGAGTGCTGGTGTGTGGTTCCTAGGGTGTTTCTAAGATGCTCTGGGTGGTTGCCAGAGTGCTGGTGTGTGGTTCCTAGGGTGTTTCTAAGATGGTCTGGCTGGTTGCCAGAGTGCTGGTGTGTGGTTCCTAGGGTGTTTCTAAGATGCTGTTGCTGGTTGCCAGAGTGCTGGTGTGTGTTCCTAGGGTGTTTCTAAGATGCTGTGGCTGGTTGCCAGAGTGCTGGTGTTTGGTTCCTAGGGTGTTTCTAAGAGTGTCAGAGTGCTGGTGTGTGGTTCCTAGGGTGTTTCTAAGATGGTCTGGCTGGTTGCCAGAGTGCTGGTATGTGGTTCCTAGGGTGTTTCTAAGATGCTCTGGGTGGTTGCCAGAGTGCTGGTATGTGGTTCCTAGGGTGTTTCTAAGATGCTCTGGGTGGTTGCCAGAGTGCTGGTATGTGGTTCCTAGGGTGTTTCTAAGATGCTCTGGCTGGTTGCCAGAGTGCTGGTATGTGGTTCCTAGGGTGTTTCTAAGAGTGTCCGAGTGCTGGTATGTGGTTCCTAGGGTGTTTCTAAGATGCTGTGGCTGGTTGCCAGAGTGCTGGTATGTGGTTCCTAGGGTGTTTCTAAGATGCTCTGATTGGTTACCAGAGTGCTGGTATGTGGTTCCTAGGGTGTTTCTAAGAGTGTCCGAGTGCTGGTATGTGGTTCCTAGGGTGTTTCTAAGAGTGTCCAGTGCTGGTATGTGGTTCCTAGGGTGTTTCTAAGATGCTCTGTGTGTGGTTCCTAGGGTGTTTCTAAGATGCTCTGATTGGTTACCAGAGTGCTGGTATGTGGTTCCTAGGGTGTTTCTAAGAGTGTCCAGTGCTGGTATGTGGTTCCTAGGGTGTTTCTAAGAGTGTCCGAGTGCTGGTGTTTGGTTCCTAGGGTGTTTCTAAGATGGTCTGGCTGGTTGCCAGAGTGCTGGTGTGGTTCCTAGGGTGTTTCTAAGATGCTGTGGCTGGTTGCCAGAGTGCTAGTATGTGGTTCCTAGGGTGTTTCTAAGATGCTCTGGGTGGTTGCCAGAGTGCTGGTATGTGGTTCCTAGGAGTTTCTAAGATGCTCTGTGTGGTTGCCAGAGTGCTGGTATGTGGTTCCTAGGGTGTTTCTAAGATGCTCTGGCTGGTTGCCAGAGTGCTGGTGTGTGGTTCCTAGGGTGTTTCTAAGATGCTGTGGCTGGTTGCCAGAGTGCTGGTATGTGGTTCCTAGGGTGTTTCTAAGAGTGTCAGAGTGCTGGTATGTGGTTCCTAGGGTGTTTCTAAGATGCTCTGTGTGTGGTTCCTAGGGTGTTTCTAAGATGCTCTGATTGGTTACCAGAGTGCTGGTATGTGGTTCCTAGGGTGTTTCTAAGAGTGTCCGAGTGCTGGTATGTGGTTCCTAGGGTGTTTCTAAGAGTGTCCGAGTGCTGGTGTGTGTTCCTAGGGTGTTTCTAAGATGCTCTGGCTGGTTGCCAGAGTGCTGGTATGTGGTTCCTAGGGTGTTTCTAAGATGCTGTGGCTGGTTGCCAGAGTGCTGGTATGTGGTTCCTAGGGTGTTTCTAAGAGTGTCAGAGTGCTGGTATGTGGTTCCTAGGGTGTTTCTAAGATGCTCTGTGTGTGATTCCTAGGGTGTTTCTAAGATGCTCTGATTGGTTGCCAGAGTGCTGGTATGTGGTTCCTAGGGTGTTTCTAAGATGCTGTGGCTGGTTGCCAGAGTGCTGGTGTGTGGTTCCTAGGGTGTTTCTAAGATGCTCTGGCTGGTTGCCAGAGTGCTGGTGTGTGGTTCCTAGGGTGTTTCTAAGATGCTCTGGGTGGCTGCCAGAGTGCTGGTATGTGGTTCCTAGGGTGTTTCTAAGATGCTCTGGGTGGTTGCCAGAGTGCTGGTATGTGGTTCCTAGGGTGTTTCTAAGATGCTATGGCTGGTTGCCAGAGTGCTGGTGTGTGGTTCCTAGGGTGTTTCTAAGATGCTCTGGCTGGTTGCCAGAGTGCTGGTATGTGGTTCCTAGGGTGTTTCTAAGATGCTCTGGGTGGTTGCCAGAGTGCTGGTATGTGGTTCCTAGGGTGTTTCTAAGAGTGTCAGAGTGCTGGTATGTGGTTCCTAGGGTGTTTCTAAGATGCTGTGGCTGGTTGCCAGAGTGCTGGTATGTGGTTCCTAGGGTGTTTCTAAGATGCTCTGGCTGGTTGCCAGAGTGCTGGTATGTGGTTCCTAGGGTGTTTCTAAGATGCTCTGATTGGTTGCCAGAGTGCTGGTATGTGGTTCCTAGGGTGTTTCTAAGATGCTCTGATTGGTTGCCAGAGTGCTGGTGTGTGGTTCCTAGGGTGTTTCTAAGATGCTCTGGGTGGTTGCCAGAGTGCTGGTATGTGGTTCCTAGGGTGTTTCTAAGAGTGTCAGAGTGCTGGTATGTGGTTCCTAGGGTGTTTCTAAGAGTGTCAGAGTGCTGGTATGTGGTTCCTAGGGTGTTTCTAAGATGCTCTGATTGGTTGCCAGAGTGCTGGTATGTGGTTCCTAGGGTGTTTCTAAGATGCTCTGATTGGTTGCCAGAGTGCTGGTGTGTGGTTCCTAGGGTGTTTCTAAGATGCTCTGATTGGTTGCCAGAGTGCTGGTGTGTGGTTCCTAGGGTGTTTCTAAGATGCTCTGATTGGTTGCCAGAGTGCTGGTATGTGGTTCCTAGGGTGTTTCTAAGAGTGTCAGAGTGCTGGTATGTGGTTCCTAGGGTGTTTCTAAGAGTGTCAGAGTGCTGGTGTGTGGTTCCTAGGGTGTTTCTAAGAGTGTCAGAGTGCTGGTATGTGGTTCCTAGGGTGTTTCTAAGATGCTGTGGCTGGTTGCCAGAGTGCTGGTGTGTGGTTCCTAGGGTGTTTCTAAGATGCTCTGGCTGGTTGCCAGAGTGCTGGTATGTGGTTCCTAGGGTGTTTCTAAGATGCTGTGGCTGGTTGCCAGATTGCTGGTATGTGGTTCCTAGGGTGTTTCTAAGATGCTCTGGCTGGTTGCCAGAGTGCTGGTGTGTGGTTCCTAGGGTGTTTCTAAGATGCTCTGGGTGGTTGCCAGAGTGCTGGTGTGTGGTTCCTAGGGTGTTTCTAAGATGCTCTGGCTGGTTGCCAGAGTGCTGGTATGTGGTTCCTAGGGTGTTTCTAAGATGCTCTGGGTGGTTGCCAGAGTGCTGGTATGTGGTTCCTAGGGTGTTTCTAAGATGCTCTGGGTGGTTGCCAGAGTGCTGGTGTGGTTCCTAGGGTGTTTCTAAGATGCTCTGGGTGGTTGCCAGAGTGCTGGTATGTGGTTCCTAGGGTGTTTCTAAGATGCTCTGGCTGGTTGCCAGAGTGCTGGTTTGTGGTTCCTAGGGTGTTTCTAAGATGCTCTGGCTGGTTGCCAGAGTGCTGGTGTGTGGTTCCTAGGGTGTTTCTAAGATGCTGTGGCTGGTTGCCAGAGTGCTGGTATGTGGTTCCTAGGGTGTTTCTAAGATGCTGTGGCTGGTTGCCAGAGTGCTGGTATGTGGTTCCTAGGGTGTTTCTAAGATGCTGTGGCTGGTTGCCAGAGTGCTGGTGTGTGGTTCCTAGGGTGTTTCTAAGATGCTGTGGCTGGTTGCCAGAGTGCTGGTATGTGGTTCCTAGGGTGTTTCTAAGATGCTCTGGGTGGTTGCCAGAGTGCTGGTATGTGGTTCCTAGGGTGTTTCTAAGATGCTGTGGCTGGTTGCCAGAGTGCTGGTATGTGGTTCCTATGGTGTTTCTAAGATGCTCTGATTGGTTGCCAGAGTGCTGGTATGTGGTTCCTAGGGTGTTTCTAAGAGTGTCCGAGTGCTGGTATGTGGTTCCTAGGGTGTTTCTAAGAGTGTCAGAGTGCTGGTATGTGGTTCCTAGGGTGTTTCTAAGATGCTCTGATTGGTTGCTAGAGTGCTGGTATGTGGTTCCTAGGGTGTTTCTAAGATGCTCTGATTGGTTGCCAGAGTGCTGGTATGTGGTTCCTAGGGTGTTTCTAAGATGCTGTGGCTGGTTGCCAGAGTGCTGGTATGTGGTTCCTAGGGTGTTTCTAAGATGCTCTGGCTGGTTGCCAGAGTGCTGGTATGTGGTTCCTAGGGTGTTTCTAAGATGCTCTGATTGGTTGCCAGAGTGCTGGTATGTGGTTCCTAGGGTGTTTCTAAGATGCTCTGATTGGTTGCCAGAGTGCTGGTGTGTGGTTCCTAGGGTGTTTCTAAGATGCTCTGATTGGTTGCCAGAGTGCTGGTGTGGTTCCTAGGGTGTTTCTAAGATGCTGTGGCTGGTTGCCAGAGTGCTGGTGTGTGGTTCCTAGGGTGTTTCTAAGATGCTCTGATTTGTTGCCAGAGTGCTGGTGTGGTTCCTAGGGTGTTTCTAAGATGCTCTGATTGGTTGCCAGAGTGCTGGTATGTGGTTCCTAGGGTGTTTCTAAGATGCTCTGGCTGGTTGCCAGAGTGCTGGTGTGTGGTTCCTAGGGTGTTTCTAAGATGCTCTGGGTGGTTGCCAGAGTGCTGGTATGTGGTTCCTAGGGTGTTTCTAAGAGTGTCAGAGTGCTGGTATGTGGTTCCTAGGGTGTTTCTAAGAGTGTCAGAGTGCTGGTATGTGGTTCCTAGGGTGTTTCTAAGATGCTCTGATTGGTTGCCAGAGTGCTGGTATGTGGTTCCTAGGGTGTTTCTAAGATGCTCTGATTGGTTGCCAGAGTGCTGGTGTGTGGTTCCTAGGGTGTTTCTAAGATGCTGTGGCTGGTTGCCAGAGTGCTGGTGTGGTTCCTAGGGTGTTTTTAAGATGCTGTGGCTGGTTGCCAGAGTGCTGGTGTGTGGTTCCTAGGGTGTTTCTAAGATGCTGTGGCTGGTTGTCAGAGTGCTGGTATATGGTTCCTAGGGTGTTTCTAAGATGCTCTGGCTGGTTGCCAGAGTGCTGGTATGTGGTTCCTAGGGTGTTTCTAAGAGTGTCAGAGTGCTGGTATGTGGTTCCTAGGGTGTTTCTAAGATGCTGTGGCTGGTTGCCAGAGTGCTGGTATGTGGTTCCTAGGGTGTTTCTAAGATGCTGTGGCTGGTTGTCAGAGTGCTGGTATATGGTTCCTAGGGTGTTTCTAAGATGCTGTGGCTGGTTGCCAGAGTGCTGGTATGTGGTTCCTAGGGTGTTTCTAAGAGTGTCAGAGTGCTGGTATGTGGTTCCTAGGGTGTTTCTAAGAGTGTCAGAGTGCTGGTGTGTGGTTCCTAGGGTGTTTCTAAGATGCTCTGATTGGTTGCCAGAGTGCTGGTGTGTGGTTCCTAGGGTGTTTCTAAGATGCTGTGGCTGGTTGCCAGAGTGCTGGTATGTGGTTCCTAGGGTGTTTCTAAGATGCTCTGGCTGGTTGCCAGAGTGCTGGTATGTGGTTCCTAGGGTGTTTCTAAGATGCTCTGATTGGTTGCCAGAGTGCTGGTATGTGGTTCCTAGGGTGTTTCTAAGATGCTCTGATTGGTTGCCAGAGTGCTGGTGTGTGGTTCCTAGGGTGTTTCTAAGATGCTCTGGGTGGTTGCCAGAGTGCTGGTATGTGGTTCCTAGGGTGTTTCTAAGAGTGTCAGAGTGCTGGTATGTGGTTCCTAGGGTGTTTCTAAGAGTGTCAGAGTGCTGGTATGTGGTTCCTAGGGTGTTTCTAAGATGCTCTGATTGGTTGCCAGAGTGCTGGTATGTGGTTCCTAGGGTGTTTCTAAGATGCTCTGATTGGCTGCCAGAGTGCTGGTGTGTGGTTCCTAGGGTGTTTCTAAGATGCTCTGATTGGTTGCCAGAGTGCTGGTGTGTGGTTCCTAGGGTGTTTCTAAGATGCTCTGATTGGTTGCCAGAGTGCTGGTATGTGGTTCCTAGGGTGTTTCTAAGAGTGTCAGAGTGCTGGTATGTGGTTCCTAGGGTGTTTCTAAGAGTGTCAGAGTGCTGGTATGTGGTTCCTAGGGTGTTTCTAAGAGTGTCAGAGTGCTGGTATGTGGTTCCTAGGGTGTTTCTAAGATGCTCTGGCTGGTTGCCAGAGTGCTGGTGTGTGGTTCCTAGGGTGTTTCTAAGATGCTCTGGGTGGTTGCCAGAGTGCTGGTGTGTGGTTCCTAGGGTGTTTCTAAGATGCTCTGGCTGGTTGCCAGAGTGCTGGTATGTGGTTCCTAGGGTGTTTCTAAGATGCTCTGGGTGGTTGCCAGAGTGCTGGTATGTGGTTCCTAGGGTGTTTCTAAGATGCTCTGGGTGGTTGCCAGAGTGCTGGTGTGTGGTTCCTAGGGTGTTTCTAAGATGCTCTGGGTGGTTGCCAGAGTGCTGGTATGTGGTTCCTAGGGTGTTTCTAAGATGCTCTGGCTGGTTGCCAGAGTGCTGGTGGTTCCTAGGGTGTTTCTAAGATGCTCTGGCTGGTTGCCAGAGTGCTGGTGTGTGGTTCCTAGGGTGTTTCTAAGATGCTGTGGCTGGTTGCCAGAGTGCTGGTATGTGGTTCCTAGGGTGTTTCTAAGATGCTGTGGCTGGTTGCCAGAGTGCTGGTATGTGGTTCCTAGGGTGTTTCTAAGATGCTGTGGCTGGTTGCCAGAGTGCTGGTGTGGTTCCTAGGGTGTTTCTAAGATGCTGTGGCTGGTTGCCAGAGTGCTGGTATGTGGTTCCTAGGGTGTTTCTAAGATGCTCTGGGTGGTTGCCAGAGTGCTGGTATGTGGTTCCTAGGGTGTTTCTAAGATGCTGTGGCTGGTTGCCAGAGTGCTGGTGTGTGGTTCCTATGGTGTTTCTAAGATGCTCTGATTGGTTGCCAGAGTGCTGGTATGTGGTTCCTAGGGTGTTTCTAAGAGTGTCAGAGTGCTGGTATGTGGTTCCTAGGGTGTTTCTAAGAGTGTCAGAGTGCTGGTATGTGGTTCCTAGGGTGTTTCTAAGATGCTCTGATTGGTTGCTAGAGTGCTGGTATGTGGTTCCTAGGGTGTTTCTAAGATGCTCTGATTGGTTGCCAGAGTGCTGGTGTGTGGTTCCTAGGGTGTTTCTAAGATGCTGTGGCTGGTTGCCAGAGTGCTGGTGTGTGGTTCCTAGGGTGTTTCTAAGATGCTCTGATTTGTTGCCAGAGTGCTGGTGTGGTTCCTAGGGTGTTTCTAAGATGCTCTGATTGGTTGCCAGAGTGCTGGTATGTGGTTCCTAGGGTGTTTCTAAGATGCTCTGTTTGGTTGCCAGAGTGCTGGTGTGGTTCCTAGGGTGTTTCTAAGATGCTCTGGGTGGTTGCCAGAGTGCTGGTATGTGGTTCCTAGGGTGTTTCTAAGAGTGTCAGAGTGCTGGTATGTGGTTCCTAGGGTGTTTCTAAGAGTGTCAGAGTGCTGGTATGTGGTTCCTAGGGTGTTTCTAAGATGCTCTGATTGGTTGCCAGAGTGCTGGTATATGGTTCCTAGGGTGTTTCTAAGATGCTCTGATTGGTTGCCAGAGTGCTGGTGTGGTTCCTAGGGTGTTTCTAAGATGCTGTGGCTGGTTGCCAGAGTGCTGGTGTGTGGTTCCTAGGGTGTTTCTAAGATGCTGTGGCTGGTTGCCAGAGTGCTGGTGTGTGGTTCCTAGGGTGTTTCTAAGAGTGTCAGAGTGCTGGTGTGTGGTTCCTAGGGTGTTTCTAAGAGTGTCAGAGTGCTGGTATGTGGTTCCTAGGGTGTTTCTAAGATGCTCTGATTGGTTGCCAGAGTGCTGGTATGTGGTTCCTAGGGTGTTTCTAAGATGCTCTGGCTGGTTGCCAGAGTGCTGGTGTGTGGTTCCTAGGGTGTTTCTAAGATGCTCTGGGTGGTTGCCAGAGTGCTGGTATGTGGTTCCTAGGGTGTTTCTAAGATGCTCTGGGTGGTTGCCAGAGTGCTGGTGTGTGGTTCCTAGGGTGTTTCTAAGATGCTCTGATTGGTTGCCAGAGTGCTGGTGTGTGGTTCCTATGGTGTTTCTAAGATGCTCTGATTGGTTGCCAGAGTGCTGGTGTGTGGTTCCTAGGGTGTTTCTAAGATGCTCTGGCTGGTTGCCAGAGTGCTGGTATGTGGTTCCTAGGGTGTTTCTAAGATGCTGTGGCAGGTTGCCAGAGTGCTGGTGTGTGGTTCCTAGGGTGTTTCTAAGATGCTCTGGGTGGTTGCCAGAGTGCTGGTATGTGGTTCCTAGGGTGTTTCTAAGATGCTCTGGGTGGTTGCCAGAGTGCTGGTATGTGGTTCCTAGGGTGTTTCTAAGAGTGCCAGAGTGCTGGTATGTTTAAATGTGGTTACTACGATGTGTCTATGGTGTTTCTAGAGTGTTGCTACTGTGTTTAATAGCTAGGGTGTTCTTGGTGTTGTTTCCATATTATTACTATGTGGTTGCTAGGTTTATGTTTATGGTTATTAGAATGTTTCTAGGCTGTTCTGGGTGGTTGCCAGAGTCTTGATATGTGGTTGCTAGGGTGATGTCAGGGTGTTCTGGGTGGTTGCCATATTGTTGATATTCAATTAAATTAAATTCAAGTGTACTTCTATACCACTTTTCACATGTAGTTGCTAGAATGTTTCTAGGGTGTTCTAAGTTGTTTCCAGAGTGTTGATATGCGGTTGCTAGGGTGTTCTCAGTGGTTGTTAGAATGTTGATATTCAATTAAATTCAAGTTAATTTCTATACCACTTTTCACATTTAGTTGCAAGAATGTTTCTAGGGTGTTCTGAGTTGTTGCCAAAGTGTTGATATGTGGTTGCTAGGGTGTTGCTAAGATATCCTGGGAGGTTGCCAGAGTGCTGGTATGTTTAAATGTGGTTACTAGGATGTTTCTAGTTTGTTTTGGGTGGTTGTCAGAGTGCTAATATGTTGTTGTTGGTTGCCAGAGTGCTTGTGCAAATGTGGTTGCTAGGGTGTTGCTAATGTCAAGTCAAAACAAGTCACCTTTACTTATACAGTGTTTTATTTGATACAGATTGTTTTAAAGCAGCTTTACAGTGATACATAGGAAAATAATGATTCACTAATGCAAATAGAATTCATGTCTGCTGTAAAGAAGCTCTAAAAAAGTGAATCAATTATGAAATGAGTTCAATTCGGCTATAAAGCAGCTCGAGAGAATACAGCTAAGGTGTTGGTAAGATATTCTAGGTGGTTGCCAGAGCGTTGCAATGTGGTTGTCAGGGTGTTGCTAGGGTGTTATGGGTGGTTGCCAGAGTGTTGCTACTGTGTATGTGTTTACTAGGATGTTGGTATGGTGTTTGCCGTAGAATTGCGATAATGATTGTTAGGATGTTTCTAGGGTATTCTGTGTGTTTTGTTGATTGTTGCGAGATGGCAGCCAGAGTGTTGTTTAGATGAAGCAAAGTCAATACTGTTATATTCATCATATGCAAAACTTTTATCTGCCTTGAGGGCATCACTTGTGCTTTGGGCAACCTGAATCTGAGCCACTGCTTGAGATCCTCTCCAATCCTCCCTTTCTCTCTTAAAGAAAGTCCACTTCATGTGCAGTCCAGTAAAGAAAGACATAAGAAATATGGTCATTCATAACAAATATAGACAGCAAAGTTCAGGCGATAATAAGAACAGTGATTATTTTCTTGGCAAAAAAACAAACAAAGAGTGTTTAGGTATGGAAACAATGAGAGAACACAACAGTAGAATGTGCCAGATACTAATATGAGTCACATGAATAATCTCCCAAATCACACATCCTCAGTCTGTCCACAAACAGCAGTGAGCAATATGCCGATCCTCATCTAAGCCTGCAGACTAAGTGGCCTTCCAAGAAGTATGGTTAGATCAGCATTTCAATTTTTTAAATTGGAAATTATCTTTTTTTATATTGTTATTAGGATCATATTTGGATCCAGAGACATATTTGTATTCGAAAGAAACCGTGTATCTAGTTTAGCTAAAAACCAATGCCAATAATCCATTTGTTGGCAAATTAACTATCAAGTGCATAATTTATCATGTTAGGACAGTACAGTGCTTCGGGACTATTGATTCTGAGCGCGAGCGGGTTTAATTCTCAGCGTAAGGCATGTAGAAGCATTTTGAGTAATTGGAGTGCAGCCTGAGCTGGTCAGGAGGGCACAAAGGACTCGCGGCAGAGTTTAAGATGAATTATTGCTGAATCAAACACATTGGGGGAAATCTGCCCTGACAACACCAGGGACAGATGATACGGTCTTTGCGTTTCAAAGTGCCTTAAAATGTGTTCAGTGACAGAATACAAACACCTCACACTCATGGAGAAGGTCTCCCAATGCCAAAACCAGTAGTTACAATATAAAGTATACATTCATAAATTAATAATACAAAACAATCGAAATATTGCGTCATTGAAATGACTACTTCTGTAAAACTGAAACTATATGCATGTATTAATCTTAATCTGTGTTAAACGACAAACAGTGGGTCAGAAACATTCAGCAAGGTTATATTTCATGGTGTTCAAAACCTCAACAACACACTCGATATGACGTCTGCTTTGTGCATTGGAAATTGTGCAAATGAAATATTCCTTGTTATTGTTCCTAAGAGAAATGGTTTTAATACTGTGGAGGGCCGTCTGAGCTGAAATAATAACACAAAAGCAGCAATAGAAAGTTATAAAATAACAAATGCAACAAACATTCTCTTTGAAGAGTTAAAGATGAAACACTCAGCATGTAGGAAGAGGAAAAAAGGTTGAGTGGTAGCATTTTAATCAATTCAATCACTGCAAAGCAGCAGTAATTATGCTAATTGCTAAGGATCGTGTTATTTACAACAATATCACCTAATTATTAGCACACTCCCAGGGAGGGTTAGTCTGACCCAGATAGACCCACGGAACATTTATAGGCATTATTTAATTTCCCTTACGGGTTTTTTGTTTATGTTCTTCGTGATCTTTTGCACGGTTGCTGCACTGCATCAGAGGTTTAAGAATTTACATTTGTCTGTCAAACAACCCCTGAAAAACAACCCCACCCCATAATCCCCCCTCCACCAAACTTTACACTTGGCACAATGCAGTCAGGCAAGTCCCGTTCCCCTGGTAACCGCCAAACCCAGACTCGTCCATGGGATGGTCAGACAGAGAAGCGTGATTGGTCACTCAGAGAACACGTCTCACTGCTCTAGAGTCCAGTGGTGGCGTGCTTTACCCCACTGCATCCCACGCTTTGCATTGCTCTTGGTGATGTAAGGCTTGGATGAGCTGCTCGGCCATGGAAACCCATTCCATGAAGCTCTCTCCGCACTGTTCCTGAGCTCATCTGAAGGCCACAGGAGTTTGGAGGTCTGGAGCGATTGACTCTGCAGAAAGTTGGTGACTTCTGCGCACTGTGACCCTCAGCATGCGCTGACCCCGCTCTGGGATTTCACTTCGTGGCTGAGTTGCTGTTGTTCCCAATCGCTTCCTCTTTGTTATAATCCCACTAACAGTTGAGCGTGGAATATTTAGTAGTGAGGAAATGTCAGGAATGGCCTTATTGCACAGGTGGCAACCTATCCCGGTCCCACGCTTGAGTTCAACTGTCTTACGATGTGCTATATATTTTCTAACCAATCCAACGTACAGTACAACTTCACATGGAAACTTGTTTCCACAATAGAATTAAAAAATGTGACTTGTGGAAATGGTGGAAGGAAGTGAAAGATTGCGCACTGTGGTGTTCCTCAAGGATCCATCTATCCTCTGATTTCAGCTTGTACTATTTGCATTATCAAATTTGTCCATTTTTAAAAGGTAAAGTCACAAGAATGGTGTGATTATTGTTCTTTGGTCTACACTTCATTCATACAATCTACTCTCAGGTCCTTATATATTGAGCCTAAAAAATAGTCAGGTTTGGGTTTAAATAAAAGGATTTAATGGGGAAATGAACAGCATTTGTGGCATTATGTTGATTACCACAAAACAAACAAAGAACGTTTAAATGTGTGTGACACAGATATCAGGCCTATCAGAACCGCGTGCGCTAACACAGACAGCACATGCAAATAAATGACACCATCAATTGTTTCTTAATTAATTAAGCCCATAGGAGTGAATGAATCACAGGCGCTGATAGTGTTGCTCACTGTAATACCATGCCCTCCACAACATCCTCTAGCTTCAAGATTATAATAATAATAATAATAATAATAGTACAAATCAACTGAGCCAATTATCTTTGGTGGACACGTCTGTATACAGAGGCTATATTTAAGGATGAGGTGTTTAATTGAAGAGGAAGATGGATAAAAAAAGACTAAGAGCCAGAATATGTCTAAGTGAGTAATGGGGAAGGAAGATGGGGAGAAAACCAAGACTTTTAGACTCATGGAGCCATGAGAAAGCGAGAGGATTGGGGAAGATATGATCAGCTACAGCTACATTGAAGGAACACATTATAACTGGTCTTATTCAAATACACAACAAATATTATTTAGCTTCTCTGAGTCAACCTAAATACAATAAACGGTCCATAACACACACAGTTTCTGCCAGTCTCATGTTAATCTGGAGTATCTGTAGAGTAGTGTTGATCCTTCATATCTACCAAGAGTCTTTAGTTTATCAGATTTATAAAAGACAGAAACACTGTACCGATTCTTTCAGAGAACAGCCGAGCTCGTGGAGGCAGACAGTGGGCGGAGCTAAAGAGACACACACACACACACACACACACGCACACGCACACGCACGCACACGCCAAGACGCCAAGACGCCAAGACGCGACACGCAGCACACGCACACGCACACGCACACGCACACACACACACACACACACACACACACACACACACACACACACACACACACACACACACACACACACACACACACACACTACCCATCACAGGAGACTGCACAGTTTACTTTCTGTGATAAAACCTCATCCTGTGTGATTTATAAGCTTTGAAAAGTGAGGACATGGGGAACGCCCCTCATATTTCACCCTCTTTTGTAATACCTGTGTCATACCCATGTCATTATACACATTTGTGTCCTGATATTTCACAAAAACATGCCCACACACACACACACATACACACACACACACACACACACACACACACACACACACACACACACACACACACACACACACACACATGTTGTGTTTCCATGTTTTATGGGGACATTCCATAGGCGTAATGCATTTTATACTGTACAAACCGTATTTTCTATCCCCTACACTGCCCCTGCCCCTAAACCTACCCATCACACACACACACACACACACACACACACACACACACACACACACACACACTGCCCCTAAACCTACCCATCACAGGAGACATGCTGCATTTTTACTTTTTCAAAAACATCACTTAGTGTGATTTATAAGATGTTTTCTCATGGGGGACCAAAAAAATGTCCCCACAAGGACAAAAATTTGGATATTGCCATCTTTGTGGGGACATTTTGTCCCTATACCGTAGGGATTACCAGTCCACACACACACACACACACACACATATTGGAAACACACTTCTTTAATGACATTGTTGATCTCGTGTCTAAAAACACAATGCCAGCTTTGCCCCGTAATCCGAGCAAAGCTCGTTGGTGTGTGTGTGTGCGCTCATCCAGTAGAAGTGCCCATACAAGGAGTTCTGCCCTTTATGACATCATACAGGGGAATATTCGGAAAAAACTTTTCCTAACTCGAATCCTGAAGGAGTGTATTTGGCAAAGAAATACTCCATCATACGTCCAACTGAATTTTTTTGACATTTTTTCTATGTTTATCATGAGAATCAACTCGTTAACAGTGTCAATAAGGCAGAATGCATATAGCATTAGACTCCCCCTATAATATATACCAACAAAGCTCATTTGTATGGGTTAAATCAGGTAAAAATGTATTATTTCCTCATATTCTCCATTGTTGCGGCTCCTCTCTTCCCAGTCTGTCAGTAACGCTCTGTTTACTTCCTGTCTCTATGAAGCCCCGCCTTCTGAAAGCACACTGTGCTCTGATTGGTCGGCTGGAGTAGTGTGCTGTGATTGGTGTTTGGGAAATGCCCCGCCCCTTACCATAACCAGTTTAACAAACTACTAACTCACTCAACCAGGCCCCGCCCCTTTATTCTGCACATTAATTATTACAATGAGGAATATTGTGATATTGTGTTGGTTCCCGGAAGAAAACTCAAGACTACAATGGAGGCGTTTCAGCAGTTCAGAAACACTGACACTGAGATACGGAAGAACTCCCGCTGGAGGGAACCCTTTCATTTTCAAACAGCAACACTAAAGAGAGATGGGAAAGCTTATTAGGTCCCCTTTAAAGTGTATTTAATGGGGAAATGTATGAAACTGGAGCCAGTGGGAGAGACCAATCCACCGAAGTTCGACTAATAACTAACTAAAATCTGCATTGAAGTGTATAAAACTCACTTAAGGGAAACACGTGCAATGGGAATGTTATATCGCACTGAGAGATACATCACTGTCTCCTGAGGGTATATTATAGATTATTATTGATCAGCAGCTTCAGCTTTAAAAACACATTAGCAGGAAGAGCAGCTCACGCTTGATCCCATCATGAGGAGGCGTCGACTGGGGAACATCTCAATTGTCGGTGTATGTGTTATCACCTGACATTTCGATAGGAGCCGCGGCTCTCCAGATCTCACAAACAACCATTCAGACATGATCAGTTTAATAGGAGTTTCAAGTCTATCCATTTGAGTCTATCCATCATTGTAATTATGCATCAATCTCGCTAATTTTTCAGTATCATTAACCTTGGCAATCTCCTTCTCAGCGCAACGCCATCTGTTAATTCCTTCAAAGTTCGCACGATCGCTCTCTTCTCGAGTGCTTTGGAGAAATGATGGCGCTCTCAAGGGAGGGTTTTGTAGGGGATAAAAGCAGTGAACAGCTACACATCCTTGGACCAGTTAATGAACTATCACTATCTAGAACATGGAAATGGATTAGCTGCTTACGCTAGCGGTGGAGCATTAGTCACTCGCTGAGGCGTTGGGAATGCGTCAGTAAGAGAACATCATCAGTGAGGTAACACTTCACACGTCCTCTCCAGTTAAATCAAAACCTCAACACAGTGTGTTTAATTCTGTACAGGCTGAATGACTTCGGATAATGTGCTCCTGTCAAGTGCGCTTTATTCCTCGAAGTTTATATTCATTCCAGTGCTAATTGCAATTACAGCAAAGCATTTAATGGTTATAATGCACAGGTGGGCTTGTACGTACTCGTCTACTTATGCATACATCAAACACAAAGAGTCAATTAAGACGTTTAAGCAAGTGTTCAAATACTGATGTGATGATACTGAATGTGCAAACAATGCCGTTGCATTTCATTTATGAATTATAAGGGGAAGTGTTGAATATCTTAACACTGTGTGTTGATGCGACATGACAATCCCCGACAGGAAACTGATGCCTCGCTCTGTTTGTGACGTGCTGACGTGAAGGACAGATGCTTTGCAAACGGTCGCTTTGTGTTGTCCAGTGAAGACAGTTGTGGTCAACGCTTGCGTCCGGTGTAACAGAATACCTGAAGGCTTCTGAGATTCACAGCAACTGAAGATAACATTTGTCATTTGTAACCCTGGATGGCAAAACCATATAGGGTCCTTTTTTTTTTCTGATGGTGCAAATAAATCGAAATTTTGAAGTTGTCCAAATGAAGTCCTTAGCAATGCATATTACTACTAATAATACATTTATGATATATTTACGGTAGGACATTTACTAAATATGTTCATGGAACATGATCTCAATATCCTAATGATTTTTGGCATAAAAGAAAAATTGATAATTTTGACCCTTACAATGCGAACTATTGCAGAAATACCCGTGAGACGCACGACTGCTGTTGGGCTCCAGGGTCACATTTATACTCTGGAAGCAAAACTCGACTGTTTGACTATCGCAACATCAGGGACGAGTGGTTTCCCCCCAGATGCAAAATACACAAAGATCACAAAGATATGATTTACATCTGAAGCCATTGGTGATGAATATAGCTAGCAGGCCTGTGCATCTATAATATATGTGCAAAATAATACCGTCTAATTAAGTGTGAAATGAATACAATGATTTAGCAATTAAATGTAAGTGAATTATAGTTTAAATGTACTGTATATAAAATGCATTTAGTTGAAGTTTAGTTTGCTTTTTTTACCCATTTAAGTAGTACTTCAGTACATCTTTATATAAAATTTCATAATTACTTCTATTGTCAGTGAAATATGGTTAAAATGTTCAGCTCAAAGTACTGACACGCATTTATGGTAAACTAAAATATAATTTCTATGATTTCATGCATTTAAAAATAGCCTATTAGTAATTACACAATTTGAATGATGAAGTTGTAATTTAGTACATTTAAAATATATGAACATTTAATGCAATATTGAAAATCAAACTACAGGTAATCAAGAATTTTACAGGCAAGCACGACAAAAATGATTACAACAGTCATTTGAAATGTGTTTTTAATTTGACATTATTACAAGTGTCCTTGTTACACGTTACATGTATTTATTATAGTAACAACTATTATCTAGGCGTAATTACATGCAACTAACCCTCAACCAAACCCTAACCCTACAGTAAGCACATGAAGTAAATTAATATTACTCAGTACTTAAGTGTATAGTTACATTGTATATATTGTTTTTAGAATAAAAGTCATGAATGTTTAAGTACACTTAAGTGTCTTTTATTTAGTTAATAATATAATAAATGTCCTTGTTACATATATATGTTCTTACCATAGTAATAACAGTACATTATGCATAAATAGATGCAACTAACCCTCAACCAAACCCTAACTCTATAGTAAGTACATGTAGCTAATTAATATTACTCCGTACTTAAATATATAATATCACTGTAACAACGACAAGTCTTTTAAGCTTTGAAGTACAGTACAAGTGCACATTCGGTACAATTAAGTGCACTTATTTTTCACTAGGGTTGTTTTCATGCAGCTCTTTTCCATACAGTGAATGGTGACCAAGCTCCGAGAAGTACAAAAAAGCACAATAATAGTATCATTAGAGCAGTCCATGTGACGACCCCTTCACACAAAGCTATCGTATGACATCCGAAGACCTGGGATACAGCACTTTTAAGGTGCTTTTTGTAGGTTGACAGCTCTTGCTCAGATGGAAAAGAGCAGCATGAGCATTCTGCCAAACCTCTCTTTTTGTGTTCCACAACAGGAAAGTCACGCAAGGTGAATAAATGACTTCATTTTTACTAACACCTATTTTAAGGGCCGACAGGTGTTGCATGTATCCCACATATTCTGATTACATCAGTCGAATAACACAGCTCCAACTCATTACTCCTATCCCTCCCTTTAGAGCCGGACAGGTGAGCTGTATTTATGCAAAGAGCTGCATTGTTTACCTGAACATTAACATGCGTTTCACCAGGGGAGCTGCTCTCTCCTCATCCTGCGTGTCAAGACTCTGGTGGATCTGATAAATGAACGTGAATCCCTTCCCATTACTCACCTGATTCAGTCCCACAGCTCTGCTGCCATTAATCCAGCTTCTACAGTCATGGTGACTCGGAGACCTTATATATACTTATGCAAAGCAACAAGCCCCGTGGCACATAAAAAACCCCGCCGAGCCTTCAGAAGAAAGAATAAAGTTAGTCATGTTGGATTCTTAAGCCACGGGAAGCAGTCGAGCAAGGAAAATAGGAACATTTCGCACACACTTACACGTGTGAGTTTCTATTCTTGTAAAAAAAAGGTATAAAAAAAGACGGAGAAATGCATGCTCTGTTGTTGTGCACTTAGATGCTTGAATGGATTGACAGTTTGATGATATGATTGTGCAATTGAAGTAATAAAGGTCTCCATTCAGTGTCATTGTATTGTTCTATTGTGTTCACACAATGATACCGGAGTTCAATAACCGTTATTTAGCAGACAGTTATGAGCCAGAGAGTTGCCGCACAAGACTAACCCTGCATAATGCTTGGGTTAATGGGCACCGGCGGAAAACATTCCCGATTGTTCCGATTGCTCGGGTCAGGGAAGGCAGGCAACTTAATCAGCACAAATCATGCTCTCTTCTGAAACATTACAGAAGGTTATATTTCCAAAGAATAGGACTTCAAATGCTGCCATCTAAACTAAAAAAAAAAAGGTTTCATTTCTCTCTGCATTATTTTCCCCCTCATTCATTTACTTAAATGCGTGGCATTTAAAGCATTACTCTACGTATTTGGAGTTTGCATTGTTTGACATCAAAGTAAAAGCATCAGATTTCCTCCGACTCTTTTAAAAGGGCACGTCGTACAAAAATATGCACTTAACTTTGAGAGAATTCGACTCTACCTTCAGTTTGTCTTCAGCGAGCTCTTTCTGAACTCCCCACAGAGATGCGAGGCTCTAAACCCGAGCTGTGCATCGCCGACTTAGAGCACGGAGTGCAGAATAAATCATTTAAGACTATTATTATCAATCCACCATGCATAAAGTTTAGGGATCAAAGCATAGATTGGCTGCAAGGCATCGGTTCACGTTGCTTTCAAAACCACAAAAGCACGCACAAATCAATAAAGGCTTCTGTTTGCTGTTAATGGTTGGTTGGACCCTGCCTTTGTCTGTCTGAACTGAGTATTGTGACAGAACCGCTGACTCAGGAAGTGGATTGTAAATGGAATCCGATGGAACATTCTGGAATGTCTCTCGGAAATCTCTGTCCATCAAGTTTAATCCATTTCACTTCGAGGCAAACAATCAGAAGATGCAAATTTTAATGGAGTGTTTGTAAAAGGCTGTTTGTATAGTCAATAGAGGTGATTGTGTGTGCGTGTGTGTGTGTGTGTGTGTGTGTGTGTGTGTGTGTGTGTGTGTGTGTGTGTGTGTGTGTGTGTGTGTGTGAATCTAGTTCAGTCATGCCATGTGCAAGCAATCCCCTCATTACAGCATGGCACAAGCTGATTGGCCTGATCCTGCAGCCAATGAGATTGCTTGCTCAACATTCAAACAGTCTGGTTCAGTGTTCGCTGTTAGCCTATCAGAGTCCCTCCACTTCCCCAGCTCCACCTGTCTAGATCTGGCACAGGATTCATGTTTGTGATCCTTTAAGTCCTGTAAGTTGCGAGGTGGGGCCTCCATGGATCGGACTTGTTTGTTCAG
This sequence comes from Gobiocypris rarus, assembly GCA_023029165.1. Lineage (NCBI taxonomy): Eukaryota > Metazoa > Chordata > Actinopteri > Cypriniformes > Gobionidae > Gobiocypris > Gobiocypris rarus. The sequence goes on along the minus strand of CM040924.1, from coordinate 30,453,092 downwards.
CACATCCCACAGATGCTCGATTGGATTGAGATCTGGGGAATTTGGAGGCCGAGTCAACACCTCAAACTCGTTGTTGTGCTCCTCAAACCATTCCTGAAGCATTTGTGCTTTGTGTCAGGAGCATTATCCTGCGGGAAGAGCCACAGCCACCAGGGAATACTGTTACCCATACTCAACAAACTGCGATGCTCTGTGTATTCTGAGCCCTTTCTATCAGAACCAGCATTAACTTCTTGAGCAGTTTGAGCTCCAGTAGCTCGTCTGTTTGATCGGACCACACGGGCCAGCCTTCGCTCCGCACGTGCATCAATGAGCCTGGGCCGCCCATGACCCTGTGGCCGGTTCTCCACTGTTCCTTCCTTGGAGCACTTTTGATAGATCCTGACCACTGCAGACCGGGAACACCCCACAAGAGCTGCAGTTTTGGAGATGCTCTGACCCAGTCGTCTAGCCATCACAATCTGGCCCTTGTCAAACTCGCTCAAATCCTTACGCTTGCCCATTTTTCCTGCTTCTAAAACATCAACTCTGAGGACAAAATGTTCACTTGCTGCCTAATATATCCCACCCACTAACAGGAGCCGTGAGGAAGAGATCATCAGTGTTACTCACTTCACCGGTCATAATGTTATGCCTGATCAGTGATTATGTACAGCCAAACCTAAATTTATTCAGACACCTTCAACATTTTCTCACTTTTCTATAGTTTAGAAAATGTAATAAAATATGACAAGAACGTGCCAGAACAAATTCATTGTGATCATGTCAGATAACTATAACTACAATACCAATATAGGCTTAAACACTTCAGCAAAACATGCTCAGGTCAAAGTATCTGAATCATTTTGGTCCCAAATTTTACTGGTAGTCACTGTGTGAAGAATTGTTGGGTATAATATATCACAGTTGACTTTATTTTGTCTACATGTGCGTGTGTGTTTGTGTATGTGTGTGTGTGTGTGTGTGTTTGTGTATGTGTGTGTGTGTGTGTGTGCGTATGCGTGCGTGCGTGCGTGCGTGCGTGTGTGTGTGTGTGTGGGCATGTTTTTGTGAAATATCAGGACACAAATGTGTATAATGACATGGGTATGACACAGGTATTACAAAAGAGGGTGAAATATGAGGACGTTCCCATGTCCTCACTTTTCAAAATGCTTATAAATCACACAGGATGAGGTTTTTATCACAGAAAGTAAACTGTGCAGTCTCCTGTGATGGGAAGTGTGTGTGTGTGTGTGTGTGTGTGTGTGTGTGTGTGTGTGTGTGTGTGTGTGTGTGTGTGTGTGTGTGTGTGTGTGTGTGTGTGTGTGTGTGTGTGTGTGTGTGTGTGTGTGTGTGTGCGTGTGTGTGTGTGTGATTGATTGCACCAAAATTTTCAGCAATTTGAAATATTTGACCAAAATAACAAAACAAAATATATGTGTTTAGTAAATAGATCCAGATGAACGCATACATGTTTGCATTTCACATATACGCTGATACATTTACACAATATTACTTATTATTTTGGGATGTAGTTCTTGTATATTCACTTTTGTGAATATATTGTGAATTATTTTCTATAATTTTGTAATACTTTTGTATTTAAATTGTATTTTCTTGTGTATTTATTTTTTAAACTGTGCAAAATAATCAAAATCATGGTGTTTAATCTGATTCATGCACATAATGTGGCTAAGATACAATTTTATCATGACATGTTTAATTGATCGCCTCAGAACAATCAAGAGTTCCCAATCACACAAACTGAATTACTTATTTTGGTGCAATCTATAAAATAGATTATCTAATGGCTATCTGTGTTATGCTAATGTCAAACATCATTGGAATCAATAGATATGGCACAATCATATTTACAGAAATATGTTTATTGGAGTTCATTCACCCTATAATACACAATTTCTAGTCATTTCCACAGTGATCTTTCTAGGTTTTGGAACAGAGCCATCGACTTGGCCGTGTCAAGCACCAAAAACCATCTCAAGCACTAAAATGTATTATTATTATGTGCTCCAGCACCTTTACTTTTACTATATGTTTTGGGAAATTAGGCACCTCAGGGTTTAAAGAAAAAAAATGAAGCCATTCCAGACTCATTTTTTGTTATAACAGATTGTGTAGCTGCAGCGGCACCGCATTGCAGGGAGGAATGGATGAAGAAAAGAGAAGAAGAGAGGGCGAGCCAGATCTACAGGGAACTCAAGCTGTAGTAATGTGGACGTAATTATATTTGGCATGGGCCATGGTTTGTGCTATTAATGTCCTGTGTGTGTGTGTGTGTATGTCTTTATATGTGCGCTTGTAAGGTCTGGTTCCTCATTACGACCGCAGCACCCTTGACAGTTTCATTAAAGGTGTAGATTTCTGCTGTCAAGTGGAATAAAGTATTTATAAACAAACCTCTAAAGCGTCAGCGGTTGTCTGTATGCAGACTCTTCCATTAGTCGGCTCAAATCAATGCGCCTCCGTCCCGCTTTATCTGATCTGCTGATTGGGGGCTGCGCGCGTGCGAGGGTCCCTTCTAATTTCAGGAACATATCTGTCTTTGTAATAGTTAAGTGTGATATCGATCCACCTTCACACATTCTCCCTCACACCTGGCATGGGCTAAATGAGCTCTGTGAGTGGGGTTTCAGAGACCGGGTTTTTCGTTAGCAAGAAAAGCCTGACCGTCTTCAAGAGCTGCCTTTCACTCACGGTGACAGCCCTTTTTGAGACATTTTCCAGTCTTTTCTAAGTGGATATCTGTATGCAAAAATGCACAAATCATAGCAAAAGGTTTCTGACAGTTTTCAGGAACACACTTTTCAAGACAAAAAATTTGCCATTTCTCTGTAGAACCTTTATTAGATATTCATGCAATTACAGAGAAGAGAGAAAACAGTCAAAAGGCAGCCCGTCCAGCCATGGTCGGGGGTAACACATTACAAGTAATGTAATCGGATTACTTTTCCAAGTAACCCGTAAACTAAATATCTGAGTAACTTTTTCAAATAAGCAACGCAACTTACTTTCTTTTCCCATGTATTGATGACAGCTCTCCTGTCTCCATGTTGAGTGATACCGTGTGTGCGTGTGTGTGTGCGTGTGTGTGTGTGTGTGTGTGTGTGTCCTTGTTTATATTATATTATGGGGACCAAATGTCAAAACCTGAGATCACCAGCCAGCGCTCTCCACTTTTCAAAAGGCTTAAAAATCACACAGGATGAGTTATTTTGAGAAAGTAAAAATGCAGAATGTTTCCTGTGATGGGTAGTGTGTGTGTGTGTGTGTGTGTGTGCGTGTGTGTGTGTGTGTGTGTGTGTGTGTGTGGTAATCCCTACGGTATGGGGACAAAATGTCCCCAAAGATGGCAATATCCAAAATCCTTGTCCTTGTGGGGACATTTTTGGTCCCCATGAGGAAAACATCTTATAAATCACACTAAGTGATGTTTTTGAAAATGTAAAAATGCAGCATGTCTCCTGTGATGGGTAGTGTGTGTGTGTGTGTGTGTGTGTGTGTGATGGGTAGGTTTAGGGGCAGGGGCAGTGTGTGTGTGTGTGTGTGTGTGTGTGTGTGTGTGTGTGTGTGTGTGTGTGTGTGTGTGTGTGTGTGTGTGTGTGTGTGTGTGTGTGTGATGGGTAGGTTTAGGGGCAGTGTAGGGGATAGAAAATACGGTTTGTACAGTATAAAACCATTACGCCTATGGAATGTCCCCACATTTCACAAAAACAAACATGTGTGTGTGTGTGTGTGTGTGTGTGTGAGCATGATGGGTATTGTAGTTCTTGCATGCATTTACTCAAAAAACATATTCAGTGTTCCTCTGAATGAATAAAAACAGTGCAATGCAAACTCTGAACATTATGCAAACCAGAAATCATTACAAATGTTAAAGTACACAAATACTGTACATACAAGGGAGAAAAAAGACACTAAACTAAACACCGCTGATATACTAATTCGTAACGAAAAGGTTTCGAATTAGAAAGGAAACACGTCTTGTTTAACGCACAGTTGGTTCTCAGATGCATTGATCTTGTTTCAAGGACGTGACAATTGAATTTGTCCTTCTTCATTGCACACATGATGCCATATTCTCTTACTCTGAAGGAGAAATGCAGATTTGTAGTACACACTCAAACACTGAAATGATATTGGATAAGTCATATGGCATGAACTTTACCAGACCGTATGAGTTCAGCTCAGATATGTGACATATAGTCCTCCTCAATCACTGTAATAAAGGTGACGCAGGCGTTTTATGACGCACAAGGGCTGTGCAATAACAATTTATTGACCATTCATTCACTCACGTGAGTTCATTCGTCTTGTTTATTGGCTTGATTTAAAGCAAACATACAGACTGCAGTAAATCAGTGTTATATGAATATGGCTTTACATAAAGAAGTAATCAGTGGGTTTGAGTTTATATACGTCATTATATTAACGTCATCTGAAGAGCTCAAAGTCAGTGCATAAACAATTCTTATGTTTATTCAGTTTATTACCTGTTTATCCCCCCCCCCATGGCCAATGAAGAAAGGAAAAAATTGTATTGATGTGAATTTCCAACCAAAATGTCTCCATTCTCGTCGTCATCCCTGTTTCCCTTGAGATGTGTGTGAATCAACAGTGCCAACAACCTTGATACTCTAAAGCACATTATTGAGGACAACAGAGGAAAACATTGTGCAATGAGCACAATAAAGCTGTGAATGTAAAGGTATACTGCAAACACATCCGCCTCGCAGCTGTAGCCGTCCAGAACTATTGTAGTTATGGTTTATATCCAAGAGAACGCTCATTAGTCACACTATATGTTCTCCTGAGATATCCTGATAACTAAATCAAAAGATAAACATAACATTTACCTTATTTTAGACAGCTCTATATGTTTATGAGTGCGCCACTGATTGACTGTATAAAACCTAATATTTTCTGAAAATAGTATGAAAATATTAAGCAGTATGTACTGTAGTGTTACATTGCTGTCTTGACTCGCTCAACAGTGTCATCTAAATATATACAGTAGCACAACTGTTATGTCAACTGTTAATAATAATACTTTTATTCAACATTAAACTGATCAAAAGTGACATTAAAGACATTTATAATTATATAAAAGATTCTATTTCAGATAAATGCTGTTCTTTTGAACTTCATCAAAGAATCCTGAGAAATAAAATGTATCAGTTTCCACAGAAATATGAACTGATAATAATCATAAATGTGTGTTGATCATCAGATCCTCATATGAGAATGATTAGTGAAGGATCATGTGACACTGATACTGGAGTTATGATCAGATAATGAACAGAAGCACTATATATTCACACAGAGAACAGCTGATCTACACTGGAGGAATATTACACTGATACTGGAGTTATGATCAGATAATGAACAGAAGCGCTATATATTCACACAGAGAACAGCTGATCTACACTGGAGGAATATTACACTGATACTGGAGTTATGATCAGATAATGAACAGAAGCACTATATATTCACACAGAGAACAGCTGATCTACACTGAGGAATATTACACTGATACTGGAGTTATGATCAGATAATGAACAGAAGCGCTATATATTCACACAGAGAACAGCTGATCTACACTGAGGAATATTACACTGATACTGGAGTTATGATCAGATAATGAACAGAAGCACTATATATTCACACAGAGAACAGCTGATCTACACTGAGGAATATTACACTGATACTGGAGTTATGATCAGATAATGAGCAGAAGCACTATATATTCACACAGAGAACAGCTGATCTACACTGAGGAATATTACACTGATACTGGAGTTATGATCAGATAATGAGCAGAAGCACTATATATTCACACAGAGAACAGCTGATCTACACTGGAGGAATATTACACTGATACTGGAGTTATGATCACATAATGAACAGAAGCACTATATATTCACACAGAGAACAGCTGATCTACACTGGAGGAATATTACACTGATACTGGAGTTATGATCAGATAATGAACAGAAGCACTATATATTCACACAGAGAACAGCTGATCTACACTGGAGGAATATTACACTGATACTGGAGTTATGATCAGATAATGAACAGAAGCACTATATATTCACACAGAGAACAGCTGATCTACACTGAGGAATATTACACTGATACTGGAGTTATGATCAGATAATGAACAGAAGCGCTATATATTCACACAGGAACAGCTGATCTACACTGAGGAATATTACACTGATACTGGAGTTATGATCAGATAATGAACAGAAGCACTATATATTCACACTGAGAACAGCTGATCTACACTGGAGGAATATTACACTGATACTGGAGTTATGATCAGATAATGAACAGAAGCACTATATATTCACACAGAGAACAGCTGATCTACACTGGAGGAATATTACACTGATACTGGAGTTATGATCAGATAATGAACAGAAGCACTATATATTCACACAGAGAACAGCTGATCTACACTGGAGGAATATTACACTGATACTGGAGTTATGATCAGATAATGAACAGAAGCACTATATATTCACACAGAGAACAGCTGATCTACACTGGAGAATATTACACTGATACTGGAGTTATGATCAGATAATGAACAGAAGCACTATATATTCACACAGAGAACAGCTGATCTACACTGGAGGAATATTACACTGATACTGGAGTTATGATCAGATAATGAACAGAAGCACTATATATTCACACAGAGAACAGCTGATCTACACTGAGGAATATTACACTGATACTGGAGTTATGATCAGATAATGAACAGAAGAGACTCTTTCAGAAACATTAACACATCTCACTGTTCCCAAACTTTTGAAATTCTGAGCATTATGCGAAGGTCAAGAATAGTTAAACTTCCTACCCTGTTATTTTCGTTCACTCTATCCGTTTCGCCCTCCTTATATCACTGCACTGAATACGATTGAGCAAGCGTTGAGTTACAGTAAGTCCTTACAGTACAGTGAACTCTTCCGAGGGTCAAGGGGAATCCGGTTCCTCACGGTATGAGCGCTTCAATGTGTGGCAATCAGATCAAATAATGAGTCAAGAAGATGTGAAAAGCCTGGCAGTGGAAGGTCATGTTGAGCTCAGATTCAGTCAGGCTGTGGGTGTTCATGCATAATATTCATCCTTTGCACACTATACAAAATACACAGAACTGCAAACAAAAAAACAGCATGCAAAACTGGCGTTAAAACATTTGGTTATCCATATGCATTTCGAGCCCGATCTCACGAAAATGCGTATCAATAGTACGAGTGTGCAATCTCGTAGAATGTATACGCCAAAACTCATTTTGGCGTGCATATGGTACGCACTTTATGGCGTATTATATGTACGAACCCCCCACACCCCCACCCTCACCCTACCCAAAAGCGTGTCATATACATGCCATAAAGTGCGTATCATATGCACGCCAAAACTCATTTTGGCGTATACATTTTACGAGATTGCACACGTGTACTATTTTTACGCATTGTCATGAGATCGTGTTGGCATTTCATGATGGTTCTAAGGCCATTTCTCACTAGCGAGGTAATACCGGCGCTGTTCTTGAAGCAGATAAACATACAGTACTGCCGAACACGGTTGAGAAACACACAGACTCAGGTGATTCACACACTTTTAATCAATCACACATCTTTCTCTAATAACTGCAGGTAAAGCTTCCGTTACGAGCTCTAAAATGACAGTTTTGGGATGAGATGCGTGAGAAATTAGTTCTACACACAAGAGCGTTTAAAGACAAAAACCTTACAAATGTCTTGAAATACAACATCTGAACAATGTTTTGAGACGTGGTAAGCGGAATACTTAACTCCAGTCCGTTGGAATATTAGAAAATGAGCTAATAAAGTGCTGTTTTAGCAGGGGTGCCGCTAAGGGGGGGAAAGTTAGGACGATTCTAAGGGCCCATGCACTTTTGGGGCCCCCCAGAGATTGGTTTTATTAGTAGTAACAGTACTAGCAGTAATGTAATATAAATTATAAATGTATAATCTACCAGAGTAACAAATAAAAGAAAATTACGTCTTATTTCTGCATTTCTGGCAAAATTACCCCCCTAAATGGTACGATAGGGGGGCCCAACTTCATATTCTTTCATAGGGCCCAAAATTGCTAGCAGCGCCCCAGTGTTTTAGTACCATTCAGGGTTTCACTTTATTTTGCTGGTCCCTTTAACATATTCTGTTGACTATAAGTAGCGTTGCACCTACATGTCCACTAAATACCATTAGAGTGTTAGTAGAGTTTCAGGAGACTGGTAGGGTTAGGGTTAGAATAAGTTGACATGTAGGTGCAAAGTTACTAATAGTCAGTAGAGTGTCTGTTGAAAGACCATTAGAATAAAGTGATAGCAGATATTAAGCAGACAGTCTACTAATACTCTAATGAGAGTTAGTTGACATGTAGCTGCAACGTTACTTATAGTCAACAGAATGCTCAAAAGGGACCATCAAAATAAAGTTACCCCATTCAGATACTATTCAACTTTTTGAATTAGAATTTTAGTTATATTTTTTGTTACTTTGTTGTTTTTTATGTTTTTTTTTTTTTTTAAATATGTCTATATAGTTTTATTCATTGTTATTTCAGTCAACGTTTATTTAATTTAAATCAAAGCATGTTTGTTTTGTTTCAGTGATGAACCAAAGCTTAAAATCACGTAACTGTGTTGTTCATGTTCATTGTTAGTTAATGCATTCATTAATAGGTCCGTATTGTAAAATGTTGATTTTGAATGTGTATCTATCATACGGCTGCTGATCAGGGACTTTGACCCGGGACTAAAGCCGATCAGGTGTGCGACAGACGTCTCGTCTCGTTCACGCCAGGCTTCGACAGATGACTCCGGGCGCATGTGAGGAGCCGTCGCGGATCTCATCCAGCTCTCCATCTCACTGCGACTGTCTGGCGGTCTCATGTATCAAAGTGCAGCACGGATTGATTCTATTGCAGGGTAATTGGTGGCCTGTAGTCTGGACCCTTGCTTCTAATCTCCCCGACTCGAGATGAGAACAGGGATCACAAAGATGCCTATCGCGAGCCCACCTTGATGTTGAGAAATGAGATGCCCGGGCACTGTCCTTATGAATGTGTTCATGCTGTGTGAGATACTGCGAATGTGTGTGTGTGTAACAGTGTTATTTTAGTACCATTGTGAAAATAGCATTATTTTCTTTGCACTAAGTGTAAATATTTTACAGATATTATCTGTACCTCAGTGTATTGTACAGAATATTATAAAACAGTATGCAATATTCAGTGTATATGATTCAATTTAATAAAATCATAAATGGATGCTGATAATTGGGACCCCTAACCCTACCCATTAAACACTTTATTCCCACTATTACTATACTCGTTATGCACTCTACTTTATTTAACCCCTTACTGTACACCCCACATTTTGGCTAGAGGGGCATAAATGACATACCCAAAATAAAAAGGTTTCAGTCATTCTGAACTGATACATAGCCAACGTAAAGCCAATGTTTGCTGAGACTTGTGTGGTTATTTGTATTTTCTTACTCCAAACTAAAGGTTGTGCTAACAGCGCTCTCAATATCAAACTCAGTCCACTGCACAATAACACTGGCCAGCCCCCCAGAGCTTCTGTCACAGGTCCACACGAGTCTTCAGCTTCTCTCTCTCTCTGGCTTCCCGTTTCCAGCTGGCTTTTATCCGGTCTCCCCATGCCAATTACTGCAACGAGACACAGGTGTACGTCATCCTGCACTTGATCACTTACGTTCTGCTCCTCACCTGTCTCCTCTCTCCCGATGCCGACCTCCCTGAACCACACTCGAGAGTTTACAGTTCAAGACTTTCTCAGATTCTTATTAATATGGAGATATATAAGCTCAAACATAAAAATATTAAGATTATATTTTTTAAATGTATAAAAATATGATTTATCTGTGTTGAAGAAACTTAGCCACTAGTGATGTAATGTCTGATTCATTTCCACGAACTGGTTCTTTTCGGACAGTTCGGCTCAATGAACGGTTCAAAAAGCAGATTCATAGGTTCCTGATGTCATTATGCATTTCTTTTATGCTTTTTTATGCATTTCTCGGTGTCATGTTAAATCAAGGAAACAAATAAAGCAATCTGTGTCAGTGCATATTGAACCAGTCGAATAAAGTTATTTGGTGTGAGTGCATTTGCTGATTATTGCCTAAGTTAATGGTGTTTGTGTTCACAGTTAATTCATTTATCCTTCCCTTCGGATTCGACTGCACAACTACAGCACAGGCACTGATCAACAAACGCGGATATGTTACATGTCTAAAGTAGCCCATATAGAAAGAATAAACCAGTCATTTCGCTTAACAACTTAAAACACAATCTGCATGCACAATAAGCTACAGTAAGATGTAGTTTAATCTCTTGACATAAAGGTTTTTGCAGGATTTAATAAAATGTTATTTAATAACAGTAGTCATAATGAGCATATTCCCAGTAGCCTACGTGCCTCAGACTTGCGTCACCAACTCAATCATCCACTGCAATCCTTGGCAAACTACGACAGATGTTCGATTCAGTTCGATTAATGAACCGGCTCAACCGGGTACTTGCTGAGAATCGGTTTAAAAGAACGATTCGTTCAAGAACCGAACATCACTATTAGCCACATGTCTGCTCATGCTTAATTTTTTGTTATCTCTAAAACTAGGAATTATGAAGCATTTCCTAAGATCATGTCATGTGAGTTTTTAGAGAAGGCTATGATTAGATGCCAATGAAATATTGTATTGCCCTGTAAACACTTATATGCAGTCTATTGTCTAATGTCTGCCGAGGTGAACTGCTCCATTCACGTTTCTATTGTTCTCACTCAACGAACCTTTCTCATCTCTGCAAGTATGAGACTTTATTCTTGAGACCTTATGCAAATTCTTTCAACAAATTAGATAATGCAATAGAATAGCTCCTGGCTTGACAGGTGCATTAGAGCTACACTTATTAATAAAGCTACATAACACAATTTAAAAGATTAATTGGTAACACTTTACAATAAGGGTGCACTAATATGCATTAATTCATGCTTAACTAATGCACAGATAATCATGAGTTAATGTGTTACTAATGGTGAACTAACCCATTTATTAATGATTACTGCATCAGCAACTAATGAAGATTCGACATGATTAATAGATTAAGTAATCATTACATTGTTATTAGTTAAATGTGTCATAATGTATTAATTCCTTAATAACATATTATATGAACTAATAATGTAAATTAATGTGTTAATTACCACAACGGGTCAAAGCCATGCATTTCAACTTCCAGTTTTCTGCTTTAATTAATCATTAGCTAATGATTTACAGATGTGTCATTATGGTATGACTTTACTTGTTGGGGCACATGACTATTAACTAATTCAAAATTTATTCAAAACCCATAACCACAATTACATATTACTTAATCAATTAGTTAATAGCCATTAGTAACACATTAACTCATTATTATCTGTGCATTAGTTAAGCATGAATTAATGCATATTAGTGCACCTGTATTGTAAAGTGTTACCGATTAATTTTCACTTTAACTCACATTAAACCACCATTGAGTGTTTATAATAATATTCGATCGCAATCTAATTGCGATTTTAGTCTTATAATGTTGTTGAAATGTTTTGTATAGCCTTTTTATGCAGCTAATCGCTACACCTGCTTAGCATTCATAATGTAAACATCCATTATTGATATGAAAATACCCCAAATCGCATGAGAATCACACAGAACACATATACTATGGTATTGTAATTAGCTTCTTGCTTCACGTGTAGAGATGTGGGAGCTCAGAACGAGGACGAGCATAATTATTAGAAATCGCACTTTTGGACATTGTCTAGGGCATGCACTGTGAACGCAAATAAACCGGAGCAGAGGTGACTGAATTCATTTACATGTTGATATATTAAAAATAGAAAAACTTGCAGATCAATTATTTTGCACTCCTGACATAAATTAAGAAAAGAATGCCACTGCAACCTAGTTTTATCATAAACAGTGGTTTAAACTTTTTTTTAAAGATATTCAGTTTGTAAAGTAAGAATGTGATGCTTTAACATGCAATGAATGTTAAACAACATGTCTGCGATCTTTGTTTGTAAATGGGTTAAAATATGCTGGTATGCGATAGGAAAAGGAAGATATCGTTCACGCGCCAGGCTCAATCAATGGTGGGCGGAGCTCTTCGTGTAAATTGACACTCTGTTTAGTTTCAGCTTTAGTTAGCCAAACTATAATAACCCTGGAGTGCAACAGACAGTGAGCAGCTTATGTATGTTTGGAGCTGCCATGATTCAGTGAATTTATCAATGCTGCAAAAACATTATCATGTGCACGTTTATATATATCTGCAGTGAATCTGTGTCTTTTCTCTGGCTTATTAGCCTTTAAGAGTAAATATTTCAGCACGTCTCCTCTGCGTATAGAGCCCCTGGTGACAGAATCTATTTAGACTGAGAAACAAAGAATTGCTTGCTGGGACCGTTGACATTGAAAGTGGCACAAAATGGCTGCTTGGAATACAGAGTGAGAGACGCTCCTAACTTCTTCGAGCGCTCTAAACCAGCGTTCCCGTTGGCAGTCCAGAACTGCCCTGAATAATCTCGCCTCGCAAGGGAAAAGTCCTGCCTTTTTTATATTCAGCCAACCATCTGCACCATATGCTGATCTCTGGGTAGGATGAGGATGTGTTTTTGCAGCCTTCAGGAGCCGGGGACCGAGAATGAAAAATGGTAGGAAACCAACAGAGAGATCTAACTAACAGAACGAGACAGGAAAAGAGAGCAAGAACAAGGGAAGGGGAGAAAAAATAACTAATGAATAAAAGCTAAGAGCGTGAAAAAGAAGCGATACATGGACACTGGGAGTGGGCAGAAACTGAAAGTAACAGTGCTACTAACTTAAAGACCATATTATACTCTTTTATAAAGTCTTGCTATTGTTTCTGGCTCTACTAGAGCAGGTTTTCCTGCTGGAGTGTTGATTATTCCTCATATTCTCCATTGTTGCGGCTCCTCTCTTCCCAGTCTGTCAGTAACGCTCTGTTTACTTCCTGTCCCTATGAAGCCCCGCCTTCTGAAAGCACACTGTGCTCTGATTGGTCGGCTGGATCGGTGTGTTGTGATTGGTGTTTGGGAAATGCCCCGCCCCTTACCATAACCGGCAGTTTCAACCCACAACAAACTAACTCAACCAGGGCCCGTTTCTTTATTCTGCGCATTACACTATTATAATGAGGAATATTGTGACGTGTTGATTCCCGGAGAAACTCAAGACTACAATGGAGGCGTTTCAGAAACATTGACACTGATACACATGGGTGGATAGATATAGATAGATAGATAGATAGATAGATAGATAGATAGATAGATAGATAGATGATGGATGGATGGATGGATGGATGGATGGATGGATGGATGGATAGATAGATAGATAGATAGATAGATAGATAGATGGATAGATGGATAGATAGATAGATAGATAGATAGATAGATAGATAGATAGATAGATAGAGGGATGGATTAGTGGATGGATAGATAGATAGATAGATAGATAGATAGATAGATAGATAGATAGATAGATAGATAGATAGATAGATAGATAGATAGATAGATAGATAGATAGATAGATAGATAGATAGATAGATAGATATATGATGGATGATGGATGGATGATGGATGGATGGATAGAGAGAGAGTGCATGTTCAGAGAGTTGACTCTACTTCCCTTGATGGGGTGTGGATTTGGTTTACTGCATCTCAACAGAGCGAGCCAACAAGAAATATGAGTGGAAGGGCACGGCTGACCTTCCTCTGCCAGTAATGAGTGTGTTTAGCATGATGCAGCCATTCCTCACACAGGGGACCAGCAGCGAGCCTCTGCAGAAGCTGTGTGCATGGACTCCCAGCCTCACACAACGCTCTGTTCCTCACGTTTGCAGGCATTAGAAATAAAAGAGCATAATCTGTTTTTGTTTATCATCTGGAAAAGAATTAAACTCACAGGACACAAAATGAGCGCCCCAAGACGGGTTTTAATTAATACTAAATGTGATTGGTTTCAGGGCTGCTTTTCCTGCTCTGCCCGGAGACACGTTTGTTATCACATCCAGAAGGATGAGAGTTACTCAGGCTGTGCATCAACAGATACTCGCTTGTGTTTGGAAAGTTTTGTTTTGCCCATCCTTAGCAGTCTGTCCTTTACGAAGGCATTCGTACCCTCAAGAAATACCTGTGCGCTGCCATCTGTCTTGTTTACTTGTAATGTGACAGTGACTGAATGCAACAGCAGGCGGGTCCGTGCTGAAGCCCCCTGGCCTGTGAGAATAGGTAATAAGGGACTGCGTTTAACTCCCACTGTGTTTCTGCACCGGAGTATATCTCATACTCAAGAGCCGGCAAACGAGCAGGTCAGCGGCTTGATATTTTCCAGTGGGCGTAACGAGTATTAAGCTCATCAAAATGCCAATGCAGAGGGAAAGCAAATTGGGGGAATGACGTAGCTGTCAGACTGAGCATTGAGTTGCAGCATCACACCTGCTTTCGCTCATAACCGGTCCCGCTTCAGAAACTGAATTAAGCTCCATGTGCTCTCTAATCCATATGCAATTCCCGTGTCAGATAGTCTTATGTGCTCACCCGCCGTGAGCTGCGGTAAGTGCTCCTTAAAACCTGGATATTCTCAATTGGCCAAAAAAAATAAATGTGCTTGGAGGGCTTCCACTCCACTCGACTCTTTAGGACTGTATTATAGATCAACTGGCTTTATTTCACTAAAGCCAAACTATTTCCTTCTATTTCCATTCTAACGCTATGCTAACATATACAAAAGTCTTAGGCACGTTGGTATTTTCACAGGAAAAGTCTGTTTATGCCAGTTTTTTTATATCAGTTTACATTTCCAAACATTCATTTTGCAATTAATTGTAATAATCCAGTGAGATGTTTTTTTATTCACAAGAAGTCTGACAGCAGCCGGTGTGATCTCAGCATCATCGAGCCCGTCTGTGATTACATGAAGAAACTGAGACGGACTGCATCCAGAAGAACCGAGGCGACGTCTCCCAGACACTTGAGGAAACCTTCCTGCAAAACTACAGCTCTGGGAAAAGCTCAGGCACTCGTCAGAATGCTTTAAAGTGAGAATTCTGTCAAAAATAATAACATCAATTGCTTTTATTTATGAATGAACTTCTTTGAACTAAATCAGATGGATATTTGGGGTGAGCACCCTTTGTGTTTGAAAAGCTTCTGTCTCCTGCATCTCTTCCTACATCTGTTCCTGTAGTTCTGCAGGAAGGGTTCCTCAAGCGTCTGGGAGACGTCGCCTCAGTTCTTCTGGATTTCACAGTTCGTCCTTTGTTTCTTCATGTAGTCACAGACAGACTCAATAAAAATGAGAACAGATCTCCACGTGGAGCAGAGAGACTATTGTCAGACTCTTTATGCATTCAAAAAATCTCACTGGATTATTAAAATTAATGGCAATTCATTTATAAACGTAAACTGATATTTCCTACTGACACACTCCAGCAAAATATATAAACACTTTTTGTGTGCAAAAATACTAGCGAGCCTAAGACTTATATAGCGGACACAGTACTGTATATATACAGCATATACACTCACCTAAAGGATTATTAGGAGCACACACTAATACTGTGTTTGACCCTTTCGCCTTCAGAACTGCCTTAATTCTACGTGGCATTGATTCATCAAGGTGCTGAAAGCATTCTTTAGAAATGTTGGCCCATATTGATAGGATAGCATCTTGCAGTTGATGGAGATTTGTGGGATGCACATCCAGGGCACGAAGCTCCCGTTCCACCACATCCCAAAGATGCTCTATTGGGTTGAGATCTGGTGACTGTGGGGGCCATTTTAGTTCAGTGAACTCATTGTCATGTTCAAGAAACCAATTTGAAATGATTGGAGCTTTGTGACATGGAGCATTATCCTGCTGGAAGTAGCCATCAGAGGATGGGAACATGCTGGTCATAAAGGGATGGACATGGTCAGAAACAATGCTCAGGTAGGCCGTGGCATTTAAACCATGCCCAATTGGCACTAAGGGGCCTAAAGTGTGCCAAGAAAACATCCCCCACACCATTACACCACCACCACCAGCCTGCACAGTGAAAACATCCCCACACCATTACACCACCACCACCAGCCTGCACAGTGAAAACATCCCCACACCATTACACCACCACCACCAGCCTGCACAGTGAAAACATCCCCACACCATTACACCACCACCACCAGCCTGCACAGTGAAAACATCCCCACACCATTACACCACCACCACCAGCCTGCACAGTGAAAACATCCCCACACCATTACACCACCACCACCAGCCTGCACAGTGAAAACATCCCCACACCATTACACCACCACCACCAGCCTGCACAGTGAAAACATCCCCACACCATTACACCACCACCACCAGCCTGCACAGTGAAAACATCCCCACACCATTACACCACCACCACCAGCCTGCACAGTGAAAACATCCCCACACCATTACACCACCACCACCAGCCTGCACAGTGAAAACATCCCCACACCATTACACCACCACCACCAGCCTGCACAGTGAAAACATCCCCCACACCATTACACCACCACCACCAGCCTGCACAGTGAAAACATCCCCCACACCATTACACCACCACCACCAGCCTGCACAGTGGGAACAAGGCATGATGGATCCATGTTCTCATTCTGTTTACGCCAAATTCTGACTCTACCATCTGAATGTCTCAACAGAAATCCAGACTCATCAGACCAGGCAACATTTTTCCAGTCTTCAACTGTCCAATTTTGGTGAGCTTGTGCAAACTGTAGCCTCTTTTTCCTATTTGTAGTGGAGATGAGTGGTACCCGTGGGGTCTTCTGCTGTTGTAGCCCATCCGCCTCAAGGTTGTGTGTGTTGTGGCTTCACAAATGCTTTGCTGCATACCTCGGTTGTAACGAGTGGTTATTTCAGTCAAAGTTGCTCTTCTATCAGCTTGAATCAGTCGGCCCATTCTCCTCTGACCTCTAGCATCAACAAGGCATTTTCTCCCACAGGACTGCCGCATACTGGATGTTTTTCCCTTTTCACACCATTCTTTGTAAACCCTAGAAATGGTTGTGTGTGAAAATCCCAGTAACTGAGCAGATTGTGAAATACTCAGACCGGCCCGTCTGGCACCAACAACCATGCCACGCTCAAAATGTCTTAAATCCTTTCTTTCCCATTCTGACATTCAGTTTGGAGTTCAGGAGATTGTCTTGACCAGGACCACACCCTAAATGCATTGAAGCAACTGCCATGTGATTGGTTGATTAGATAATTGCATTCATGAGAAATTGAACAGGTGTTCCTAATAATCCTTTAGGTGAGTGTATATATTAGTTTATTTTTTCAATTGCTAACAAGCATTGTTCAATACTGAAACCATATTTCCAAAACTCTTCACACATTCAGCGACACACACACACACACACACACACACACACACACACACACACACACACACACACACACACACACACACACACACACACACACACACACACACACACAAACACACACACACACACACACACACACACACATGTTGTGTTTCCATGTTTTATGGGGACATTCCATAGGCGTGTATACGGACCAAACTGTGAATGATTTTTCATTGCTTTCAGACAAAATGCATTCAATCACCACATTTTTCTAAATCCACAAACACTTTTGTCATTTATACTCAACAAACTGCAAAAAACTGTATGTGCAGGATATTTTTCATATGCTTCAAATCAGAATGATGGCAAATTTCAAGCATTTCTGCAGTGATTATTTTGAAATATAACAGGATTATATATATTTCAGGATTTTTTTCTTTTTTCACCTATTTTCAGGATTTTCACAAATAAAGTACTATATTCAAAGAAAAATTAAATAAATTCTGATTCATTCTTGCTACATACAAGAACAGCTGGACCACAAGTAGCCAACCGTTCCGCCACAGGTATCCGCCGATCTCTGAAAGGTGACAGGTCCATATCAGCTCCGGCTTTTGGCCCAAAGACCTCAGCTGGCCTTCGAAGTGGTGGCTGCTCAGAACAATCGTTTCCGCACAAACCCAGGACAACAGGAGTCCGGACAGACAACCAGGCAATGAACCAGGCGCGATCACCCAGAAGCCCTAAAGCCGCCCAGGCTGTTTCCAAAGACACAATTGCAGCTGTTGATCACCAGGATTCACTGAAATAATTGCATTTATTGAATGCTTTAATACATTCAATGAATTAAAAATCAGTTATTTTAAAATGAAATACTGTTTATGTGAAAATTAATTCACACTTTAACAGTCAAAGGTCATCATTAATGTTGCTAGTGTTATTCCGGTCAGTGTGTTAGGAGTGACACGTGTGTGTTCTGAAGGAGAGTGTGTCGCCAGTGATTGGTGGAACGGGCTCATATCTGAGACATGTCTGAAGTGTTTGGATGGTCTGAGAGAGTTTTGGAGGAGAGATTACAGTTTTTTCCAACTGCTTACACACATTTTCAAAACTATGTCTCCTTTTTTCAAAACTCTACACACAATTCTCAAAACTGCACACGCAAGATGCAAAATGCCATAAACACATGTCAGAACGAAGCATTTGCATCAATGGCAAACACTTCTTTCATTATAGTACACTTTTGGATGTCCCATGTGAACACTGTTGTTCTGAATCTAAAGCTCTTTGGTCTTTCATAGACTTATCTCTACATTTCAACACAATGATCTCCAGTGACAGTATTCTGCTGAGAGCGGTCTGGAAGAACAGAAGATATTTATCAGAACAAACATTACTGCTGTATACAGGAGCATACAATACAACCATAAACATATGTAAACCAAAAGTATATTCTTTAGAATACAGTGTGTGTGTGTGTGTGTGTGTGTGTGTGTGTGTGTGTGTGTGTGTGTGTGTGTGTGTGTGTGTGTGACTGGTAATCCTACGGTATGGGGACAAAATGTCCCCACAAAGATGGCAATATCCAAATTTTTGTCCTTGTGGGGACATTTTTTGGTCCCCATGAGGAAAACATCTTATAAATCACACTAAGTGATGTTTTTTGAAAATGTAAAAATGCAGCATGTCTCCTGTGATGGGTAGTGTGTGTGTGTGTGTGTGTGTGTGTGCGTGTGTGTGTGTGTGTGTGTGTGTGTGTGTGGACTGGTAATCCCTACGGTATGGGGACAAAATGTCCCCACAAAGATGGCAATATCCAAATTTTTGTCCTTGTGGGGACATTTTTTTGGTCCCCATGAGGAAAACATCTTATAAATCACACTAAGTGATGTTTTTGAAAAAGTAAAATGCAGCATGTCTCCTGTGATGGGTAGTGTGTGTGTGTGTGTGTGTGTGTGTGTGTGTGTGTGTGATGGGTAGGTTTAGGGGCAGGGGCAGTGTAGGGGGATAGAAAATACGGTTTGTACAGTATAAAATGCATTACGCCTATGGAATGTCCCCATTAAACATGGAAACACAACATGTGTGTGTGTGTGTGCGTGTGTGTGTGTGTGTGTGTGTGAGTGTGTGTGTGTGTGTGTGTGTGGTGTGTGTGTGTGTGTGTGTGTGTGTGTGTGTGTGTGTGTGTGTGTGTGTGTGTGTGTGTGTGTGTGAAACGCTTATCCTTAGGGTAAATATAATCATTTAAATAGTGGAAAAGTTTGGGATTACATTGTTTTGTCATGTTTTTTATGCTTACCAAGGTTGAATTTTTCAAAAATATTTGTACTTTAAAAATGTAATAAATTAATCTGATTAATTGATCATTAATAATTTTTAAATATATTAAAATATAAGCATTTATTTTTATTTGTAATTATATTTCACAATATTACAAACGTTACTGTATTTTGATCAAATGAAGCCTTGGTGAGCATTAGGAAAACAACATGAAAACAATAACCCCGAACTGAATATTATAATCAGAATTCTTTGATGACAAAGAACAGCATTTATTTGATTCAATATTTTTATAACAATGTAAAAGTTTGATTAATTGAATGCATCTTTGCGGAACAGAAGTGTTTTCCTCTGAAGAACTCTTCTCTGATAATGAAATGGCTCATTCACCTGCACTGTTTTCTTGCATCTTCTTCAACAGTCATCAAGCGGCTCTTTGAAGAGGCTTGTTTTTCAGCTTCTACACACAATGAAAAAATGCATTACTCCTTCAAAGGGCCCTGAATATGAAATCCATACCGCATTCAAAGAGCCCTATACCTGAGGTTAAAGAAGGGCTTTCATGAGTGAGCTCCTCGAGGTCAGCTCCTCGAGCTCCTCGGAGTCTCAGGGAATAAAGACAGCTGGAGGGGTCGTCTATAGGATCTCATATGGATGAATGGATGATCATATTACCTTTTTCCCTCTGAGCTAAATTATTTAAACACAGGTCTCCTGAGGACATGCAGCCACAGGAAAATCACTGAAGCTGACCAATCATCTTTGAATTTGAAAATGACTCAATAATCAGGACTATGGTTTAGAAATCTATTCAGTCTTTGAGTATTAACAGTTAAAAATCACTTAAATTTAGTTGGATTCACATGATGTAGCTTGCAGCAGAAACAGAAAGTTTGAGGGACTACATAGGTTGAAATCCCATAAATACATTGAGTTGTAAAGAGCCAATTTCATGTTTTGTTCAATTATAGCACCACCAAGTGTTCTCAGAGTGCACCCATACATAAGCGTCAAATGTGGTGAAAATATCGACTTTCTTGTAGCAGTTATGGACATTTGTATTCATGAGCATAGAAAAAATAACCCACACCTTGACTTTGATTGGACTTTTTGCTACTTACTATCAACATTTTGACATTTGGCTTTTAGTCAACCCACTATGATTCCAGTTTTCCTACGTTGGCTTTGTCTCGATTGGAATAACAATTTCAAAGATATTCACGAAAGTTGTTTAAATGCTAAATCACAATTTTGAATGAACCATAAGGTGAAATAGCATGTTTGGTATCGTTGGACTCGGCAAGGATTCAGGAATCTAAGAAGATGACTCCCGTGAAAATAAGTCACCCAAATCCAAAGTTATAAGCATGTGAATATTTGATTTTGCCATTATGTGGTGCTGGCTCAAAACTTTCAGGACATCGTATGGATGACCCGAGTTTCATAACGATTCGCTCATGTGTTCATAAAATGCAGCATTTCACTAGAAATTTCTAAATAGAAGATGCCCAAAATGGCAGATATAGAAAATCTGGATATCATTTGACTCGACATGCTGCTCTAAATCTAACAAGGTCACTTTTGTTATGTATTGTGTTAACGCTGTTTGTTGGACTGCATTTCCCATGATGCAGTGTGGCATGTGTTACTGGATGTTTCGGTTGTTATGACTGTGATGTCAACAAAATAAACGAAAAGTGATCAGTCACGAATTGTGTGTGTCATATTTGCCAACATGCACTGCTATAGTTCTTCCACAAACACAATAACTTCTATGATTTTTGGGCAAAGGGTTCAGAAGTTATAAGCAAAAATAGGCATTTTTTTGTATCTGCAGACCAGTAGGTGGCGCTGCGCTGAAATGGTCAGAATGCACTAAAGCGTTGTGGAGATACAGCCGTATGTTTATTTCCGCAAGCACTATGTGAAATTCATAAAAAAAACTGATGAATTGACTTGATTTTCATAACCTTTTGTTGGCATGATCTGAAGATGATCTGGTTCAATTTTCGTGCAAATCGGAGCAACGGCCTAGGAGGAAAAAGTAGTTTTTTTGGTGGGAAGATACTACAGAAAAATGAGCCACGGAATCAGGAATAAGAGGAAACGTAGCACAAAACTTAAATGCATCTTTGGATCTTAAATGCAGTTGGTGGCGCTAGAGGAATTGAGTTAGAGACACCAAATTAGCTCTGGTGACAGATCAGACTGTCCTCTATCAGTGTGCCAAATTTCACAACTTTCCCACAAGCAGTTCAATGAGCTACCATAGACTCAAGAGCGGAAGAAAAAGGAAAAGAATAATCATTAGAACGATTATAATATGAGTAATACACACTCTAATAATGCACAGACATTTTCTCCTGTGAATAGCACACTGTCAGTACATTATTCTGTAATATGGTACTGAGGATTTATTGCTATATGTTCTATCAAAAAATATATATATATTTTGCTTGCATGAGCTATAATTAACAAACTTAACTTACAACAGCCAAAATGTGACAAAAAGGCTTAGGTTACGGTTATCATTTAGCAGTGGCATTTCCTCAGGACTTACAGTGTGTGCCTTACAGCCAATTCTGCAAACAACAGCACTTTTTATTTTAGGTTGTCATTTTGTTTCACAAGTGAACATAATTTTCCAATTATTTATCAATGCATAAGCGTTTATGTGCAGAATGTGCCTGTACAAGAGCGGCTGACACTGTCGTCTCTGTTAAAAAGGTTATTCTTCTTCTTAATAAATGAATCGTATTACACTAGAACAACAGGTTCTATGTAGATCCGAGGAATTTATCATCATTAGTCCAGTCTTCAGTGTCACATGATCCTTCAGAAATCATTCTCATATGAGGATTTATGATTATTATCAATGTTGAAAACAGCTTCATATTTCTGTGAAAACGTCTTCATTTTTAATTTTCAGGATTCTTTGATAAATAGAAAGTTCAAAAGAACAGCATGTTTTTTTTTTATAGAATAATTGTAACATTATAAATGTCTTTACTGTCACTTTTGATCAATTTAATGCATCCTTGATGAATAAAAATATACATTTCTTAAAATGAAATAAAAACTTTTGAATGATAGTGTAAATAATTGCATGACCCCATACAGTTTTGTGTTAGTTAAACCACCCCGAATCACCCGAGGATCAGGTTGTACAGTGTCACATACACAAACAGCTTCCTTTAAGATTCATCTTCATTTTCTGCCTGTTGTCAAACATGACACTTCATGCTATATGTGATAGAGACTCCAGACTGGAGGCCATGAAAGGACCTGGGCTGGAACCGGAGGAGACTGTCTTCTCAACAGATAACATGACCAAATCCAGTCCCTGTAAGAAAATGGAAAAGAAAGGCGATTGGGGAAGTGTCAGACGGGGACCTGAAGGTTTCAGCAGCTCTCAAAGACCCATCAAGAACTCATCAGGTTGAGTGACGGTCCCGACCACCACCACATGACATCCTGCCTCTCCAGAAGACATGACAAGTGCAGCATATCAAACGCCAATTAAAGCTGGGACACGGAGTCTGGCGGCTGACATTTAATTTACCTTGGACAGAGAAAAAAAAAAATACAGAAATGAAAATCTTGCAATGACCAAGATGCTGTGTTTGTCTATAGCTGTGTTTCCAAACACCTTTTGACTTGATATACTTCCACAGAGCCATCGCTACACATTAACAATGTTGAGAATAAATAAACTCGTTCCTAGAATTTGGATCCTTTGGAAGGTGATGCAATCTGATCCTGTGTCGCTCTTCTCTCCTCGTCATCTCACTAACACTCCAGTGGGCGGGGCCAAAGTTGTGATGATTAAGTGGGCGTTGATCTTCTTCTGCAGAGGCGGTCTTTCACCATCTATGACATCATCAATAGGCACATTCCACAACGAGTCGTTCTCTGGGTGTGGTTACAATAAAAGCTGCTTTTGGACTAACAAGGAAGATATATTCAGGATATTCTTATAGTATGATGACCTCTTATATGTAAAAAATTCCCAGTTCATGACCCCTTTAACAAAAGCTACATCTATAAATACAAACTAAAACTAGTTTGAACCCCACAGACGTATGCTAATGAGATGTTGGTATTTTTAAGTGGTTCAATAAAGTTTTCATTAAAACTCTCTTTATGCAGTTTTCAGGCTCAGTGGAGGGGAAGGCAAGCTAAGATGCTCTTCAAAGCCTTCATCTGAACTCAACTCACCTAAAGTAATGTTCATGAACTTTCAATTTGCATTAGCCGAGATTAGAATTTCAGATTAGAGGCATTAAGATATGTCTGAAAACTCAAGATGATAGTTACATCTCGTTTTCCAGTCAGAAGCTCCGCTCGGTGTCTGTAATTATGGAAATGTCTTTTATCATAATGTTAATGTCTGGGATAACAGCACTTTCTGCCCCCTACGGACGCGGCTGGCCCACGCTTCACCCCACATCACTGCAAAAAGCACAGCCCAACATAAAACATAAAATCACATTCAGACATAATCAATACGAGCTGACAAGTATCCGACATTCTGTCCCAGTTTGCTGGGTTGTGCAGCTGAATGAAAAAAAATTAGGAGTACTCTAGGGGGCAAATAAACAGTAATGAAATCATGTTGGCTTCGATGAGTTCATCCTGGTGAAGAGAGCCGCCATCCAACGATAGGAAATAATTGGACTGGGACTGCGAGATGTTTCTGAGGAAAAAGTGAGAGTGGGAAAACAGTGTGTTAAGAGGAAGTGTTGAGATCAGAGGCGCGGGAGACGGTCGCTACGTGCAAATAATTGGAACTTGGGTCAAATGAAATTCATAAGGAGGGGAAACAATAATTGAATGAAAACTATAATTGTATCAGCTCCAGGGCAGAATATCAATTGCCTTAAAGTATAATTTGATAAGTCGCTAATTAAGTTACTGTCTAAACATCGTCTGTTCCCGAAGTGATCCGCTTGAGACTGAGCTTATGTCAAGACCAGGAGATTTCAAACTGGAATCCCGAGAGGGTTGCAGGGTTTTTTAGGGGCTCAGTGGGGAATTTGAACACTTTTATTGATCTTTTATTGCTTTCTTCCTTGTGAGTTTTCCTCCTCTAAAATTTTACAGTATATTATATTATATAAATAAATAATTATTGTGTTAACAATCTTGAGTCAGAATAACTTCATCTCTTCTCTGATGATGAGGGCGGGGCCACCTGTCACTCACATGAGATTAGCCAATAGCAAACCACACCCATCCAATCAGATCCCCACACTCAAGCCCCGCCCACATCTGTTCTTGTTTGAGAAGCGATTCACTCGATATACGGCACTATAGAGAAGAACAGACCAGCGTAACTTCCCTTTCATGATGACTTTAACAGTGAGTATACACCTAATAAATCTAAAATATTTTCCAGATCATATTTTATTCATTGGTTTTTGATTTAGTAAAGTGACAGTATACAAGTTAGTTTTTTAATTATTGAAAAACTTTTTTTCTTACAGTGTAAATGGATTTGTATACATGAAAATATATCACTTCCTTAATATTAGTATAATAATTCTACTTTATAATTACTTTATATATATAGTTTACTTTGAGAAACACACAAGAAGAAATGGTTCTATATGGTTCTTGACTCTGTTTTATGCCAAAAAGTTTCAGTAACACTTCATTTTAAGGTTCATTTCTCAATATTAAATAGTTGATTTTTAGCATGCATATTAAAAAACTGAATTGAAATTGGGGGTATGGCATCTTCCTAAGGCTGAGCTGAGTAGACCGGAGCTTTTCAAATTTCATACAGACCCCCAAATATGAACATCCTCATGTGAGGGACCCCATCCTTAAATTTAAAAGATATCTGTCTTTTATTAACACCCAATTACAACATTATAGTAGTGATTTTACTGTCGTCCATCCAAGATATTGATTGGTACTCACGTCACCGCTGACATTGTGATTTTGGGATCACACGTCACTTAAGACCACCTTCCTCCTGTCTTAGTTTGGGACACTAGTCAAGGTCTTTTATCTTGGCTGTATGAGAACACTCCGAACAGGATCTGTCTAATCATTGAGAATGAACGTAAAGTCAGGAGAGCAGGTCAGCTGATTGATCTGAAAGATTGGTGAGATTTCTAACCTGTAGAGCCTCTTCTGTATTATCAGCACAAGGAACACACAACATTTATTTTTTAACAAAGATGGACAAGAATAACACACAACTACTAAATGAATACAATAAATGATAAAGCAACAAAGTGCTTAAGTCGAGTGTGGCTTTGGAAGAGTTGCGTTATCTTCTGGAAACTGTTTCTGTTGTTTCTCTGAAACTAAAGTGAAGAACCTTATTATGCATCAAACAAATAAATGAACGATTAATTGTCAGTCAGCATCAGTAATATTACCTCTTTTTAAGAAATCATATCCAACAATGCCAAGGTCTCTAGAAAGAGCTTTGGTTAAGTGATTTTTACGTTCCTCGTGGTTGAGTGAGCAGTCCGATGGTGATGACTTCTTCCACTGGTTGTGCTGGGTGACAATGCAGTGGGGAAAAACTGGAATCTGTTTCAACAGTCTTGAACACGAAGATCTGTGGGATGCTGATCTCCTGGAGCACCAAAGGGTCCTAAAATCTGTGACACGCAGATGATGTCCTGAAGGTGCAGAAGGTCCTTAATCTGGATCACGCAGATGGAGGAACCTTGAAGTGAAGGTGTGCTCTCCTGAGCTTAACCTTGTTGCAAATGTCTCTGTGTGTCTTCTGCCTCTTTGGGCCAGACACTCAGGACTTGGTCAATCCGCTCTGATCTCTCTGGCATGGAGACTCGGGTTGCGCTGGGGTTGTCACTTTCTCACTGGATTAAAACGCTGATCGTAGTGTCGGTTAATATCTCTTTCCTCACAGGCTTGAGGCTCAGAATGTGGTGGTATCTGTTGCTGCCTCACAAGCTGCAGATCCTCGGATCTTGTGTTGTCTCTCTGGATAAACCAGAGGCTCAGAATGTTACGGTGTATCTGTTATGTCTCATCCTCGCAGGACAGACTCAGAACTTGGTGAACTATTTGTCTCTCATGTGGGGAGACTCAGAATAAGGAGTGTCTGTTGAAAGGGTACCTCATCGCTGGCGCTTCTCCATTCCAGTGCTGTGATTGGCTGCTGGCATCAGAAGGGGGCACACAGTGTGGCCCACCCTTCTTTCCCCTGTGGAACTCATTTGCATACTGTACACAGTTAGAAGTCTTTAAAGTGTCTTTAAAGTTTACCAATGCGTTTCTCACTTTCCAAACCACCATCAGAATACCCTTGGTGTTATTCCAAACAAATAGACACCAAACATGATGGAGAAAGATTGAACTGTCATTCGTTCATTCATTAAGTATGAAATGCATGTGTGTTGTAGTTTACATCATTTTTAAGGTTTCCAAACATAGCTGTGAATGGATTTGAATGGATCATTGTGGTTGGGTCTTTATTTCCCCCATTAGTGCTGGGGATGGGTGAAGGTCTGAAACTACATGTGGACCAATGCGAAGTCCTGTCCTTCCTGGGCTTGGTACCAGAGGTGGTCTTCTTGTGGCTGTTGTCCCTATATCTTTATCTTATGGTGTTGGACAGTTTGTATGTGTTAGTCCAATAAGATCCAATCAAAATGTAGTAAACCTTTGTCCACTGTTATGAACTGGGCCCTGGAATGTGCTGTCCACTACATTAGTTTCTATTAAGTTACTTTATTAAATATATCTTCTACTCATTTTACACCAGTCAGCGTAGACTGATCCGCGTATGAAATCAAAATACCACATGATTCAGAAGCATAAGGAGCCATATGCTCTCGCTTGATGTCATACGGCGATTGGTCTGCACAAAGGCGAACGCTGCATTATTATTGATGCTCATGGCTTTACGATCCTATATCAGCATCAAAACACAGCCAATCCAACGCATTCATGCAGCTCGCCCTGATTTGTATAGACGGAGATTACAATCGAGCAGTTGTTTGCTGATTTGAAACTAGGCTCTGGCTCGAACCAGCACAAGCACTGGCTTGGTGGAAAAGGGATATATATGGTAGCGGTGCTATATATTATCCCAGTCATCCCAAAGCACCGCTGAAGCACCATACAGGGGCTTAACAGCTTCTGTATATGGTAGCGGTGCTATATAGCACCTTAACCACCCCAAAGAACTGGTGAAAAACCACTGAAGCACCAAGATTTGGCGCTATACAGTCCTTAGATTGGTTTCCCTATGATAGCATGTGAAACCAGCACCAAGTCTGTTTCGGCCCACTCCCACCTCCTCTGCCTGTCCTGTCCCGGTAAAGTAGGCTGTTTAGTAACCCGGGTCCACCAGCTCTTCAGCCCGGTCTCCACTGTTTCCCTTCAGCCCTTCACGCCTCCTTTTTCATTCTGGTGACAAATGTTTAATTTCCATTTACTCTGTTTATTTAAATAAACTGCACATGGGATCTCACTTCAGTAGACTTTATTACAAAAATATAATTAATATAACAATATTGTATATTAATAGTTAATTATGAATTCATTTAAATGATATGATGTATTCATATAATATTTAATTTATTATTATTATTATTAAAATGTATTTTAGTTTATCTAATAACAGCAACAGAATAATGCTGCAGATTTCACCTTGGATATCAACAGCCCAGTTTAAAAGAAAATAAGCTTTATTATTTCTTTATTAGTCTTATTATGTAATGCGTCGGAAGAAACCGTTGACCCGTTTCAGATCACAGTCCTTCAGTGCTGCGGTAGAGGTAAGCATAGTTTACAAAATCTCCCACAAATTCCACAAAATATATTTTCCATCATTGGAGAGATTGTGTGTATTCCGGAGGGCTTGACACTGGCGTTTCCACAGAAATGCGACTGGTGTTTTATTTTTTGGGAACCACAAGGACAAAGGAACACCTGTGGGTGATATGAAATTTGATTTTCCAGACAGATCCCTGATAAGGGAATCCATGGACACTGAAATGCCACGGTTAAGCGGCAATAAAACAATCAGGATTGACAAAAATAGTCGCTTCTTCCAAACCGCAATTATCTGGGTCTCTTTCAGGATGCCTGCATCAGATCTTGCGGCTGCAGTACGGCTCACTCGCTCCCCTCTTCCCATTGAGCTCGATTGCCATGGCAACTCAGGTGCAGCATTGTACAAGGGAAGGAGAATATCAATGGGAGCAACAGACCTCATTTATCACCTAATTATTAGGATAAGTATTTGAATGGGAGCACGAATACACATTCCCTGATATGCTCAATCCATCAAGCGCACGCAGGGCTTCAGAGAGGTCGTCCGGTCGACTCTGTTGCAAAATCCGCTTTGGCTTATGTATAAATTCATAGCCATTTTTGTAGTCAATGTCAAAAGTATATGAAAATTAGATGAGCATTCAGGCAGAAAGACATCTCAGAGAGCGTCAACTGGATTCGTTCTATCTGGGCGCCTTTATCTTTGCATGAAAGCACATGATGTAACAGGAACAGGGTGCGATTAAAGCATAAATCAGTAATTATGTGTCGCAGAACATCATTGACATTTGCATTATCTGTCACAGCACATTAAACTCGTGATAAGAAATGTGCACATAATCCACCGGCTTCTGCAGCGCCTCGGATAAACGTAACGTCAGAAACGCCATGAAGTTCTGTACATCAGCATGATCCCGAGATAATGTAAACCTGTATCCTGATTACACGGCATTGATATTGTGTGGGACTAAACATATGAAAGACCACTGGATCTGCACTTATATTTCTAATATAGGAAGCAGGCCATAAATGGCTTTAAAACGCAAAGAAAAAGGAAACTGGGGGGAAATCATAAAAGAAAACTGCAGGGGAAATAAACCGCAAGATGTGCTGGCTTTTAGTCCAACCCCACGGACAAAAGAAACAGCGTTGCATCTTCCAGGCAGTGTGATTACCTTTTAATGCATGGCTTCTGTCTCTAGAACACGTGTTACACGGGTAGACCAGTGGACCGGAGGTCACGACACCCAAAACCAGCTCTATTATTACATTCCCAAAGACACCTCAATTCATTAGATATAAGCCAATCCAACGCATGCAGCTCGCCGTGTTTTGATAGATTAGATTGGTTTATTGCACGTTGCGCCCAAAACACACCCATGACTCATTAAGAGACGAGGGACGACCCTTCTGGACCATGAGCCGGAGTGCACTGAGCGTTTTCACCGTCGTTAAACTAGCAGAAGTGGATTTGGACGTGCCCGAAGAGCTCCTGTGCCGTGAGCTTCAGACCATGAGCTCAGATCAGAGAAATAGAGTCCCTAAAGTATGCAAAACAATTTTGTGAATTGTACAAAAAAATGTAGGTGCGATCATATATCCAAAAAATAAGCCCTAGTTTACTGAAGTGCCTCAAACAAAACTGCTAAAGAAATGTTTCTTGGAATCCTCTGTTGCATGAGAAGAATCTGGCAGGCAGTTTGGCGAGTGCTTTCCAGTTTTGTGTGTGTGTGTGTGTGTGTGTGTGTGTGTGGGCATGTTTTCGTGAAATATCAGGACACAAATGTGTATAATGACATGGGTATGACACAGGTATTACAAAAGAGGGTGAAATATGAGGACGTTCCCCATGTCCTCACTTTTCAAAATGCTTATAAATCACACAGGATGAGGTTTTATCACAGAAAGTAAACTGAGCAGTCTCCTGTGATGGGTAGTGTGTGTGTGTGTGTGTGTGTGTGTTTGTGTGTGTGTGTGTGTGTGTGTGTGTGTGTGGTAGGTTTAGGGGCAGTGTAGGGGATGGAAAATACGGTTTGTACAGTATAAAATGCATTACGCCTATGGAATGTCCCCACATTTCACAAAAACAAACGTGTGTGTGTGTGTGTGTGTGTGTGTGTGTGTGTGGCATGTTTTTGTGAAATATCAGGACACAAATGTGTATAATGACATGGGTATGACACAGGTATTACAAAAGAGGGTGAAATATGAGGACGTTCCCCATGTCCTCACTTTTCAAAATGCTTATAAATCACACAGGATGAGGTTTTTATCACAGAAAGTAAACTGAGCAGTCTCCTGTGATGGGTAGTGTGTGTGTGTGTGTGTGTGTGTGTGTGTGTGTGTGTGTGTGTGTGTGTGTGTGTGTGTGTGTGTGTGTGTGTGTGTGTGTGTGTGTGTGTGATGGGTAGGTTTAGGGGCAGTGTAGGGGGATAGAAAATACGGTTTGTACAGTATAAAATGCATTACGGCTATGGAATGTCCCCACATTTCACAAAAACAAACATGTGTGTGTGTGTGTGTGTCGTTTGAGACTAACCTGTAACTTTAACACCTGTACGTTTGTCCGCTGATTCTGGCGAGATACAGAAGATCAGCACGACTGCAGTGCAGTGAAACAATTACAATACAAAGAGCCTGGTGTGTCTCTGCACCCATTAGCCGTGTCTACCTTCTGCCTCTGAAATATGCTAATCGCTGTTTCCCTTTGAGGGTTTGGAGAGGCACGCGGCCAACGTTTGCAACAATTCTTCCTAATCGTTTTAACGGATTACACCAACAGATCAGACACTGAACCTCCAATGTGTGGCGATAAGTACTCGATAATCAACAGGCCCTGGCTAACTGATATCAATGTTACGCTTCTCCGTAAAACCAGTAGTTTGTGCCTTAATGTGAAAGGTTGAGGAATAACTGGAGAGTTTGCCTCACACCCCAAACACTGAACCTGCGGCCGCGGCTGCTGTTCGCTTCATCGCTCGCTTCCTCGCGTTCACTCCGGGCATTTCCTCCATGCTGGAATGATTATTGAACGTGTTGGTCAATCTTCATTTGCCTCGATCACTGTGAAATGAATGTGTTTTTCTTGGACTGTGCAGTTGTTCTCTTTACAGAGATGGTTTTGACTAGTTTAAAAATCAACAATTCATAGCAGTTCAGCAATAAAATACTGTATTTCAGCATCGGTAATTTAGTTATATATTTCTTATATATATATATATATATACATACCCATGATTGCGGTTTTGAGTAATGAACCAGGCTGGGAGTTTTTAAAAGCCTCAGGAATCAATTGCAGGTGTTTAGAGTTAATTAGTTGATTCAGATGACTAGGTTAATAGCTCGTTTAGAGAACCTTTTCATGATATGCTAATTTTTTGAGATAGGAATTTGGGGTTTTCATGAGCTGTATGCCAAAATCATTAGTATTAAAACAATAATTATAATAATTATACACAGCACACACATATATTATGTAAACAAAAACTTTTATTTTGGATGTGATTAATCACGGTTAATTGTTTGACTGCCCT